>JAJHZJ010000557.1:536139-1096139 GCA_023548195.1 Bettongia penicillata ogilbyi | reverse complement strand
GAGATTGGGCATGACTAGACCACCTTTCCTGCCATTACTTTTCTTTACTCGCTTTGATATTCTGGATCTTTCGTGCCTCCAGATGAATTTTGATATTATTTTATCCATCTATAGAAAACAATTATCTGATAGTTTCATTGGTATGTCACTAAATAAGGAAATTAATTTAGGTAGAATTGTCATTTTTATTATATTGGCTTGGTCTACCCATGAGTAACTGATGTTTTTCCACTTAATTAGTTCTGGCTTTATTTGTGCAAAAAGTGTCTGGTAATTGTGTTCATATAGTCCCTGGGTTTGTTTTGACAGGTAAATTTCCAAATATTTTATCTTGTCTACCATAACTTTAAATGGGATTTCTCTTTCTATCTCTTGTTGTTGGAATTTGTTACTAATATATAGGTATGCAGAAGATTTGTGCGGGTTTATTTTTAACCTGCAAAGTTGCCAAAGTCCTTTATTATTTCAAGTAGTTTTTTACTTGAATCTCTGGGATTCTGTAAGTATATCAGCATATCATCTGCAAAGAGTGGTAACTTCATTTCTTCTTTGCCTATTCTTATTCCCTCAGTTACTTTATCTTGTCTAATTGACATAGGTAACATTTCTAGTACCACATGGAATAACAGTGGTGATAATGAACAAAGTGCTTTCACCTCTGATAATATTGGAAATATATTTAGCTTATCTGCATTGCATATAATGGTTGCTGAAGGTCTTAGGTAGATACTACTTATTATTTTATGGAAAGTTCCCTTTATGTCTAAGTTCTCCAGCGTTTTTAATAGGAATATATTTTGTCGAAAGTTTTTTTTTCTGCATCTATTGAAATATTCATGTGGTTCTGTTAGTTTTGTTGTTTGATATGATTGATAATGCTAGTAGTTTTCCTAATATTGAATCAGTCCTGAATTCCTGGTATAAATCCTACCTGATCATGATGTATTATTTTTATGATAAAATGCTGTATTTGCTTTGCTAACATCTTATTTAAAATTTTGGTATCTATATTCATTCGAGAAATTGGTCTACAGTTATCTTTATCTGTTTTATCTCCTCCTGGTTTCGGTATAAAAACCATATTTGCATCATAAAAAGAATTTGGGAGGATTCCTTCTCCCCCAACTTTCAAAAATGGTCCATATAGTATTGAAATTACCTGTTCTTTAAATGATATTGACTGATAGAATTAACTTTTAAATCCACTCAGCCCTGGAGTTTTTTTTTTTCCTAGAGAGTTAACTGATGGCTCTTTTATTTGCTATTTCTGAGATAACTTTATTTAAGTATTGAAATTCCCCTTCTGTTAATCTGGGCAATTTTCATTTTTTTCAATACTCACCCATGTCATGTAGATGGTCGCATTTGTGGGCATAAAGTTGGGCAAAGTAATTTCTAATTGTTGTTTTAAATTCCTACTCATTGGAGGTGTGTTCACCCCTTTTATTTTTTATATTAGTAATTTGATTTTCTTCTTTCTTTTTTTTAATCAAATTGATCAATGATTTATCAATTTCATTAATTTTTATGTCAAACCAATTATTGGTTTTATTTGTTATTTCAATACTTTCATTAATTTCAAATTTATTTATCTCTTCTTTGTTTTTCAGCATTTTTTATTTGGTATTTACTTGGGGATTTTCAATTTGTTATTTTTCTAGTTTTCTCAGATGTATGCCCAAGTGGTTGATCTCTTCTTTTTTCTATTTTATTTATGTAGACATTAGAAGATATAAAACTTCCCCTAAGAACTGCTTTTGAAATTTCCCTTAGGATTTGTTAGGTTGTCTCATAACTGCCATTCTCTTAAAATAAGTGGTTGATTTTTTCTGTGATTTCTTCTTTAACCCACTCCTTTAGCATTAGATCGTTTAGTTCCCAATTCATTTTTCATTTATATTTCCATGGCCTTTTATTTCATATAATTTTTAATGCATTTTGGTCTGAGAAGGATGCATTGACTATCTCCGTCTTTTTGCAAAGGATTGTGAGGTTTTTATGTCCTAGAATATGGTCAATTTTTGTATACATGCCATGTACTGTGGAGATAGGGGTATATTCCTTTCTATTCCCATTCAGTTTTCTCCAGAGATCTAACATATCTACCTTATACAGAGTTTTATTTACCTCCTTAACGACTTCCTTGCTTATTTTGAGGTTAGATTTATCAAGTTCAGAGAGGGGGAGTTTGAGGTCCTCCACTATAGTTTTGCTGTCTATTTCTTCCTTCAACTCCCCCAAACTCTCATCTAAGAATATGGATGCTATACTACTTGGAGCATATACGTTTTGTAACGATACTGCTTCATTGTCTATGCTGCCTTTTAGCAGGATATAATTGCCTTCCTTATGTCTTTTGATAAGATCTATTTCTGTTTTTGCTTTGTCTGGGATTAGGATCAGTAGCCCTGCTTTTCTTATGTTGGCTGAAGCTCAATATATTCTGCTCCAACCTTTTACCTTTAGCCTGTATGTCTCGATTCGTTTCAAATGTGTTTCTTGTAAACAGCATATCACTGGATTATGACTTTTAATCCATTCTGCTATCCATCTCCGTTTTATGGGAGAATTCATTCCATTCACATTCACGATTGTAATCACAATCTCTGTATTTACCTCCATCCTCTTTCCCACCATTTGTGCTTTCAGCGCTCCCATCTCCCTTCCCCTCCTCAATATTATTCACTTTTTCACCACCTCCTCCTGCAGCCTTCCCTTTCTTGCTTTAGTCCCCCTCCCTTTTGCTCCCCTTTACCTTTAGTGTTTCTGTCCTCCCTTTTAACTTCCCTTCCCCTTTCTTCCCCCTTCCCCTCCTACTGCCTATAGGGCTAGTTAGAATTATAAATTTAAGCTCCCTCTTTGAACCAAATCAGATGACAGTACCTCTCAAACAATGCTCATCTCCCTCACTTCTTTCCCTCTACTATAATTTTGTACTTCTTCCTGCAATGTAATTTACCATTTTCTGCTTCCTCTTTTTCCTCACCTCCTGTTACAATCCATTCACATGTTTAAATCACATTTTTATCATCACACCATTTACTTTATACCAGTTCCCTCTATGCACATCCCTCGTATATTTCATAATATATGTACCATTCTCATGATTTACTGGCATCATCTTGCCTTGGAGGGAGGTAAAGAGTTTGCCCAAGTTGAGTAACAAAGTTTTTGGTTTTTTCCCCCTGTTTACATTTTTATGCCTCTATTGAGATCTGTGTTTGAAGACCGAATTTTCCATTAATTCCTGACGTTCTTTTCAGGAAGGTCTGTAAATCCCTTACTTCACTGAATGACAATCTCCTTGCTTGAAATGTTATGCTGAACCTTGCTGGGTAGTTCATTCTTGGTTGTAGTCCCAGCTCCTTTGCCTTTATGAACTAACGAATTCTAATTCCTTCGTTCTTTTAATGTAGAAGCTGCAAGGTCCTGTGTGATCCTGACTGTAGCTCCTCTATATTTGAATGGTTTCTTTCTGCCTGCCTGTAGTATTTTCTCCTTTACTTGATAGTTCTGGAATTTGGCAATGATATCTCTTAGGATTTTAATTTTGGGATCCCTTTTGGGAGGTGAATGGTAGATTCCTTCGATGATTATTTTCCCCTCTAGATCTATCACTTCTGGGCAGTTCTCCTTAATGATTTCCTGAATGATATTGTCCAGACACTTTTTTCATTGTGGCTTTCTGGAAGGCCAATAATTTTAAAATTTTCTGTCATGGATGTATTTTCCTGGTCTATTGTTTTTCCAATTAGGTATTTTACATGTTCTTTATCTTTTCATTCTTTAGATTTTGTTTGACTGATTCTTGCTCTCTCATAGAGTCATTAGTTTCTACTTGCTCAATTCTAATCTTTAGCAAATTGTTTTCTTCAGTTAACTTTTGCATCTCCTTTTCCATCTGTCCAATTGTTCCTTTTAAGGAGTTATTTTCTACAATTAATTTTTGTGTTTCCTTTTAAATTTGTTCAATTTTCCTTTTTACAAAGAGTTGTTCTTATTGGTGAATTCTTTTTTTTCATATTTTTAAAACATTGGCGAGTTTTTTCTATTTCCTCCTTCAGCTGTTCCATGAGAACTGTTTGTGCATGCAAGCAGTTCAGAGTCCCTTCTGAAGTTTCAAATGGAAGTACAGTCTCAGCACTGACCTCTTTGATATTTGTGTTTTGGTCTTTTTCCCTATAGAAAGATTATTTTCTTTTCTTCCCTTGTTTTGCTTTTTCTTGTTTATGATGGTGATTGTGTTTTGTGGCTTCTGGTTCTTTCAGTTAGAAGCTGCAGAACTTGGTATTGAGGGGACTGGTATGAAAAATGCTAAGAGCATGTGTCTTGTTATCTTTCTGTTTTGTGTTTCCCCAATCAGCTCTGGGTTTAGCATGTTAAGTGTTTGTAAAAGGTGTTCTGTTTTTGGGAGATCTCCTCAGCTGAGCTGAGCCAAAGGCAAACTCACGGGATGGTGATCCCAGCTCCCCTACTGTCTTCCCATTTCCCCCAGCATACTGAGACAGCCTGGATCCTAGTACGAATTTCCACCACTCCTAGGGCTTCTCTCCTAGCGCTGAGGTTCACCTTGGTCTTAGTGTGAGTTTCCAATTCTCCTGGGGCTCCTCTCTTGGCACTGAGGCTTGCTTATGTCCTAGTGTGACTTACCACTTCTCCTGGGGATCCTCTCCAAGAACTGAGGCTTTCCTGGGTCCTAGTGTGTGTTTCTACATCCCTGGGGCCCCTCTCTTTCTGGTTCACCTCTGCCGCAGTGGGAGTAATCCCCCTTAGCTATTTTCCTGGCCTCAGGTGTTATGATTCTATTGTCCCCCTCTGCTCTTCCCATTGATCCAGGATTTTTCTTAAGGAATATTTTATTGTTCTTTTGACGTCATCAAGGGGGGAGGAGAGAGCATTTATTGATTACTCTGCCGTCCTGAATCCCGAAAGTTCAAGGAGTTGACTTACAAACGTGTAATCTTAGGGGTGAATGTCTCAGAAGCTGCTACAGCTGATATCTTGGGCTCAGTTCCTATTACTCCCTTGGATCTGTTGGTCTCTCACGCTGGGCTGCTGCTTCATTGGTACTGTCTGCTATTGCCTTATGTCTCTCCAAGGCCCTCTTGCTCCACTCTGCTGGATGCTCTGTGATGTTTGCTGTGGGCTCACCCCCAAGAAACATCCTTCCAGTCCACCTTCCAATCTGTCCTGGGCTGTGAATCTTCCACATATGTCTCCTATTGGTTTCTGCAGCTCCAAAATTTGGTCAGATTCCCTTTTTAGAAGTATCTGAAGGACTTTGTCAAAGAGCTTAGGTGAGTTGTTGCTCCACTCTGCCATCTTGGCTCTGCCCCCTAAAATTTTAAAATAAGTTAAAAAAAGTTTTGAGAAATTTGTTACTGTCAATACAATAGTGTTTGCTTGCATCTTACAAAACTAATTTTTTAATTGAAAAAATTATAAAGAATGATGTCACAGGAGAAGTTCTCATGTAACCTGCAGCTATTAAAATGTCAGAAATAGTTCAAGAGAAATAATGTGGGCAATAAATTCTTAAAATTTCTACATGAAAGGACGCTATTCCTAAAATATTTTCTGGTATTAGCAATTACCAAATTCAGCAGTTTATTATTAGGCTAAAGTGCAGCCCAATGTTAACAATTCAGTTTGATGAAACAACCGTTATGTCATGTAAAATATGTTTATGAAGGAGGCATACATTAGGAATTATTGTTTTGTAGCCATTTGGGAGGTCACACATGAGGGGAAGTTTATATACAGGGAAAATTATGTTGGAGTCTATTCACATTTTAGTGAAAAAATGATGGATGAGAACACTGAATTTGTAAAAAAAAAAAAAAAAAAAAGTTAAAGCTAATGGTAATGAACATACCATTTTTCCTCACAGCGTGTATCTATCAAGAGGCACTTATAGTCAAAGAAACTTCACCAGAGTTGGATGCTCTGCTTCATGATGCTGTCAAAATCATGATAGTTTTAACTTTATTAACAGCCATAACTTACCAGTATTTTGTTTTCAAATCTTTGGAAAGACATAGACGAAGATTGCAAAACATAACTAGTACATGCGGAGGGAAGGTGGTGTAATGGTATTTCAATGGGAAGATCTTTCCTATTCATTAATCGCCCCATGTGACCTGCTTAGATAACATGGATGCCTCAATTACATGTGGTAGGAAGAGCTTACTGTACAGGTGGAACAGGAAGGGTGGAGAAGAGAAGAGAATATGTTAGTGAGGTTAGTCAGAGTTGGAAACAAGGGAGGCAAGCATTCACAACTGGCCCATAATTGTTTGTTTCTTTGTGGGAAGACCACAACAGGGGAACAAATGGGAGAAAAAAGAAGGTGTGGAAATGCCTTTGTCCCCTGCAGTGATAATGTATATTGAGTACTTGTTTAATATGATGTATTTGATTTTCTGCTGTTGGGATTTGACTTTCTGATGTCCGACGCTTTTCTTCTATATGGAGAGTGAATTGTACTTTGTGATTCAAAATTAGCTGGCATATACATAGTTGCCCTTGGTACTATGAATATTCCGTAGACACTATATTTGGTTTGATGAAGAGTATTTTAGGATAAAAAAAATCTGCATTTGGAGGAAGAATGTATTAAGAGGAAGAAACAAATATCCCAGAATGGGAGGATTTACTGTATTCCTCCCTAGCAAGGGAATGGCCTAAA
Source organism: Bettongia penicillata ogilbyi (assembly GCA_023548195.1). Lineage (NCBI taxonomy): Eukaryota > Metazoa > Chordata > Mammalia > Diprotodontia > Potoroidae > Bettongia > Bettongia penicillata. The sequence continues at coordinate 1,089,451 of JAJHZJ010000557.1, read as the reverse complement.
AGCATTGAACCCTGTGAGAACTGGAACTGAGGAGAGAGGTGGAAAGGTGTTTGCAAGTAAGACCAATAAGACGAGGGAAAGAATTGCAGCAGTGTGTAGGAGAGGCTCATTTTTATTAACAGGCTATCATATTATGGGTAAAAGAAGAGATGACCTGCTGAAGGAAAAAAATAATTCAAATGGAAAAAGAGTTAGCTAGTTTGTATGGAAATTCTTAGCAGTGGGACTCTCCCCTAAAAGAACAAGCTTATGGATCTCAGATGAAGGAAAAGACTGTTAACTTAGCTAAGAAGAAGCAAACGACTGGGAAAAGAAATGTTCATACAACCTTTGTACAGCCTAGTTTCCATGACAGTGACTTCCAGGAGAATTCATAGGCAGAAAATGTAACTACATCAGAGTTGGAAAATAAAACTGTGTTACAGGGGGAGAATTCTCAGGCCAAAATCCATCCATACCAAGGCAAAAACATGAAAACTAAGCAGAGAACACATTGTTTAGGTAGATAATTGAGAATTTCACTCTTTAGCAGGTCACAGATATTTAGAGTTTGTCCATCCAAAGGATGAGAGAATAGTTAATATCTTTGATGGTGACAATCAGTGATGAAGGGGAGGGAATATATATCTATAGATAGTGAGGATTGTTTGAAATTTATAGGTACAAGACTCATTTCGTACAACAAACATTTAGAGATTACAATATGCAAGGAGGCATCAATATGATAACAACAATCTGTTAGTTTTGGCTGAAGAAGGATACAGTAAACAGCATCCTACAAATTTTATGTGGCCTACTGAGGTAGACCCTGATCTTCACATAGGGACTGCACAAGAAAGTTAAAGGAGGTTCTGAACACTCCCATATTGATAAAAATTCAGATGCATACTATGATACCCACTTTGGAGATTTTAAAAGAAATATAATAGTGAAGATGTCTCCTTCTGCTTACAAGTGGCTCGTTTTGACACTAATAATTCGGGAAATAGGGAAGCCTTGTTCAGAAGTCCAGGACAAGATTCAAAGTTAAGTGACTTAGGGGACTGGGGAAAAGAGCAATTTTCTTGAGAGAAGAATAGATAGCCACGAGATTTAAAATCAGAACAGATTGACAAGGAAAGAATTGTTTCCTACTCCACTTAGAACGGGAGCTTATTTTGGAAGTATCAATGGTATTTCCATTAACAAACTATACGGAATGTACCAAGAAAAGGTTTTTGATACTAGATGATACTACAGAAGTATGACTTGTCCATACAGATCCTCCTGAACTTTTGTATCCAAGTTCATCACACGTTCAGGGAGAAAAGGAAATCAGTCAAGTCTCAGCTCACATTAAAGAAATGCACAGAAGGGATTAGAGACCCCATATCAATTTGACCATATACTGGAAAAATGGATCAAATTATATAACTTTGGCATTAATAAATATTGGGGCAGAGGACTCCCTTATATATGGAAGCCCTGATAAATTTGAACGTGGAAATCTTATAACCATTAAAGGACTGGGAGGGAATGAAATATCAGACAGTTAAGTCAAACTAACAATGGCAATTGGAAAACTATCTAAGAAGGAATATACCATGGTAATTGTACTCATTCGTGAATACATCACTGGAATAAGTATATTCAGATGTATGACTTTAAATTTACCTGAGGGGAGATATCAATTTGCAATAATGAAGACAGGAATTAATATAGTTTTAGTTGGTAATATAAAAAAGAACCCAATTACTTCACCTGAAACGTCTAAAATAATTAATTTAAAGCAGTATTGTGTGCCAGGTGGACGAAATAAAATTACTAATACTGTAAAGGAATAAGTTGAGGCAAAAGAGTAAGTTCCTACAACCATATGATGGAATAATCCTGTCTGGTCAGTATGAAAGTTAGAAGGGACATGGAGGATGATAGTAGATTATAGACAATTGAATATGATGACCAAGGTGAATAAGGATCCAGAAATATGATAGGACTTGATAAACAGTTATTGATTTAGCCAATATTTTCTTTATTCTCCCAATAGATTCTAAACAGTGAGACTAATTTCCTATCATTTGGCAGGACCGACAGTATACTTTTAGATGTTCACCACAACGGTGTCTCCATAACCCCACTATTTGGCATAAGATTGTGGCAGAACATTTAAATGAATTAGAGTTATCTGGTGTAAACTTTTCCTACTACATAGATGAAACTATGATACCGGGAGAAAAATATAAACGAAACAGAGAAGTGTTTAATGCTTTTTATTAAGAATACGAAAAGCAAAGTGTGAGAAATTAACCCTGCAAAGATTGAAGGCTTAGATCAAATTATAAAACTTTGGTGTATACAATGAAATAACGGACTATGATTCTCCCACAAGCTTCAGGATTTTATAACCTCCACCGATGAGAAAAAGATCCAAAAATTTATAAATTTGAATATTGGTGACAACACATATCATACCTAGCAAAAATTTTGAAACCATCATTTAAAATTATTAGGAAAAGATATGAATTTGATTGGGGACTTGAGAAGAATAAAGATTTTGAAGAAACAATGGTTGTGATGAAACTGGACCTAGATTTATGGCTTATGAAAAGTGGCCCAGTGGAATTGCAAGTGACTGTACAGGATGAATGTTCCAATTGAAGTTTATGGAAAAGACAACACTGCAAAAATGTATCTTTAGGAATTTGGTCTAGAAAAATACCTTCATCTGGAATTCAATATACCTTTTTTAAAAAGTAATTTTTAGCTTCATATTGGACTTTGGTAGAGACTGAACAACTAACTCTGGGACACAAGGTAAGATTAAGGTCTAATGAACATCTCAACTTCGCATATAATTTGACATGCACAAGAGGTTATCATAATTAAATAGAAATGGCATATTCAAAAGAGATCCAAAGCTGGGAAAACTGGACTTTCTGATTTACATGAATCTATGACAAACAAAGATAATGAGGGAAATTGTAGAACACTTGAATCAAGGGAAGAATTGGTACAATCTTAGTAAAATGGAATGAGGGATATGATTAATTAACTGAAGAACAAAAGACACACGCATGGTTTATTGACTGGACAGCAAAATAATTGGGCCACAAAAAGCATTGCAGAGAAGCAGCCTATAAATCATATACTAGGTGAACTTTGTAAAGTAGTGGGGTAGGTAGAATTGATCAATATGTTGAACTTATGGCGGTATCTCTAGACACAGAAAAGAGCAAGCAAGACAGTGTCATATATCCACTGATTCCTGGACAGTAGCTAATGGGTTAGCTACATGGATGGCCACGTGGTAAAATCAAAATTGGGAAATTCATGGCAAACGAATCTGGGGCAAAAAATTATGGGAAGATATATCGGACTTGTCTTTGATTGTTAATTCATCAGTTTTTCATGTAGATACTCACATGACCCTCATCATGCCATAAAGTGAATACAATGCACATACTGATCAGCTAGCAAAGATTGCCGCTAAATATATTGTCCCTACTGTGGCATCAACTGATGATTTGGTACTAGCAAAATGGTTCCATCAAATCGCCAGACATCTACTGGTCCAGGCCACACATCAGTGGACACAAGACCAAGGTATTAGTAACTCTCTTTCATTTTTACAAGTAGCAGAAGACTACTACTCTTCCTCCAGAAGTAACTGAAAAGATAGAAAAGGAAAAAGTACCAACTCAAATTTGATAAATAAATTATATTACATGCTTACCCCAGGATTAAGGATGCAAAACTATGTACCTGTCTTGCCCATTAGTGAAATGTACTAATGTTTTGTGCCTATAATAATGCAACTCAGGAAAATAACAGGGAAAATCTAGATTATCATAAGTATATATTATGGAACCCCAATGTAGACTCAAAATGATAGTGGGACACATTTCAAAAATAATGAAATGAAAAGATATTATTTATTAAACAATACAGATTTGATATATCATATTCCATATTATCCACAAAGACCTGTGTTAATTGAAATAATGAAGGGGTTATTGGAAGAATAGTTAAGGAAGTTAAGCTGTAATAATTTTTATCAACATTGGAAAAATAATTTGTTCACTACTTTACATAATGTGAATAATAGACAATTTGGAGGAATCACACTTCCAGCCAGAATGATGACCCAAATCTGTAAATTGGAAGACATCAAACACATAAAATCTCAAATATTGAGTATTGAACTGTGAGGCTAGATGTCCTGCCACTTTATCCAGGGATACATGGTTTGGCAATGTAGAGAACCTTGAGGGATGAAAGAGCCCCAGATCAAGAGTTCCCCTCCTCCAAGGGAGAAGAGTAGCTGACTTGAGAAGTTTAGTGATATAGTTTTCTCAGGTGCACGTCCTTGAATTTGGGTGTTAAAGTTCCAGGAATCAGGGCTCCTGCTATACAAGATAACATTCCAATAAAGAGACCTTGAAGCCTCCCTTTCTACTTATCACCATCTACTCTGTTTCATGCTTCAATCACCACCTTTATGGTTTTTTTTACTATTTAAGCATCCTGAATCCCTGAATTATTGGCTCAGTATGTCCAGAAAAAACTCAGCTTTGTTCAGACTGCTGTGTCCCGCCTGTCTTTTCATCCTCACTCTGTGAGCACGTAACCACCCCGGACCTGCAGGAATGTTCTGGCCACAGCATCTGGTGCCCAAGAGGGCCCCACTCATTCTAGAGAGGACAGCCTAGTTCGTGTTGCAAGACCAGAGGAGGACTCGCGGAGCCAAGGAGGAAAGGAGGGCGCAGGTAAAAGTGGAGGGGAAGGCCTGGAAGGGGGCCATTTCTTCGACGTGTTCACTTTCATTTTTGAGCTCAGCGAAATTAGTTTTGCTTTAGCAATAGGCTAGAGCCCAGGCGTTTAAAAGAGACAGGTGAGGTAATCTTGGGGTCATGAAGTAATTCATGTGGTGAAAGGCATGAAGGACCCGGAGGAAGGGACTATAAATCTTGAAAAGTGGGAAAGAGTAGTAAATCTAATAAGTGTGTATTATAGAGAGGTCAGACCAAGTGCCTCTCCTGCTACAATATTTTCCATTTGGAATGTACTGAAAATATGTCTACAGAAACCCCAACAAGTATCATGAGCCACAAAAACAATAAAAGTGAATGCAGCCTCTAGTACAAAAGAGAAGGAAGAACTGATGGAGTATGTCACACAAAAATTTAAAATAGTGTCTCCTCTTCCCACTTCTCCTGTATTCTAAAAATCTATATCACAAGTTTGTGTAAAACTCCAGGAGCCTGAAGGGACTGTACAAAATGTCCATATGCAAGCCACAGAAAGAGAAGAAGGAATACTTTTAGAAATGAGGCTAACATTGCAATCAATAGAAATCCCACATCCCTATAACCCAGGAGCAGCTATAAAAGAACATACCCCTCTGGATTTTAAATTCCTTTTATTTTTTTTATAAATTTACTTATTAAACTTTTTACATCCATTTTCACACAATTATGGGTTCTAAATTTTCTCTCCATTTTTCCCCTCTCCCCACATCAATACACCGAGCATTCTCATTTCCCCTATCACCAATCTACCCTCTCTTCTGTCATTCCTCCCTTCCCTTGACTACATCTTCACTTTTGTCCTGTAGGGCCAGATAACTTTCTATTCTAAAACTTTGAGTTCCAACTTCTCCCCATCCCTCACTCTCCACCCATTCCCTTTGGGAAGGCAAGCAATTCAATATAGGCCATATCTGTATAGTTTTGCAAATGACTTCCATAATAGTCGTGTTGTGTAAGGCTACCTATATTTCCCTCCATCCTACCCTGCCCCCCCATTGTTTCTATTTTCTCTTTTGATCCTGTCTCTCCCCGAGGGTTGACTTTAAACTGCTCCCTCCTCCCATTGCCCTCCCTTCCATCATCACCCCCTCCCTGCATATCTTTCTCCCCCACTTTCCTGTATTGTAAGATAGGTTTTCATACCAAAATGATTGCGCATTTTCTTCCTTCCTTTAGTCAAATGTCATGAGAGTAAACTTCATGTTTTTCTCTCAGCTCTCCTCTTTTTCCCTCCACTAAAAAGTCTCCTCCTTGCCTCTTCTATGAGAGACAATTTACCCCATTCCATTTCACCCTTGATCCTCCCGATATATTTCTCTCTCACCGTTTATCTTAAATTTTTAAAGATATGATGCAATTATATTCAATTCACTCCGTGCTCTCTGTCTCTCTGTGTGTGTGCATGTGTGTGTGTGTGTGTGTGTGTGTGTGTGTGGGTGGGTGTGGGTGTGTGGGTGGGTGTGTGTGCGTGCGTGGGTGTGTGTAATCCCACAAACTACCCAGATACTGAAAAGTTTCAAGAGTTACAAATATTGTCTTTCCACATAGGAATGTAAACAGTTAACTTCTGGTAAGTCCCTTAAGACTTCTCTTTGCTGTTTACTTTTCATGCTTCTTCTCATTCTTGTGTTTGAAAGTCACATTTTCTTTTCAGCTCTGGTCTTTTCATCAAGAATGCTGGAAAGTCCTCTGTTTCATTGAAAGACCATATTTTCCCCTGAAGTATTATACTCAGTTTTGCTGGTTAGGTGATTCTCGGTTTAAGTCCTAGTTCCTTTTACTTCTGGAATATCTTATTCCATGCCCTTCGATCCCTTAATTTAGAAGCTGCTAGATCTTGAGTTATCTTGACTATATTTCCACAGTACTGGAATTGTTTCTTTCTAGCTGCTTGCAAGATTTTCTCCTTGAGATGGGAGTTCTGGATTTTGGCCACAATGTTCCTAGGAGTTTCTCTTTTTGGATCTCTTTCAGGTGGTGATCGATGGATTCTTTCAATACTTATTTTTCCCTCTGGTTCTAGAATGTCAGGGCAGTTTTCCCTGATAATTTCATGAAAGATGATGTCTAGGCTCTTTTTTTGACCATGGCTTTCAGGTAGTTCCATAATTTTTAAATTGTCTCTCCTAGATCTATTTTCCGTGTCAGTTGTTTTTCCAATGAGATATTTCATATTATGTTCCATTTTTTTTCATTCTTTAGGTTTTGTTTGGTGATTTCTTGGTTTCTCATAAAGTCATTAGCCTCCATCTCTTCCATTCTAATTTTGAGAGAACTATTTTCTTCAGTGAGCTTTTGAACCTCTTTTTCCATTTGGCTAATTCTGCTTTTGAAAACATTCTTCTCCTCATTGGCTTTTTGCACCTCTTTTGCCAACTGAGTTAGCCTGTTTTTCATGCTTTTCTTGCATCTCTCTCATTTCTCTTCCCAGTTTTTCTGCCACCTGTCTAAGTTGATTTTCAAAATCCTTTTTGAGCTCTTCCATGGCCTGAACCCGTTGCATATCTATTTCGGATGTTTGGGATACAGAGGCCTTGACTTCTATGTCTTTCCCTGATGGTAAGCATTGTTCTTCCTCATCAGAAAGGAAAGGAGGAAATATCTGTTCACCAAGAAAGTAACCTTCTATGGTCTTATTTTTTTTCCCTTTTCTGGGCATTTTCCTAGCCAGTTCCTTGACTTCAGAGATTCCTTTCCACCCTCGACTCATTAGTACTTGGGGTCTGAGATTTAAATGCTGCTTCCCAGCCTCGGCCCTTCAGCAGGGGGCGGTACTGCTATTTAGTGTGAGACATTAAGTTCAGGTTTTCAGGTCGGGGCATGGCTCAATTCCCTCAGCGGATTTATGTGGAGACCTTCAACAATTGATCGAGCTCCTGCCTGCTTTGGGATTCCCTGTCCACCGCTTCCCCAGCTGCTTCCTCCAAAGGGGGCCTGAGTTATGCAGACACACCGCTCCCCTCTCAGCCAGCCCAGAAGGCTCTCTCACTGACCTGTAGAGCCTCTGGGTTGAGGGACCTTCGCAGCTGCCAGAGATTCCATTCCTGAAGCCTGCTCGTATCTACTCCTCTCGGTGCCACGTGGCCAAGGCAGGACTTGCTCTGCTCTGGGTCCAGTGTGTGATGGACCTTTAAGGTTGTTTTTTGGGGGCTCTCTAGAACAGAAATCTCCTCCATTTCATTGCTGTGTGTCTTCTACTGCTCCAGAATTTCTTGGGAGTTCTTTTTACAGGTAATTTATGGGCTGTGGGTTCGGAGCTAGCATATGTGAATCTTTCTACTCTGCCATCTTGGCTCCTCCCGCGGGAATTTAAATTCTTAAAGAAATTAATCAATTGTGGACCAAATAGTCTTTACATTCACTATTTTCTAGACAGCATTTCTCAGACAGCCCTATACCCAGCTGATTTGTGCAATACAGATAAAAAACTCTTGAAGGACAAGATTACTTAGTTGGAAATCTGAATTGTATGAAAGATGTTTGGAACACAGTGATAGAAAGTAAGACAAAGTTTTAATTTGTGTAGAGAATTTCTGAAAAATATTTTTCTCAGTTTTTGGATTCTTTCTCTTTTATTGTCTGTATGTGTGTTCTGTCTTTACGTGTTCTGTGTGCATGTTTGTGTGTTTGTGAGTTATTATGACTGGCCCCATTGTAGGTGGAATTTGGAATGTTATCTCTTTTCCTCACCCTCCTCCCTTCTCTCTGAGGGCTGCAGAATCAGCGAGGAGGATGGGAGAGAGAAAGAGAGAAACTGATTTTATATTATTTAGTTTATATGATTGCTAAATACAGTTTTATGTAAGAAATGCGAGGAAATAATGTATGTGCAGTTTTAAAGGGGCTTTAGTCAAAGCTCACTAGGAGAACAACATGGGTGTGAAGTGTAAGGAAAGTATAAAAGTTTTGGAATTTATTGAAAAGTTGTTGGTAAAATTCTCTCTCTCTTTCTACCTTCTAACCCTGGCCAGGTTGTGAAGGTGGACAGAAAAACAAGAAGAAATTGGGGAAAATTTTCCCCTCATATCAGTAAGGCACTTTGAATAGCACTTTAATTATCTAATGCCTCACCTAAAAGAGAAAAGATTTTGTACATGGGATACAACCGAAAGGCAGGTATTTTGGTCGTATTTTAAGTGAAACATGTCACTCCTAATTGGATGTTTAAGACAGGTCAGAATTTGTTGTATTATTTGGCACTAAGGCAAATTGAAAAAATGGATAAATCTGAAAATAAAAAAAGACACCTCAGAGATAAAGCTTCCCAAGTGGAAAGGAGGGTACTAGGTGCCAGAGTGTCCCTCACTTCTGCTTGCATTTTGACAACTTTTTAATTCAAAAATATTTTTAGGAAGTGGAAACAGATGTGAAATTTTCTTGAGTAAAAGTTAGAACTCTTAAGATTTGTATTTTACTCTGTAATCCAGAAATGGTGTTACCAAAAACAATTTGTAGTCTCAATTATATTGAAACTAAAACATGTTGGAAAAAATTGTGCAAAGCCAGTTATGTTATTTAAAATTTCATCAGTCCTACTAACCTTATGCTTAAATAATTTGATTATCATTTATAAAAGTTGCAAGATTGTTAACTAAGTTTTTGAAGATGCTCTTTTAATGCTAAACCTAAAACTATTAATTGATTACTGTGTGTGGAAAGAAATGAATGGAGGAAAAATTTTATTTAGACTTCTTCTGTCATTCAGAACAGTCCTCCTATCTGTTTGAGGGTTGGCAGACATGGGATCTGGGCCAATTCTTTTTATTTTGAAAAACTGCCATGGCTCCTTTCATATGGACAAGAACATCAATCCTAAGAAAGAAATTTGTTTGACTTATATAATTCATAAACTATGAATGTGACTTGCTTAAAAGTTGTAATAGATAGTAAAGATTTTTAATAATTGACTTTTATATCAGGACAAGGTTTAAAATTTGAGAAGGAAGGATCTTAAATGGAATCTCTTATATACGTGAGGCCTGTTAAACTTAATTGCTTATTGCAACTCCATGAGAATACAAATAACTGAATTTGGCTTTAAGTTGTGATTAGCGTAATTTGTTGTTTAAGGTAAAAGCATTTGGGACCATAAATATTTTTGTTTAAGTTTGAATTTGTGTATAGTTGTCTGCATTAACTCAGTATCTGAGAGAATATGCCACAAGTTACTCAGAGGTGCTATGATCCTGAAATTTCTATCTGGAGAGGAAACACTGAGGAGACACTTCTAGACTCAATCTAGAATGCGATCCTCCTGGTCAGTTTCTCCATTGTATCCTTTTACAAAGGAATGTTTCCCACCTGACTGTTCCTGAGTTTGTCTATAATACAGATATTGCATGATTGGAAAATTTCACTCCTATCTGAATTCAGAGTCAAAGATGTTTTATCCTATCATATCTTATCATATCCTATCACATTTCCCTATTTTTTTCTTTCTATAGTACATTTCTATGATCAATTACAAGTAGTTAGTATAACATGTGAGCTTCTGTAATCTTACTGGAAAATTTAGTATTATTTTTATTTGAAATTAGAACATGCTCAAAACTATATGTAAATGACTTAAGACCCACCTTAAGATGTCCCTATTATTTAAAGGATTTTTAAAGCAGTAATTTTTTTTTTCTGTAATCAGTTTCTTACTGCTACCAATGTGAGATCCTATTATGCATTTTTTTAAGGTATTTTGTGATATCTAGGAATTCTGTAATACCTAACAATTTGGTTTGTTATAATGTTTTGGGAATTCATATTACTTAAGGACGTTTTTATACCAACTAAGTTTTAATAAATTTTAACTTTAAAAGGTATATTTTTGTTTCAAAGTGAAAAGACCACTATCATTTTAAAAGGTTTTACCTACTCTTCTTTATACAAGTTTAGTAGCCTTCTTAACATCATGATATAATGTCAACTGTTTAAAAAAAAGAAAAGAAATATTTTTAGAAGAAATGCTTTTCAAAATAAGGATAAAGCCTACTAAAATTTTAATTTTCACGATAAGGTATTGCTACTTAATATGTAATGACCTATAAAGCAGACCAGATCTTGCTCTTTTAATAAGCAAAAGTTAAAATTAATGTGTGAACTAATTAACAACTTAATTTCTAAATTTTTTCTTCCAAAATGAATATAATCATAAAAAGCTAAAAAAGTCGATGAAATAATGATGATCGTCTATTCATTTGTGAGATTCAACTTAGAAATCTCTTTTGTTTAAGACAATACAGCTCTGCTAGTGAGCAGCAATAATTTATGCACTATCTTGTCTATGGTAGAAATATAAAGGAAACTGAAGCAGTCTGTATGATCAGTTCTAGAGATTTGGAAAGCTGAATACAAGCTTGATCAAAAAATATAGAAAGTAGATAAAGAGGTTGGGGACAAATGGGAATCATCTGAACCCCTCCTCTCCCTAGATAGTTACTAAGTATTTCAAGAGGGTGCGAGAAAGTCTGACAGTAATCTCACGTCCACCTCACTTCTAGTTATTTTATTCTTATTCCTTTTTAGTCCTTGTTTGTTTAATCTCTGTGCCAGATTTGTGCCTTCTAGGTTTCTTTGTCCAAGAACATTACCCTTCACCTTCTGAATCGTCAACTTCCTCATCCTGTTTAAAGACTTAATCCCTCCAATGTTGGGACCCTGTGAGGCAGGGTCAGCTGTATGTCCAATCTCAGCAGGAAGCAGTTTCAGAAGCTGAGATGTTCATCCCTTATCCTAAAATATGTTGGGTCCCATCTGTTTAAAGGAGGACAGAGTAGGGTGCTTGAGTGCATGTACTTGGGCCTCAATACTAATGCTACATTTCTCTTTACAAATCATTCATATTTCAGGAATACCATATAATCCTATGCGTCAGGCAATATTAGAAAGGAAGAATAAAACTCTCAATCTGTTCCTTCAAAAACAAAAAAAAAAAGGGGAATGCTTGGTAGGTCCCCTAGGGAACAATTGGTACAGGCCATATATACTATTAACAACTTAACCTTAGATTTTGACAACCTTACTCCTTCACAAAAATTCTTTTTCACTTTTCAGCTGTAATGACAGCAAAATTGTAAGTGAAAAACAGATTGCACCCCAACAACAGGTGTTGTGGAAGGATGTCAATAAGGTGTGGAGAGGACCTGATAGGGTGCTAACAAAAGGGAGAAGATTTATTTCATGTGGGTCCGAGATAGAGATATGAGACCTGTCCAAGTAGATACAGAAGCTGTGCCTGCACAAAAAGACCCGCCGAGGTGCAGAAGAAGAGAATAAGCTAAAGGAGATACAAAATAGACTCTCACTGGGCTCCTCTTTTTACTGAATTCCCTTAACTTGGTTAAGGCTGACAAAAATGGGACTGTGACAGCACAAGGGGACAACACTTCCAATGGCACTTGTTTGAATTGCTCTGTGAATGCTTGCACAAATGAAAAATTAGGAGGCCAAAAGGTGTTTGTTATTAGAAGGAGTCCATTTGCTGTCCTTCTAGCTGAGGCGACTCAATGGTATCAAGCTCCAGGAGATCAGACTATCAATTTGTTTCGCAGGAAATTGCATTCTTGTAAAAATAAAAGGTGTATTTCCTGTGTCATTTTTGGAATTATCCCTTTAGTAGCCATTATTGTTAGTAGTGTAGCTTTAACAGAAGGTATTAGGAGTGTACAAATAGAAGTTAAACAAGTCAAATATTTAGATCAATTGTCCAGAAATATTACAAGGGTATTTCAAGTAAAAGAAAAAAGATAATCAGGATTTTTATCAGGCTATTGATGAATTGCAATGGGGTGTTATAGAAGTTAATGAACAAGTTGAGATACTCACCTCATATAGTAGATTGAAATGTGATTATAGGTCTACCCATTTTTATTTGTAAAATGTGAATTATGATTTTACCAAAATTGCCAGTGACTCAAGAGGATTATGGAATGGTAATAATGTAACTATGGATATGGATGATTTGGAACAAATTGTTCAGATTATTGATGATGTCAGAATTCACAGCGACTTGGATCAACCTGAGGCTGCATAACAGATTGCAGGTGTGATAAATATAGCATTTGGGTTTTTAAGTCACCTTGCACAACACCTTGGGCTGTTGGTCATAGGCCTTGCAAGAGTATTTTGTAGTTGTATCTGTGCTCCTGCCCTGATGTCCTTGATCATCAATATTACCTGGCATTTAATACTTGGATGAATAGGAAAGAGGCATTGTAAAACAAAAAGGAGGAGATGTAGAGAACCTGAGGGGTTTGAAAGAGCCCCAGATCAAGAGTTCCCCTCCTCCAAGGGAGAAGAGTAGCTGGCTTGAGAAGTTTAGTGATATAGTTTTCTGCAGGTCCTTGAATTCGGGTGTTGAAGTTCCATGAGTCAGGGCTCCTGCTATACAGGATAACATTCCGATAAAGAGGCCTTAAAGTCTCCCTTTCTACTTATCACCATCTACTCTGTTTCATGCTTCAATAACTACCTTTATGTTTTTTTTGTTTGTTTGTGTTTTTTACTTTTTAAGCATCCTGATTCCCTGAATTATTGGCTCAGTATGTCCAGAATAAACTCAGTTTTGTTCAGACTGCTGTGTTTCACCTGTCTTTTCATCCTCACTCTGTGATCCCGTAACCACCTCGGACCTGCTGAACTGCAATGGCTGCAGCAGGCAGAATGTGATTTACAATGTTTAGAAAACTTTAGTTTGAATAGAAAAGAAATAAGAAAAATCTCTACTGGAATGTATATGGAAATCCCTAAAAATAATTTTAGACAGATATTACCTAATCAGGATTAGTAGTTTGAATAATACATGTATTGACTGGAGTGATAGATTCTACTTATCAAGGAGAAATTACTGTGACATGCCAAAATTTAGGTGAAAGATGCATGCAGTTTTGTAAAAATGATTGAATAGTTCAATTTATCATTATTCCTTGTGAAACAATACCTCTTGTGTAAACTGACTCTCCTTCCAAAATAACTAGCAGAGGACCTGAAGTTTTGTGTTCTACTGATAGAATAGCATTGGAAATTAAAGTATGGATCAAATGGAAGAGAAATGATATTCCAAAGGCTAGGGAAATTATAGCACACAGGAAAGATAATACTGCAACTGTTGTTTCTTGAGGAGATCATTACCAAATTTTACCTTTAACTCATGTATTTTCCCATGAATGTTGTTAGGATAGTTGACTCCAGAAACATGGCTGAGTCTATCTGCCCTGCTTCTGGTTACTTTCTCCTTATTTATTTTTGTCTTTTAAATTTGTTTGCTATATTTGTTTTCTACAGGTTAAATACCCTCCACCTGAAGAAGCCAGATCATTCAAACCAGATGTCACTCCTTCTCCCTGAGTGTGATGTGTCACCACTTTGGAATCAATCTAAGTCTGGATGCCATCTAATAACTGAACCCTCTAGTGGGACCTATTGGGGCAGAGACAGTTCTTTGTCCAATCTCAGCAGCGAGTAGCTATGAAAGAAGAGACCTTCATCCCTTACCCTAAGATTTTGGGCACCAGTCCTTTTAGGGGTAATGATGGGGTGCTTGTGCTCAAACCCTGCCCAAAGATATTGTTTATGTGCTTATTTCTTGTGATCCTTGTTACATTGTTTTAAAAGTTCTGTTGCCATTTGTTGCCTAAGTTATTGTTTTATATGCTTATTTTCTGTTATCCTTCTTACAATTCTGTTGATAACAGTTGCCCCACCAACTTATGTAATGAAAATGAAAGATCTTGGGGTCATATATAATTGTAATTCAAATGGGAAGATCTTTTCCATTCATTAATAGGCCAATGTGACTTGAGATTTCACATGGAAATCTCAATCACATGTGGTGGGAGGAATGTGCTTAATGGTTGGAATAGGAAGGGAAGAACACAGCTGAGAGGAAGTTGGTCAGACTAGTCATAGCTGTGAAGGATGCAGGCAAACAGGCACATCTAGGCTCATTATTGTTTCTTTGTTTTATGGAAAGCCCCAAGGGTCAGTGTTGAGGGCTGGTAAATGCCTTTGTCCCCTGCAGTCCTAAAGTGTATTGACTACTGGGTTACTATGATGGCTTGTACTTTCTGGTGTTTGAATAAATGGTTTTCTTCTGCCTTCTCTATGGAGAAGCTGTTATATTTTGTGATTCAGAATTACACTTGCATATTCATAGTTGCCCTGTTTGCAGTGAATATTGGCTGGGAAATACAGGTGTATGACAAGAAGGCAAAATTCAGACAAATTATTGAAACTGAAAGATAAAGTTGTTATATTTTTGACTGAGTGAAAATATGATTTTGTTAACTTTTTTCGTAATGACTCGTGGCTTTCAAAATTGTTTTACTTGTCAGATATTTAAAAAAACAACTTATTTAAACATGTCACTTAAAGAAAACATGTAACATTTATTTTAAAAGATGAAATTGAAAACTTTACTAAAAATGTTAACATAGGGAAGAAGAGGGTGGAGCGTGCTTTAGAAAACGTTTACAGCTTTCATCATTAAAAATAATCTTCTCAAAATTGTAATTGTTAGAATAATAATTGAATATCTGAAGTGCCTGGAAACACAGTTTCAGAGACACTTCACTTCAAATTATAATTCTGAAAAAACTAATTTGGATTCATAAACCCTTCTCAATTTAAAAGAAAATCTTTACTTATCTGCCACGAAATTTCAAGAAGAATTAGTGAAAGTGACATAGGTTTAAAACTCCAATTTCCTTATGGTCAGGGTGGAGCCAAGATGGCAGAGTGAGAGCAACTACTAACCTCAGCCCTCAGAGAAACTCCTTCAGATACGTCTAAAACGATTTTCACCAAATTTTGAAGACGCAGTATCCAATAAAAGGCAGGCTAAGGCAGATTCACAGACCAGGACAGATTGGAAGGTCTAAGGGAAGGATTTGTTCCAAGGGGTGGAGAAGCATACAGTGGACAGCACAGCTGCAGGGCCAAGAATGAAAACCCCAAGGCAGCCGGAGGCAACAGCAGCACCGTGGAATAGCAGCCCAGGGTGGGAATCCAGTGGAGCAAAGGGAGGGAGAGACATGGTGCTCCATGTGTCAACAGCAGCTGCTCCTGAGACTATGAAACCACAGACTAAATGTCTAGTGTCTTCCTAAAAGCAACCAAGATCAGCAAGTACTGAGCTTGCCTTTGCCCTAGCTCAGCTGAGGAGTTCCCTAGTGACTAGACCACCCTTCCCCCACACTTAACAAGCCAGCCTCAGGGCAAAAAATAGCCTGGACTATATCTTCGAAGAAATCCTCATGGAAAACTGCCAAAAAGTGCTAGATCCTGAGGGAAAATAGTCATCAAAGGAATCCACCACTCTCTTCCTGAAAGGGATGCCAAATTCAAACACTAAGGAAGAGTGTTGCCAAATTTCAGAACTACCAAGGAAAAGAGAAAGAAAAAAAATGCTAATATTGAGGAGCTATATTCAGTATCACACAGAACCTTGAAGTTTCTACATTAAAAAATACAAGGAATTGCAATATGATATTCTGTAAGGCAAAGAAGCTAGGACTGCAACCAATAATCAACTACTCAGAACGTTTAGCATAATATTTCAGGCGAGGAGATGGCAATTCAATGAAATAAGGGAATTCAGTACCTTCCTGATACAAAGACAAAAAATCAATAGAAATTTCTGTCTTCAAACTGAGGTCTCAAGGGAGACATAAAAAGGTAAACTGGGAAAAGAAAAACTTGTTACCTAATTTGGGCAAACTTTTTACCTCCATATAATGGAAAATGATACTGTTAATCTTTAGAATGGTATAACTATTAAGAAATATAAAAGGAGTATGCATAGAGGAAGAAATTATAAATTAATGATGTGACAATAAAAATGTGGTTTAAGCATATGGAGGGATTCTAACAGGAGATGTCAAAAGACAGAAGCATAAAATGATAAATTACATCACAGGAAGGAATACAAAATTATATTACATTAGAGGGAACTAGGAGAGGGAGGTAAGCATTGTTTTAGAGGTGTTCTCATCTGATTTGGCTCAAAGAGGGAACAATAAACTGAGTTAAGTGTATAAATCTTAACTAGCTCTATAGGCAGCAGGAGGGGAAGAGGGAAAGAAAGGGGAGGGAAGGTTAAAAGAGAGGGAAGAAGTAGTAAGGGCAAAGGAGAGTAAAAGGGAGGCAGTTGAAAGAAGGAAGGAAAGACCTTTGGAGCACGGGGTCAAAAAGTAAAATTCTGTTGTAGAGGGGAAGGGAGAATTGTAAGCACACACAGAGAGAAAGAGGATGGATGGAAAGACACAGAGAGTAATCAAAGCAGTGGATGTGAATGGGATGAATTCTCTCGAAAAAGGAAGACAAATAGCAGAATGCATTAAAAGCCACAATCCAGCAATATGTTCACTACAAGAAACACATTTGAAACTGGGGGATACACACAGGGTAAAAGTCAAAGGCTGGAGCAGAATATATTGTGCTTCAGCTGATATAATAAAAACAGGGGTAGCAATTCTAATCACAGACAAAGCAAAAGCAGAAGTAGATCTAATCAAAAGAGATAAGGAAGGAAACTATATCCTCCTAGAAGGCACCATAGACAATGAAGCAGTAACATTACTAAACATGTATGCCCTAAGTGGTATAGCATCCAAATCCCTAGAGAAGAAGTTAAGAGAGTTACAGGAATAAGCAGACAGAAAAACTATACTAGCGGGTAATTCAAACTCCCGTCTCTGAAACTGATAAATGTAATCTTAAAATAAGCAAGAAATAATTAGGGAGAAGAATACAACTATGAATAAGGTAGATATGATAGATCTCTGGGGAAAATTGAATAGGGATAGAAAGGAATATACTTTTTCTCCATAGTACATGGCACATATACAAAAATTGACCATGTACCTCACAATCTAGTGCAGCAAGGCAGAGATAGTCAGTGTATTCTTCTCAGATGATAATGTAACAAATATAATATGTAATAAAAGGCCATGGAAAGATAAAGCAAAAATCAATTGGAAACTAAATAATCTAATCCTATAGAAGGAGTGGGTTAAACAACAAATCATAGAAACAATCAACAACTTAATTCATGAGAATGACAATAATGAGACAACCTACCAAATCTTATATTATACTGCAAAACCATTTGTTAGGGGAAGTATCATATCTTTGAATGCTTACATGAATAAAATAGAGAAAGAGGAGATCAATGATTTGTGCATGCAGCTGAAAAAGCTAGAAAAAGAACAAATTGAAAATCCTCAAGCAAATAACAAACTAGAAAAACTGAAAACCAAGGAGGAGATTAACAAAACTGAAATTAAGAAAACTATTGAATTAATAAATAAAAATAGGAATTGGTTTTATGGGAAAAAACGATACAATTGATAAAAAAAACTTTGGTAAATTTTATAAAAAAAAAAAGAAAGAAAACCAAATTAACATTATCAAAAATAAACAGGGTGACCTCCCCTCCAAAATGGAGGAAATTGAAACAATAAATAGAAATTACATCACCCAAATTTATGCCCATAAATTCGATAATCTGAATGAGTTGAATTTTTATATATATAAAAAAAAATTGAGTTGTCCAGATTAACAGAAGAGGAAGTTAAATAGGTAAATGACTCAGTCTCAGAAAAAGAGATTGGACAATCTGTCAATGAACTTCCTAGGAAAAAATCTCCAGGGCCAGAATGATTTACAAGTGAATTCTATCAAACATTTGAAGAACAGTTAATTCCAATACTATATAGATTATTTGGGAAATTGGAGAATATGGCTTCCCAAATTATTTTTATGATACAAATGTGGATTTGATACCTAAATCAGAAAGAGCCAATACAGAGAAAGAAAATTATAGTCCAAATTCTGTGATGAATATAGGTGTAAAAATTTTAAATAAGATTTTAGCAAAAAGAATACAGCAACTATTCATGAGAATAATACATTATGATGAGGTAGGATTCACACCAGGAATTCAGGGCTGGTTCAACATTAGGAAAACTACTAACATTATTGATCATAGCAACAACAAGCCTAAGAGAAACCACATGATTACCTCAATAGATTCAGAAAAAAGCTTTTGCCAAAATACAACACACATTCCCATTAAAAACCCTGGAGAGCATAGGAATAAATGGAACTTTCCATAAAATAATAAGCAATATTTACCTAAGACCTTGAGCAAGCATTACATGTAATGGAAATAAGCTATAAATATTTCAAAGAAGATCAGGTGTGAAACAAGAATGACCATCATCACCACTGTTATTCAATATGATACTAGACAAGTTAGCTGTAGCAATTAGAGAAGATAATGAAATTGAAGGAATTAGAATAGGCAAAGAGGAAACTCAGTTATGAGTCTTTGCAGATGATACTATGATATACTTAGAGAATTCCAGAAATTCAAGTAAAAAACTACTTGAAATAATAAATAACTTTGGAAAATTAGCAGGCTACAGCATAAAACCACACAAATCTGCTGCCTTTCTATATATTAGTCACAAAGTCTAACAGCAAGAGCTAGAAAGAGAAATCCCATTTAAAGCTAGGGTAGACACTATAAAATATTTTGAGGTTGACCTGCCAAAACAAATTCAGGGAGTATATGAACACAATTACAATATACTTTTCACACAAATAAAGTCAGAAATAATTAAGTGGGAAAACATCAGTTGCTCATGGGTAGGCTGAGCCAATTTAACAAAAAATAATAAAATAAAAATTATAAAAATGACAATTCCACCTAAGTTAATTTACTTATTTAGTGCTACACCAATCAAACTATCAGATAATAATTATAAATAATAACAAAATTCATCTGGAAGAGCAAAAAGTCCTGAATATCAAGGAAACTAGTGCAAAGAAATTCTAGGGAAGGTGGGCTAACTCTACCAGATCCCAAACTGTATTATGAAGCAGCAATTATCAAAATCACTTGGTTTTGGCTAAGAAACAGAAGAGTAAACCAGTGGAAAATGTTAGGTACTCAATACAGAGTAGTCAATGAATGCAGCAATCTGCTGTTTGATAAACACAGAGACTCCTGCTTCTGGGATAAGAACTCACTGTTTGACAAAAATTGCTTGGAAAACTGAAGATTATGGCAGAAACTAGGCATAGACCAACGTCTGAAACCTTACACAAGAATAAAGTCCAAATCGGTACATGATCTACATATAAAGATTCATACCATAAAAAAAAATCGTGGAGCAATGAATAGTGTATTTTTCAGATTGAGGGAGAAGGGAAGAATTTTTTACTAAAGAATAGATAGAAAGCATTATGAAGTGCAAAAATGGTGACTTTGTTTGCATCAAACTGAAAAGTTTTGCACAAGCAAACCCAGTGCAACCGAGATTAGGAGGGAAGCAGGAAACTGGGAAAGAAATTTTGCAAATAGTGTCTGTAATAAAAAAAAATTTCTAAAATATATGGAGAACTAAGCCAAATATACAAGAATGCAAGTCATCATTTAATTGAAAAATGGTCAAATGTTATGAACAGACAATTTTAAAAGCAAGAACTTAAAGCTATCTACAGTAATGTGAAAAAATCCTCTAAATCACTATTGATTAGGGAGATGCCAATCAGAACAACTCTGAGATATCACATCACACCTGTCATAGTGGCTAACATTACAAAACTGGAAGATGTTAATTGGGATGTGAAAGAATTGGAAAACTGATTCATGGTTGGTAGAGCTATGAGCTAATCCAACCATTCTGAGAGCAATTTGGAACTATGCCCAAAGAGGAGCAAAAATGTGCATACCCTTTATTCTAGCAACTCCACTTTTATGACTGAATCTCCAAGAGATCATAAAAATCACATGTACAAAAATATTTTTGTACTTTTGCACCACTCTTCGTGGTGACCAAAATCTGGAAATCAAGTATATGCCCATCAATTGTGGAATGGCTGGGTAAATTACGGTGTATATATATATATATATATATATATATATATATATATATATATATATACATATATATATATATATATATATGTATATATATATATATATATATATATGTATATATATATATATGTGTATATATATATATACATGTATGTATATATATGTGTATATATATATATACATGTATGTATATATATGTGTATATATATATATATATATATATATATATATATATATATATATATATATGATGGAATACTATGGTAGTATAAGAACTGATGAACAGGAAAACTTCAGAGAGCCATGGGAAAACTTACATGTTCTCATGATGAGCAAAAAGAGCAGAACCAGGAGAACTTTGTACACAGTAACAACCACATTGTACAAGTATTTTTTTTTTTCTGGTAGACTTAGAATTTCATTGTACTGCAAGGACTTAAAAAATTCCCAACTGTTTTTTAAGGCAAAATGCCTTACATATCCAGAGAATCAACTATGGAATTCAATGGTTGAAAGTAGCACATCATTTACTTATGTATTATGTTTTCTGGTGACTTATGATTTCTCCCATTCATTTTAATTCTTCTATGCAACATGGCTACGATGAAAATTTATTTAATAGGAATGTATCTGTAGAATCTATGTAAATTTTATGCCATCTCAGGGAGGGAGGGGTGATGTCAAGGAAAAGAAGGTGAGGGAGGGAAAATAAATCTAAGTTATATGGTAGTGATTGTACAACACTGAAAATAAATGAAATATAAAAAAATATTCTATTTCCTAAAAAAATTAAATGAGTTTTAGGTTGTTATTAGGACAGAATTTCCAACAGTTTATGCTATGATCTTAATTATAATTCTGCCATTTTGTCTCATGTATTTATTGGAAGCCACATTCTCATTATTGATAATTACAAAATTAGTATATTAATCAACTTTGAAAAACAAGAAAGATGTCCTGTGTATTAATGTATCAGATATTACTCCAAGATTTAACTTTTTTTGTAAAAATAAATAAGCATATACATCTCATAAGCTTTATCTTTAGTAAATTGTTAAAGTATATGTATACCAAATATGTATACCAAAAATTTTGTTACAAAACTTCTTTGTGATTTATAGTCAGTACATGTTTTATTTGCATACTTATTTTATTTACCCATATGTACAGAATCATGTAAAAAACTTTCAGGTAAAATGAAGTTTTGAGTGAAAAGAGTTTAAGAAGCCTTTTTCTTTACTGCCATAAGACTTAATTTACATGGACAATTGGTGTAAGTTTTTAAGGTAGTCATATTTAAATTCTTTTTAAAAAAAGAAATGCTCCAGTTAAAATCAAATGCCATTGTAAATAGTATTAATTTTGTGAACAGTGAATCTAAATGTTCTTAGTCATTTTCCCCAAACTGAAGCTTTAAAATGAGGACAATAAAGTAGCAAAACAACTTCTTTATAGAGAATTAAAGACTAGCGATTGTACACAACGAAAATAGAACATACTCTTAAAGGACAGGTAGCACAATCTGAATCACCAAAGTACAGCTGTGAAAACATGAGAAATCACAGTAAGAGAAGGGCCACATTTATGCAAATCCATCTGTGACAGTCTACTTTATTGGGAGTAAATTGTTGTCAAAAGGCAAATTTAAGGAATTTTAGAGCATGAAAATCCTGAGATAAGAGAGAACTTCACATGATCAACACAACAATTGGAAACTATAATTACTTCCTATAGGATCGGCTAGAAAAATAATTGAAGGTGAAAAAATTACAGAAATTGGTTTGAATCTTACCTTAATATGTCAGCATCACAATCCTAACAGAGCATCATGAGAAAAAGAAATGTCAAATTACCCAATAGAAAGTTAAGAAGAGAGAAAACTTTAAAGGAATTTAATGGAAAAAAGAACTTTTTAATGTTTTCTCATATGCTCTATTTTATCAAGTTTGCATCTTGGCACACTTGTAGTTTGGTGTTAGTTTTAAGTATGAAGAGGGTGAAATAGATAGTAATTCACAGCTTTATTTTGAAGATATCAGGGAAGAGTTGTAATTGCTCCTCAATGCTTATAAATTCTGAATATTAATATTATTGTCCTTTTGGTAAAATGAAAGTTCCTATTAGTTTATAATGAGAGAAGGAAGGTCAACCTTGTTTACGGGTAAGATTATTCTCTAGAGAGGTGGAGCCAAGACAGCAGAGTAGAAAGATGTACCTACTCTAGCTCTTACCAACAGTCCATAACACAACTCTAAAAAATGACTAAATAAATTCTAGAGCAGCAGAGGTCACAAAAGGAAAGAGTGAAAAAAATGTCCAGCCCAAGGTAGCTTGGAAGGCTGACAAGAAATGTCTATTGCACAGGTCATGGAGCAGAGTTGCAGCCCACAGTGCTCAATCCAGCCTTGACCAGGGAGCACCAGAAAGATCAGGACTGCAGGAAGCCTGGGGGAAGGCATGGAGTTCCTGGCAGCAGCTGCAGTTTACAGATCCCTCAACCCACAAACCTCGAAGACAACTTCAAAGGTCAAGAAGAAAGATTTTTTTCACCTAGGTGAGAAGGGAGCAGGGTCCTGCCCTAACCCTGGCCCCAGGCGGTGGCTGCAGCAGTAGCAGTGTCCATTTTTGGAGCCCTCTACATAAAACACCTGAAAGATTCTAGCAGCTAATCTAAGTCTCAATCCTGAGTAGTGGCCCTAGGGTGAACAAGAGTGTAGGCTTGGTGGGGTTCATAGAGATTCTGGAAGAAGAATTCTTCTTGCAGTTCCTGAGCAGAAAAGCTTTAGTAGCTCCCAGAACAGTGCACAGGCAAGATAAGGAGCAAACCTCTTTCCCTTGATCGTGCCACCTTGGAGGAACTGAAAACTTACAGATCTCCAAAGCATAGCCTCATCTTGACAATGGACTCGAAAGCCAAGTAACTGGCTGGGAAAAAAAGCCTACAAAAGGGAAAAAATAATACCATAGAAAGTTATTTTCCTGCAGAAGAGGTCCATCCTTTAGGAAGAGGAAGAACAATGATTACCATCATAGGAAGACTTAAAAGCCAAGCCTTCTGCATCCAAAATCTCCAAAAAATATACAATTGTCTCATGCCATGGAAGAAATCAAAAAGGATTTTGAAAATCCAGTAAGAGAAGTGGAGTAAAACTTGGGAAGAGAAATGAGAACAACATAAGAAATTCATGAAAAGAGAGTGAACAGATTGCTAAAGGAGACTCAAAAAGTGCTCTGGAAAATAAAACCTTTAAAAGTAGATGAATTGAAATGGCAAAAGAGGCCTAAAATGATGAAAAGAATGCTTTAAAAATCAAAATTAGCCAAAGGAATTTCAGAAGATCACTGAAGAACATAATACTTTAAAAATTAGAATGGAGCAGATTGAAGCTAATGACTTTTTGAGAAAACAAGAAATTACAGAACAAAATCAAGAGAATGAAAAAGTGTAATACAATGTGAAGTATCTCATTGGAGAAACAACGGACCTGGAAAAGAGATCTAGGAGAAACACTTTAAAAATTATTGGACTACCTGATAGCAATGATCAACAAAAGAGCCTAGACTTCATCTATCATGAAATTGCCATAGCACACTCCCCTGACGTTCTAAAACCAGAGGGTAAAATAAATATTATAAAAATCCACTTGTCACCTCCCTAAAGAAATTTGAAAAGAAAAACCCCTAAGAATATTGTAGCCAAATCCCATAGTTCCCAGGTCAAAGAGAAAATATTGGAAGCAGCCAGAAGGAAAAAAAATATCATGTATTTTAGAAATAAATTAAGGATAACACAAGATCTAGCAGCTTCTACATTAAGGGACAGAAGGGCTTGGAACAGTATATTATAGAAATCAAGGAAAGTAGGATTAAGACCAAGAATCACCCACTCAATAAAACAGAGCATAATACATCAGGAGACAAAATGTTTACTCAATTAGATAGAGGCCTTTCAAATATTCTTTATGAAAAGACCAGAGGTGAATACAATATTTAAATTTCAATCACAAAAATCAAGAGAAACATGAAAAGGTAAACAGGGAAGAGAATATGAAAAGATAATAATTGTAGTTCTTGAAACTTTCCTCAGGATTTGGGTAGTTGGAGGGATTATACATACATACATACATACATACATATATATATATATATATATATACATATATATATATACATATATATATATATATATATATATATATATATATATAACTATAGATACAGGTAAATATACCTATATCTATATCAACAGAGGGCTCAGGGATAGTTGAATAGGAAGAGATAATATCAAAATATATCAAAATTAAGGTGTGCAAGAGGAATACTTTGGAAGGAGAAAGGGAAAAATTGAATGTGGCAAATTATCTCTCATAAAAGATGCAAGAAAAAGCTTTTTCAATGGATGGGAAAAGGGGGGAGGTGAGAGGGAAAATGTGAAATTTTCATCATATTTGACTTAAGGAGGGAATAACAAGGACTCTAAATTTGATATGAAAATCTATCTTACACTACAGAAAATTAGGGGACAAGTGAAAAAGTGAAGTGGGGAAATGATTGAAGGGAGAGCAAATGAGCGGAGGGAGTAATAACAAATAGTCACTTTAGGGAAGGGCAAGGAAAGGAGTATAGAAAAATTATAGAATAAATCAGGGGCATGATAGAATGGAGGGAAATATATTTAGTCTTTCACAACATGACTAGGATGGGTTGGGAGGGAGGAAGGGAGAGAAGTTGGAACTCAAAGTTTAAGGAATGTATGTTTAGAACTGTTTTTTCATGCAACTGGGGAATAAGAAATGCAAATAATGCCATATAGAAATGTATCTTGCCCTGCAAGAGAGACCATGGGGATAAGGGAAGGTAGGGGTGTGATAGAAGGGTGTGCAGATTGGGGGGAAGGGGTAACAAGAATGCACAGTATTTTGGGGGAGAGGAGTGAAGAGATGGGGAGAAAATTGGGAATTCAAAATCTTGTGGAAATGAATTTTGAAAATTAAAATAAATAAATTTTAATAAAAAAGGGTTTTCTATGAGACAATCTTGTGACACAAAGCTTACCTGATGAGAAGAGATTCATATCTTCCAAAGCGAAGTGAAGGAAAGTGGTAATAAATTGCTTTAGTAAGAAAAGGGGAAGCAGAAAAAGAATAGGATGGAAAAACTTCCTTCTAGATGCAAATCAATTACCAACTTCTAAATAAGGCATTTACTGATACCTCAACCTGCTAGTACAGTTTCTCTCTAACAACCTTCCATTTATCTAGTTTATTTCCATTTTATATATGCATATCAATATACAAATTCGTAATATCTCTCCCAATATAGTGTAAGTTCCTTAATTTATTTCTACATGCCTATCCCTAGGAATCAGTACAGTGATTTTGTTGTGATAAAGATACACAGACAGCTTTTAAAAAAATATATTGGTCCGAATATATTATAGTCCCTAATTCCATTCTAATCTAATTTCAAACACTACCTTCCACATAGAGTCTTTCCTGTTCTATGAAGGTAGTAGCATGAGTTTGTCAATCAATAACGGTTAATAAATTATCCATTATATGCGAGACATTTTGCTAGTCACTGAAACAAAAGACAACAGGATAGATAATATACTAACAAGTAAAAACGATACAAATTAAATGAAAGGTAATTTGGAGAGGAAAAGCTTTTTTATTAAGGTGATATAGGTCAGGAGAGGCTTCTTGTGAAAGATAAAGTGTTGAAGAGATTGAAGTAATCTAGGAGACAAAGGTGAAGAGAAAATGAAATGTAGGCATGGGGTATTGTCACTGAAAATTCCTGGAGACTTCAAATTCTGAAAATGATGCCTAAATCATGACGCTATGACACTGGGAAGATGGCTGTACTCTTCAAAAGGTGTAGAGAAATTCAGAAGGGAGGAGAGTTTGCTGGGGAAAAAATGAGTTCAGTTTTGACTGTAATTAAAGTTAATATATCTAAATATGTCCTATTCAGGGAACACGCAGTAGAAGATGTGAGTCTGAGTGTTAGGAAAGGCAATATGGTTAGATAAATATGGGAATCATGATTGTTTATTTATTTAATAGCTAATTCACAGGGTAAAATTATACAGAGAAGAGAGCCTTGGATGGAGACATCATAGGATACCCATATTTAGCAGCATGGACTGAATGAAAAATCAGCAAGGAAGATTGAGATAGAATAATAATCAGAAGAGTATTAATAAAATCTATAGGGAAGAGACTATTAAGGATAAAATGACTGACATTATCCAATTCTGCAGAGAGGTAAAGAATGATGAAGACTGAGAAAAGACCATTAGTTTCCCAATAATGAGATCCTGATTTTGCAGAGAAGAATATGGTTTGACTGATGAGTTCAGAAGCTAGACCATAGAGAGATAAAAAAAAAGACAGTGAAAGAAATGAGAAAATACTAAACAAATGTAGATGGCCTTTTCAAGGAATTTAAGCCATTATTAGGATGATGGCTTGAAAAATTAGATAGGCCAAGTGAGGGATTATAGAGGATGAGGAAGACCCGAGAAAGTGTGTAAGTAGTAGACATTACCCAGTGGACAAGAATAATTTGATGATAACTAACAAAGTTAATATTATAAGGGGGAAATATGATGAAAGTGGAATACAATGTAATTGCATACATGTAGGTCACCTTTTCTTTAAAAAGAGACTGGCTACTTCTTTATATGAGAGAACAATGAAGGAGGAGAAAGCTGCTTAATGTATCTGAGTAATGAAAAATGAGGAAAAGGCAGGAAAGGAAGCCCTAGGAAATATTTTCAGTTTTTTTCAGTGAAAACAAAGTTCTTAGAAAAGAGGGTGTAGGGAGGGGAAACTATTGAAAGCTTGAAAAAGCTTGAAATGATTATAAAAATCTGCTCTGTGGAGCAGGATATGAATCCATAAGAAAATCATAAAAGTATTTCCTTCATATTAGGTATTCCAACTGAGATAATGAAACATAATTTTTAGTCAATCCTGCAAGGAAAGCTTCACGATTTTTCACCAACCTTATTATGCAGTGCATGAGTAAGAGCCTAGGAAGTAGAATACAAAATGGAAGCTTGACAGAACAGGATCATTAATAGGAGAAGAGGAAAGGGGACTCAGAAGAGAGAGTTGAATTGTTTTATCAAAGGATCAAGAAAGAGAGGAAAGGAAAATACAGTCAGTGGAGGGGCGATGATCTAGGAAAACCTTGAAACATGGAAAAAGTGAAGACTATCTCTGAGGATGAAAAATAAATTCTGTGTTAAAAGAGAAAGGGAGAGTTTGAATACCAGATTGAAATTAGATAAAGGAATTATAGACACGATGAAGATTTAGATAAGATATGTCTGTGTGATTGCAAAATCAAGCGTATTACCCTTCCACACATTGCGGAGGATAATACTCATGATTTTGTTCTTGGTCACAACATGGAGTATTGCCATGATATTAGGTAGCTCACGTAAAAGAACAAATATAGAAAACTGATACCTTTTTCTGTAGTTTGGGCAGGTGAAGGAAGAAAGAAAATTTAAAAAAAAAATTAAGTTTCTCTTGGTCCCCTAAAGCAACAAGGTCAGGCTAGCAATCTTTCAAGTTATGCCTCAGGAGCTCTCTCCCTGTACTGCAGGGGAATTATCACATTTTCCATTATATCCTCAGAGGTGGCCACACTACCTAGGAAAGGGTAGGTGCTTAATATTATTTGGTTGATTAATTGTGTAAAGTCTTTTTAAATGTATAAACATTCAGTCAGGATAATTCTCTGATTGAAAATAGGTCAACTAGCAAATATTTTATTTAACACCAAGTAATGGTATATAAAGTGAAAGATTTGCAAAAAATATATATATCCTTTTCAGAAAACCTTGCCTGAGAGGAATACATTGAGTTTCTCTGCACAAATTTATTATTATTATTATTATTTTATCTCTCGTGAAGTCCTATAGAAATATTTTGTTATAAAGGAAACAATTCTGGAATTACCTTCAAAAGACAACTGGGTATGAATCCTTCCTCTGACTTTTAGTAGGTGAATTAACATAAAAAATATATACACACACTCACATATATATATATATATATATACTATAGTATAGTGTATGTAACATATATCATTATAATATATTAATATAATGTATAAATTATATATATAATATATAATTTTCTTATTTATAAAATAGAGGTATATCATTTGGATATAAAGTTGTAATGGGGATTAGATGAAATAACATATATAAAGTGAATTGCTAGCCTTAAAATACTAGTCTAAGTAGCAGTGACCAAATTTTGCCAGGAAACTTCCGGAGGAGGGCCAAAAGGCCTCTGGTGCTAAGAAAGCAATTGGAAGGCTGTGAACAGATGAGTTTCATCATAGTTGTGAGCAAAAGTAAATTGCAACAGACATAAAGGAGCAAAAATATAATTGGATATCTACTCGACACCATAACTGAAAACTAAAACTAAATAAAGATAATTGCTAAAAAAAGATAAAGAAGATTAAAAAACAAAAACAAAACAAGTTTACAAGAACCTGAAAGATAAGTTTACCTATTTTATACTTAACCAGGGGACACAACTAGTTCAAAGCAAAGGCATTTAAACAAAAGTAACAATAAAACATTTCCACCATAAACCTAGAAAACACTCTTCAACTAATATCTATTCATTTGTAAAAGTGGACGTGGGGAACATGTGTGGGCTCTTTAACTGGAGAACTATATAGCACATTTGTCACCGTCTGGAATCTGGGTAAGAATATTATACTGTAAACCTTCAATGCGAGTTTGATCACTTATAAATTTGATAATACTCTTGGCAAAGCCCTGATTGTCCCTGGTCATGGCTCTGACCTTCCCAATGTAGTCACTGAGAAAATCCAGGGCTTGGGCATCCAGTCAAAGTTGTCTTTTCAAAGGCATTACCTTTGCTTCCATGGTGTCACCTCCCTTTCTTGCTCTTTGTGATCTCTAGTTGGAAAATCTCTTCAGATATTTATAGAATATTTTGCAGTTCAGAACTTAGTACATTATTCGTCTAGTTCTGATATATACACATATATGTACATAATATAGAATAGATAGATGAAAGGCAGAGTACTATATCAAACTCCATAATATCCATCATATATAATTTTACCTTGGTCTCATAAAATCACAACTTACATTTAGGACCTCATCTACTCTTATATGAATTATTGCAATAGATACCTTATTTTTATGTCTTCATCATCTCTCCTCATTTCAACACATCCTTGACACAACTCTTAAAATGTTTTTGTTTTGTTTCTTTTTATGAGTCAACCTGACCATGCTACACACCTATGAACTCCAGTGGCTCCCTATTGTTTCTAGCATCAAATATTAATTCTTGTTTTTGATCCATAAAATCCTTCAGAACCCATCTACATCCTGTATTGCAAGTGTCTTATACATTACTCCACTTCCCACATCCTAGAGTTATTGCACACTTGTGGGTCTCCACTCTTCATCTCTCTAAATCTTCAACAGACTTGCTCCATGCCTGGTACACACTCCCTCTTCACGTTCACCTAATTGAATCCTCTATTACTTTTAGGGAAATCTCAAATATCGTTGTCTACACAAAAGATTTCTTTTTCTCACAACTATTTATATCTTCTCTCCCTAACTAACTTGTATTTATTCTGGATATATATATATATATATATATATACATATATATGTATATATATATATAATATATATTATATATATATGCACATACATACATATATACACAGAAACATACACACATACATATATGTATGTACACATACATATTTACATATATACGTATGTGTTTGTGTATTCCTGGATAGAATGTAAGCCCATTGATGGCAGTGATTGTTTTATTTTTCCATGTATAGCCACAGCACCTTCCCCAGTTCCTGTAATACGTTAGTCTTTTAATATGTGCTTATGGTTTGATTGGCAATTAATTGAAGGCTGTTCTCAGCCTGGATAACTCTTGATAAATATTTTAATAGAAGTATTATTGTCCCCATATTATGTAATACTAGTGGAAGTTACTTACTCCAATTCACATAGTTTGAAAAAAATACCAAAAGGGAGACTTGAACATGAAGCCGTCTGCTTCTAAACTATTCCACCTCTCATGAAGACTTACAGTAGAAAGAAAAAAGTAACAAATTCTGCTTTAGCCTGCTATCTAGTATGTTAACTTTAAAAAGATGTCCTTTGAGTGCCTTATTGCCCATATAGTCCCATGAGGCTATGTCCTTAAAGTAGTCCTGAAATGAAGATTTCATTACCTTAAAGTTCTAGGGCTTCTCCAACATTCGAGCTTCCTAGTATTACTTTTCAACTAGTGAAAAGCATCTCCTGTTCATAGGGGCATAGAGTCTACTACATCCCAAGGAAATGAACGCCCCATTTGGGGAACATGAAAGATCAAGTTAGAGAAAGAACTTCACATCTCCCCCTCCACACACCTCACCATTATCTCTCCACTCTAGATAATAAATTGTTTCTGTCTTCTAAGGTACACAAATAAGAATCAACTACATTAGTTAATAATCATCAATAAGATACAACTTCAATAACTTGTGAAAGTTTACCAGAATCATTAAGTTTCTTAGGCAACTCAGCAAAATTGTTATGCATAAGAATTCAAAACAAGCGACCTTCAAATTAATTGCATTGGATTTGAAATGTAGAGTGCATTGTATGATATGTCCATGCTATTCAGTTCATGTAACATACCAGGATATCTTCAGACCGATTCAAGATCACTGACTTGAGATATAACTTTTATAAGGGTATTTAAATGCTATTTATGCCATGAAAACACTTCTGAAAAGTATCTGGAATATTTAAACACTAATCTCACCAAAACCGGAGAGATCTCAGCTAATCAACCTGAAAAATGTTTCATTCAGCAATAAAAGATTTAATTCTCATTGGGCCTTATCCCTTTTAATGTGGCAGAAATGGTGAGCCAAGTAGATTGATTATCCCTGGCAGCAGAAAACAGAATTTTATTAAGTGAAAATAGTTCTACTTAAGAGAAAGTTATTTCTATGTAAAAAGATGTAAGAAAACAAAACAAAAAAAAACAGAAGTGAAGGATGAGACAGAAAGAATGTGAGGAAAAAGGAAATAATTTTCAGTTTTTGTATATATATATATATGTGTGTGTGTGTGTGTGTGTGTACACATAAATGTAACAGAATTATTTTACAATGTTTATATGATAATAATCATTTTCTAATAATCTATATCACAAGTTTCAGCAATTCTTAGAATTCATACACTCCTCTCATCTTTCATGTCCATTTGTAGGATATGGCAAAGATCATCACCTTCATTGTAAAGGATTAAATTTGTGAACATGCAAATTAGGTTAATCAGAAATTTAATAAATACTAGAAGTTTTTCTGACAAATTTATATTATTGTGTCAATTTTCCTGTAGTAAAGCAAAGAAATAAAATCTTTGTGGAAGCTCATAGTCAAACATTAGTTAATGTATTTTTTCATTTTAATTTAATCAGAGATTAAGAGGTCTAAATAGTAGAGTTTATGTCTTTTAAACGGATCTTTTACTAAATCAACAATACAATGAATTATCCAAGTAGTTTTTAGATCAAGCACCGTAATATCCCAGATTGATAGTACCCTACAAAAAAAGAAAGCACAATTTGATCTTTAGAGAGAAAAAAAAAAGGATGGTAATATTCAGTAACTAGAGTCATTAGAGGATTTGCTTATATAAACTAAGTGTAAGCTACTGCAAAACTTCAGTGCATCAGAAAGTTACTGTCAAATGCAATGCAATATATTTACATGTGTTATCCAAAGAGTAATATACATTCAACCTAACCACATCTGGGTATCTTTGACTACCAATGTCTTAAAAATAACTTGGTCCATCCAGTGTTCCAGTGACTTCTATTGAACGGTCATGTTTTTTGAGTAAACGCATTAAGAGAAAATATTTATGCATTAGGACATAGATGAACCCATATTCCACCATAAACAGTAAAAGTCTATAATATCCAGAAGGAACAATGATAAAGGAAAACAAGTAAGCAAACCAACAACAAATCAGATAGAAAAAACTCCTTCTGGTCTAGAACTGCATTTATGGAATTCTGAAATCATATTGATGATACTACCACACTTGATGATAAAAAGAGTGTTATGAAATTATTTACATGTGTTTGTAAAGACATGTATCTTACCTATGCTTATTTTCCACCTTCCACCAATTCTTAAATGTTCTCAAGATGACTTTGTTTCATTGACTCCCATAGTAAGATCTCTTCATATTTGTTTCCTTTTTATATTATGTCCAATACTTTCCATTGTTGCATAAGGTAATATTACACATACATATCTATGATTTTTTTAATTTTATTTTTCCTTTTTACACAGTTTATAACAGATAAAACAATTCAAAATTTTTCTCAGGTAATACTTACTTATAAGGCATTTACAATATGGACAGCAAAAGATTTTTTTTTAAAGCATTAACCAACTGAGACACAAATAATATTTATGTTGCTAACTTCACAAGTTCTTGACCTAATTGTCTCCACAGTATTACTAAGAATTAAAGGATCCTAACTTATTGTTGTTGGTCGAAAGTCCTATGCCTAATAGCTTACTTTTAGACTAAACCTCGGATGTTCCCCTACCAATAATCTTTAATTGAATAGATCTGGTATTAAGTTTACAAACCTTTTGACTATAGGTAATTGCCACCAAGAGTAGGGACACTGCAGGGATACAATATCTCCCCAACTTCATGTCAATTCCAGGCAGGATTAGATTGCCCAGTTGGATTCAGTCAGGATTAAATTCTGCCAGGGGTCAGTGGGGAAACTGAGTCAGGAGAATCCTACCTCAGCACAGACTGAACAGCCTCTCCCCCACCCTTCCCATGAGATCACCTTTTCCAGTTCATACCAGTATCTCACAGGCTTGCCAGCATCATGGCTTTGAAGCTAAGACCGCTTTTCTTGCCAACCATGCCTGGAGTTAGACTCAGAAGAACAGTCCCTTAATAGTCCCATAGCATCTAAAAATGGCAAGTTCCAATAACCAGGTTTCAAATATGACTATAATTTCACTTTTTCTAAGGAATATCTTCTCAGGAAAGTCTTAGGTGGCTTACATGCCTTTTTATACATGTTTTAGATCCTGATTAAATAGCAATCATAAAATCAAATTTACCATTAAAACCTCAACTTTTCCATCAATGACAAATTTTACCTGAGGTTACCTTCCTCTAGGAAATTTAGACTAAAATTCTTTTCCCCAAACTAAAGACGTCATTGATTTATTCTCAGTAATTAATTCAGGCAATTGTTTTGATACTAATTGCTTTTACCTCACTTTGTAAACATGTCCAATTTTCCTCTCCATCGCTCCCCCTCCTGCTTCCTAATGCCTTGCATTCTGATTACTCCTTCCTTCAATGTCCTCTCCCTTCTATCACACCCCACCCTTCACTTATCCCCATCTTCTCACTTTCCTAGTAGGGCAAGATAAATTGCTCTACCCCATTAACTGCATTTCTTATGTACTGATTGTAGGCAACAAAAATTCTCGACATTCAGGGCTAATCCCTTGAATTCCAGTTTCTCTCCTTTCTCCCCTCCCTCCTCAGCTCCACCGAGAAGACAAGCAATTTAACACAGACTAAATATGTATTCTGTTGCAAAAGACTTCCATAATAATCATGCTGTATAATACTGATTGTACTGCCCACTGTCCTACTCTATCCCCCTTCATTCCCCCCCACACAATTGACCTTGTCCCTTCTCAAAAGTGTTTATTTGTAAAGACTCCCTTCTCCCATTTGCCCTCCCTTCTAACATTCCCCTCACCCCAATGGTCGCCACCCTTACTAATTTCCTGTGGAGTGATGTAAGTTTTCATATCACATTTAGTGAGTATGTTATTAGCTCCTCCTTCAGGAACATGTGGAGAGAGTAGCTTCATGATTCTCCTCTGCCGTTCTCTCTTTTTTCCTCCATTGAACCAGATTTTTCTAATCTCTCTTATGAGTTATAGCGTGCCCTGTTCCATTTCTCCCTTTCTTTCCCTGGTATGTTCCTGCTTCACACCTTTGTTTTTATTTTATGTTATTTTATTTTTTTATGTGGATATCATCTCCTCTGACTCAACACACCCTGTACTCTCTATCTATGTGTGTGTGTGTGTGTGTGTGTGTGTGTGTGTATAATCTCTCCATCTACCCACATACTCAGAAAAGATTCAAGAGTTATAAATATTTTCTTTCCATGTAGTAATGTAAACAGTTCAGTTTTAGAGAGTCTTTTATGATTTTTCTTTCCTGTTCACATTTTCATGCTTCACTTAAGTCTTGTCTTCTAAAGTAAAAGTTTCTATGCAGATCTGGTCTTTTTCTCTATATGAATGATTGTAAGTCCTGTATATCATTGGATGACCATTTATTCCCTTGAAGTATTATATTCAGATTTTATGGGTAGATGATTGTTGGTTTCAATCGCAGTTCCTTTGACCTCTGAAATATCCCATTTCAAGCCCTTCAATTCCTTAATGTTGAAGCTGCCAGATACTGTGTTATCCTGATTGTATTTCCACAGTACTCAAATTATTTTTTTCTAGCTGCTTGCAGTATTTTCTTCTTGATCTGGGAACTCTGAAAATTGGCCACAATATTCCTAGCAGTATCTCCATTGAGATCTGTTTCAGGAGGTGATAGGTGGATTCTTTCAATATTTAGTTTCCCCCCTGGTTCAAGAATACCAGGGCAGTTTTCCTTGATAATTTTCTTTTTTATATATAAATTTATTTATTTAACTTTTTACATTCATTTTCACAAAATTTTGGGATCCAAATTTTCTCCCCATTTGTCCCCTCCCTGCTCACAAATACACTGAGCATTCTAATTTCCCCTACCACCAATCTGTCCTCTCTTCTATCCTCCCTCCCTTCTCTTGTCCCCATCTTCTCTATTGTCCTGTAGGGCCAGATGCTTTCTATTCCCCATTAACTGTATTTCTTCTTTCCTAGTAGCAACAACTATACTCGACAGTTGTTCCTAAAACTTTGCGTTCCAAATTCTCTGCATCCATCCCTCCCCATCCATTCCCTTTGGGAAGGCAGGCAATTCAATATAGGCCATATCTGTGTAGTTTTACAAATGACTTCCATAATTGTCGTGTTGTGTAAGACTAACGACGTAATCCTCCATCCTATCCTGCCCCACCAATTGTTTCTATTTTGTCTTTTGATCCTGTCCCTTCCAGAATGTTGACTTCAAATTGCTCACTCCTCCAATTACCCTCCCTTCCATCACCCCCCCACCCTGCTTACCTCCTTCTCCCCCACATTCCCCTACTGTAAGATAGGTTTTCATACCAAAATGAGTGTGCATTTTATTCCTTCTTCAGTCGAATGTGATGAGAGTAAACTTCGTGTTTTTTTCTCAGCTCTCCTCTTTTTCCTTCCACTAAAAAGTCTCATGCTTGCCTCTTGAATGAGAGATAATTTACCCCATTACATTTCACCCTCTCTCCTCCCACTACGTTTCTCTCTCACCATTTAAATTAATTTCTTTTAAGATATGATCCCACCCTATGCAATTCACTCTGTGCTCTCTGTTTCTGTGTGTGCGGACACACGTGTACATGTGTGGGTGGATGTATGTGTGTATGTGTGTGTGTAGTCCCACCAACTACCCAGATACTGAAAAATTTTAAGAGTTACAGATATTATTTTTCCATGTAGGAATGTAAACATTTCATCTTTGGTAAGTCCCTTATGACTATTCTTTGCTGTTTACTTTTTCATGCTTCTTCTCATTCTTGTCTTTGAAGGTCAAATTTTCTTTTCAGCTCTGGTCCTTTCATCAAGAATGATTGAAAGTCCTCTGTTTCATTGAAAGACCATTTTTCCCCTGAAGTATTATACTCAATTTTGCTGGGTAGGTGATTCTTGGTTTGAGTCCTAGTTCCTTTGACTTCTGGAATATCCTATTCCACGCCCTTCAATCCCTTAATGTAGAAGCTGCTGGATCTTGTGTTATCCTGATTGTGTTTCCACAATACTGGAATTGTTTCTTTCTAGCTGCTTGCAATATTTTCACCTTGACCTGGGAATCCTGGAATTTAGCCACAATGTTCCGAGGAGTTTCTCTTTTTGGATGTCTTTCAGGTGGTGATCGATGGATTCCATCAATACTTATTTTGCTCGCTGGTTCTAGAATCTCAGGGCAGTTTTCCTTGATAATTTCATGAAAGATGATGTCTAGGCTCTTTTTTTTTTAATCATGGCTTTCAGGTAGTCCCATAATTTTTAAATTGTCTCTCCTGGATCTATTTTCCAGGTCAGTTGTTTTTCTAGTGAGATATTTCCCATCATCTTCCATTTTTTCATTCTTTTGGTTTTGTTTTGTGATTTCTTGTTTTCTCCAAAAGTCATTAGCCTCCATCTGTTCCATTCTAATCTTGAGAGAACTATTTTCTTCAGTGAGCTTTTGAACCTCTTTTTCCACTTGGCTAACTCTGCTTTTGAAAGCATTCTTCTCCTTATTGGTTTTTTGAACCATTTTTGCCAATTGAGTTAGCCTATTTTTCAAGGTATCATTTTCTTCAGCAGTTTTTTGGGTCCCCTTCAGCAAGGTATTGACCCATTTTCCATGCTTTTCTTGCGTCTTTCTCACTTCTATTCCCAGTCTTTCTGCCACCTGTCTAACTTGATTTTCAAAATCCTTTTTGAGTTCTTCCATGGCCTGAGCCCATTGGATATCTATTTTGGATGTTTGAAATGTAGAGTCCTTGGCTTCTATGTCTTTCCCTTATGCTACGCATTGTTCTTCCTCATGGGAAATGAAAGGAAGAAGCATCTATTCCCCAAGAAAGTAACCTTCTATGGTCTTATTTTTTTTTTCCCTTTTCTGGGCATTTTCCCAGCCAGGTACTTGACTTTTGAGATTCCTCTCCACCCCCCACCTGGATCAGCTCAGGTATTGCTTGGGGTCTGAGATTCAAATGCTGCTCCCTTGCCTCAGGGCTTTCAGTGGTGGGCACGGCTACTATTCAATGTGAGCTTAAGTGCTGGTGCTCAGGTGGGGGCAAGGCCGCAGCCCAGCCTCAGTTCCCTTTGGGTATTTTTGCGGAGATCTTCAGTAATGGATCTGAAGTCCCGCCGACTTTGGGAGTTCCTGGTTGCCACTGCCTCTGCAGCTGCCTCTGCCACTGACTCCCAAGGGGGCCAGAGTTATTGAGACACTCTGCTCCTCTCTTGGGCAGCCTAGATGTCTCTCTTACTGACCTGTAGCACCCGTGGGTGGAGGGACCTTTGTGGCCGCCGAAACTTGCTCGGATCCACTCCTCTCAAGGCTGCTCGGCCAGGGCAGGGTTAGGCTCTGCTATCTGCTGAGTGATCGACCCTTGGCACCGGCCCTTTAGGGCTCTCTGGAATTGAAATCTCCTCCACTGCATTACTACACAGCTTCCATGGCTCCTGAATTTGTGGGGAGTTCTTTTTACAGGAAATTTATGGACTGTGGATTCAGAGCTAGCATATGTGAGTCTTTCTACTCCACCATTTTGGCTCCTCCTTCCTTGATAATTTTCATGGATGATAATGGCTATTTTTTCATCATGACTTTCAGTTCGTTCCATAATATTTATTTAATTTTTTTTAATATAAATTAATTTATTTAACTTTTCACATTCATTTTCACAAAATTTTGGGTTCCAAATTTTCTCCTCATTTGTCCTCTCCCCCCCAAAATACTGAGCATTCTATTTCCCCTATCACCAATGTGCCTTCTCTTCTATCCTCCCTCCCTTCTCTTGTCCCCATCTTCTCTTTTGTCCTGTAGGGCCAGATGACTTTCTATTCCCCATTAACTATATTTCTTGTTTCCTAGTAGCAACAACAGTACTCGACAACTGTTCCTAAAAATTTGATTTCCAACTTCTCCCCTTCCTTCCCTCCCCACCCGTTGCCTTTGGGAAGGCAGGCAATTCAGTATAGGCCATATCTGTGTCGTTCTGCAAATGACTTCCATAATTGTTGTGTTGTGTAATACTAATTATTTTTCCCTCCATCCTATCCTGTCCCCCCAATTGTTGCTATTCTGTCTTTTGATCCTGTCCCTCCCAGAGTGTTGACTTCAAATTGCTCCCTCTTCCCATTGCCTTCCCTTCCATCATCTCCCCACCCTGCTTATCTCCTTCTCCCTCACTTTCCTGTATTGTAAGATAGGTTTACATACCAAAATAAATGTGCATTTTATTCCTTCCTTTAGTCGAAAGTGATGAGAGTAAACTTCATGTTTTTTTCTCAGCTCTCCTCTTTTTCCCTCCACTAAAAAGACTCCTGCTTGCCTCTTGAATGATAATTTACCCCATTCCATTTCACGCTCTCTCCTCCC
Organism: Bettongia penicillata ogilbyi; assembly: GCA_023548195.1. Lineage (NCBI taxonomy): Eukaryota > Metazoa > Chordata > Mammalia > Diprotodontia > Potoroidae > Bettongia > Bettongia penicillata. The sequence continues at coordinate 1,050,378 of JAJHZJ010000557.1, read as the reverse complement.
ACTACATTTCTCTCTCACCGTTTTCCATAATTTCTTTTAAGATATGATCCCATCCTATTCAATTCACTCTGTGCTCTCTGTCTCTGTGCGTGTGTGCATGTGTGTATGTTTGTGTGTGGGCACGCTTGTGAGTGTGTGTGTATGTGTGTGTGTGTAGTCCCACCAACTACCCAGATACAGAAAAGTGTTAAGAGTTACAAATATTGTCTTTCCACGTAGCAATGTGAACAGTTCACCTTTGGTAAGTCCCTCATGACTATTCTTTGCTGTTTACTTTTTCATGCTTCTTCTCAATCTTGTGTTTGAAAGTCAAATTTTCTTTTAGCTCTGGTCTTTTCATCAAGAATGCTTGAAATTCCTCAATTTCATTGAAAGACCATTTTTTCCCCTGATGTATTTTACTCAGTTTTTCTGGGTAGGTATTTCTTGGTTTCTGTCCTAGTTCCTTTGACTTCTGGAATATCCTATTCCACGCCCTTTGATCCCTTAATCTAGAAGCTGCTAGATCTTGTGTTATTGTCATTGTATTTCCACAATACTGGAATTGTTTCTTTCTAGCTGCTTGTAATATTTTCTCTTCTACCATGGAACTCTGAAATTTGGCCATAGTGTTATTAGGAGTTTGTCTTTTTGGGTCTCTTTCAGGTGGTGATCAGTGGATTCCTTGAATACTTACTTTACCCACTGGTTCTAGAATATTAGGGCAGTTTTCCTTGATAAGTTTCAAGGACGATAATGGCTAGGCTATTTTTTCATCCTAGCTTACAGTTCATTCCATAATTTTTAAATTGTTTCTCCTGGATCTATTTTCCAGGTCAGTTGTTTATCCAATGAGATGATTCACATTTTCTTCTATTTTTTTAAACTTTTGCTTTTGTTTACTATCTGCTTGCTTTAACTCAAAGTCATTTGTTCCCCTGAACTCAATTCTCTTTTTCAAGGATTTTTTTTTTTCAGGGAGCTTTTGATCCTTCTCCTCCATTTGGCTCAATCTGCTTTTTAAAACCTCATTCTCCTCATTGGCTTTTTAAAACCTCTTTTTGCAATTGAGCTACCTTCTTTTCAAAGCTGTTATTTTCTTCAGCATTTTTTTTGTTTCTCCTTTCGTAACCTTCTAACTTGATTTTAAGGTCTTCTGTTTTCTGAGCCCAATTTTAGTTACCTTTTTAAGCCCTGATGTCAGAGGCCTTGACTTCCTCTGACATTATGCCTTATTCTTCCTCATCCAAAGGATGGGAGGAGACACCTGTTCCCCAAGAATGTAACCTTTTATGGTCTTGTTTTTTCCCTTTCTTTGGGCATATTCCCAGTCAGTTACTTAACTTATGAGCTTCCTCTCCACAACCACCTTGCCTCCCGTTCTGCCAAGTCAGCACTGGGTGCTGAGATTCAGATGAGCTGCTCTAATACCTCAGGGATTTTGGGTGGGGCCAGGGCTGCTATTCAGTGTGAGATTAAGATCAGCTTTTCAGGTGGGCATATTCACTACACAAGGCTCAGCTCCCTCTGGGCTTTTACCCAGAGACCTTCAACGATGTACGCGGGCTATTGCCTGTTTTGGGAGCCTGTCTGCTGCTGCCTCCACTGCTGTCACACGAGATGTTCTGAGTTATGAGGACACCTTGCTCCCTTCTCGACCTGCTGAAAAGACCCTCCCTCTGCCCTTTGGTGCCTGTGTGTTGAGGGAACTGTGGTGCTACTAGAAATTCTGTCCCTGAAACCTGCTCAGATCTGCTCCTTTCAGAGCTGTGTGGCCACAACTGACCTGGGCTCTGTTCTGCCTCTGGTGCAGCAAACTCTTCCCTCTGTCATTCATGTCACTCTGAGCTAGATATTTTTTCCACTCCATTCGTGTATGGCTTCTGCTTCTCTAGAATTTGTTCAGAGTTCTTCTTCACACGTATTTTATGGGCTATGGGGTAAGAGCTAGTGTATGTGTGTCTTTGTACTCTGCCATCGTGGCTCTGCCCCTCTCTATGACTTTAAAGAAAAAATATTCAAAATTGCTGTGGATTAGGTTGTCATCCCCCTATTTGCTAAGTAAATTACTTTTGATCATTGAGCAACGTTGCATTTTTGTATAATCTATTTATTGGGGCAAATCATTTGCATTGTCTACATTTATGTGAAATTGTTTTTAGTGTTGATATTTTTTCCATCTTCATTTTCCATTTCTTGGCATAACTATTCTAAGTTGTTTAGTTAAGAGTTGTCTAAATTATTTTATTGATGTTCAGTTAATTTTTAATTGTGCCTACCTCTTTGTACTCCTGTTTGGGGTTTTCTTGGCAAAAATACCGGAGTTCTTTGCCTTTTATTTTACAAATATTTTTACAGATAAAGAAGCTGAAGAAAACAAAGTTAAGTGAGTTTCCCAGAGTCATACAGTTTAGTCAGTTTCTGATGCTAGATTTGAACTCAGAAAGAAGGGTCCTCCTAACACTAGGATTGGTATACACCTGTGTCATCTAGCTGTCCTTTCTTAATTGCACAACATACCAATATTTTTAAGTTTTTCTGCTTGTTTTGGTATATTGTTTGGCATTTGTTTTATCAAGCAATTATAAACTGGATGCTTTTGCCTGAATAATTCTTACATTACTAATAAAGTAATTCCCTTTGTTCATTAAAAGTTATAAGAAACTAATTTCCTATGATGTTGTCTTCCCTTGACTATGTCCAGCACATCCTAATTCTTTTCTTGAGGAATAACCATGGAAGTTAAATGTGAGACTTCTGTGGAGTCTATAAACCTTTGTGGTTTCATTAGTTGCTCCTGTAACATATTTACCTATTTATATTTGCTGTCCCCATCTAATTTCACTATTTAAAGTCACTGAGAAGCACAGTACATCACCATTTAATTTGAAGATTCTTATCAAATATTCATAGAATTTTTCATTCACTGCTCACAAAGTACATGCAATGAACCTTCAGTATTTTTACTGATGTCATTGTTCAGAAAGTTGTCAAAAGAGCTATGATATTTAAAACCCAATTGATCAGATCTTATCTTTGACACTGATGCAGGTTTGTTACAATGGGAAGTACACTGAATTTGGTATCAAAGGACTTGCTTTGATTATTTACCATCTAAATGACGTTGGACAAAACAAGTAATGATCTATAATTCTTTCATCAAGAAAATAGAGATTTTTTTCCCAGATAGTTATTATCCAAACCCAAAATATATGATACTTTGAATGTATGGGCTTTTTATTTAGTGACAACCTTTTTATTTTTGATTATTTTTATAATGTCAAGATTAGTTTTATAATTTGTTTCTCTCAGGACTTTCTCTTCTGTTTATTGGGTAAGGACTCAAATTTTTAGTAGCAAGGGTTAAGGAAATGTGTTTGCACAATCTAAAGTATCACGATTCTTTAAATACTTTACTTTTCCACTAGTCTACCACCATCAATGCAAAAGTATAAGGGTTCAAACAGGACCCAATATAATTTTGTTTTTCATTTTTCTTTGTGTTATGGGTTTCTAGGGCTAAATAATTCATCAGTAACTGAATAGCCTACTAACAGTAAGCGTCTTTGTCATTAACTAAATTGTTACTAATAAAGCACGTGCAGTCTAACCTGAAGACCATAATTGTAATTTTTACAGAATCATAAAACTTTCAAAAACTTACACTTCATTTTCATAATCTTTGAGAAGTTGGGTCTCTTCTATACCACGGAAAGGTAAATAAATATAGAAAATTATTCTAGTCGTAAAAAATTACCTCTCAGAGATTCTTGGGGATGACATACTTTCAGAATAAGTAATTTGTAATATTTTTTCTATCAATTATATTTTCACTATCTCCAACAGGACAAAATATTTAAAAATCATGAATTATTTTGGAAACATGCAAATGAGTTTTTTCATCTTTTCCTGTAGGCAAATTTTGTTGCAAAAGACAGGAGAAAGACTTAAGAATTTGAAGCTGCTCAATACCTAAGAAGTATTGCTTTGCTTTAGTTATGGGGTAAGTGGAGAAGAATATCTGAAAATAATGTACCTTACAATGTTTTTTCCTAGAATCTACCTTTTACTATGTTGTAATAAAGGAAATGGCATGAATTTGAGAGAGCAATCCAGTTTAACTAAGTAATAATCAAATTTGTTGATAATGTCTTGTTTGACAGTGGACTGCAATGAGAATGTATGTCTGTATGTCTGCCTGTCTGCCTGCCTGTCTGTCTGTATGTATGTATGTATGTATACAGTAGAGAACTTAGAGTCAAAAAAGTGTTTAGTTTAGATGCAAGTTAAGAATAACATTCTGTCTTGAATTTTGTATCCCTTCTCTGTGTTTCTAAAGCCACATATGTAAAGTAACTGTTATACATATACTACATTCTTTCTAAGAATATAGTGAAGCAACTGTTTCATAAAGCTTGAAGTGATATAAATGGTATATTTGAATGTAGTCTAAGAAAATTATCTCTTCTGTCAACATGCACAACTATACCCTTATCTATAGCCTCTGAATAGTATAGGAAAACACAGTTGCACCAAAATGATTCTTCAAAGTTACTATACATTTTTATATTAGGAATTCTTTTTTGATGCTTTGTTTTTCTGCCCTGCATGTGTGCAAAATGCTCTTGATATTTTGCTAAAAAATACTATTTCCTTTTTTTCTCCGTCTTCAATGATTAATCCTGTTTTAAAAATTGGACATATTTAAACATGACAATTATGATAAGAAAGGGGAATTTGCACTAATTCTAACTCCTCATATTAACATACCTTTACATTATATATAATAAATCCAAGAAATTTTTTGGACGTTCATGGACTTCAGTGTTTGCGGTTCTTTCAAATATGATTCCTATGCATATCTCAGTTTATTATATAATATCAAATGTTCAAAATGACAGATTATTCTCCAGTACTTTAAGAAAATTAATCTGGGGATACAAAGAAGAGTCAGGGGCTTCCTAAGTTCTTAGGAACTGCATGTTAAAAGGGAGTAGAATTTTCTACTTAGTCTTGGTTAGTACACATATCTTTATAAAATATTGCCATAAATTAGAAAATAAATTTTAATAAAAACTGATGAATAATATCACCTGAATTTTAAACAGACTATTAAAATATAGAAACAATTTTTAAATTAGTCTTTCACCAATACTTAGTGTATGATACTTTGAATATCTCTCTAATTTCCTTTATTTTATGCAAAATGCTTGCACTGCCTACTTAACAAGATTTTCCCTCTGGAAAGGGAGGATAAGGAGAAGCTAGTGTGACTGAAATTAAACTCGTATTTGTTTTCAATTTCACTGCTCACTGTTCTTCTTTGCCATTTTCTTTTCTTGATAAATATCTAATCACCTTTACTTTTCAATTTTTAAATATGCTCATCCAACTATCCAAATTCTTCATGTTTTATCACCTCACCACCCATGGTTTATGATCATGGCACAAAGATTTTTGCCAGCTTCTCCACTTATTTCTGCCACCTTAAATAAAAATTGGCAACTCTTCCTCATCTGTCTTTCAGATATTCTGATGAATCTCATCTCAAAAAGAGTATAGGTAAGTGATATGTTCTTTCTCACAGATGTCACATAGTGGTTTGGTTGCACCAAAATTATATGAGATAACTACTCTCTCTACAAAAAGAAGACAAATCAAGCAAAACTTTGGTTATGATCCAGGAGACAGATAAAATCTACTATATATGCCTTCACTTAGAAAACTATAATAACCTAATGCCAATACATATCAATACATGGGTCACAAAGTGATGGATTCTTTAGATATGAGAGCCTATGAACTCGTAAAACATAGAATGAGTCTCAGACCCTTATTATCTTATTCTCTCTGATCTGGAACCGTAACAGAGTATTATTGTAAGTAATCACATGAAATCTGAAACCTAAAACACAATTGTTTTACCAAAAGCAAAATAATGCTCATTGACCTAAGCATGAAATCTTTGTCCACTGACCACCAAAGACATAGCATTAGAAAAAAATGAAATATATAAATACTAATGTTCTTCCTTTAATGAAAACCTGAAGATGTAAGAAAATGTTGTCTTTTATATTCTCTGTAGAGAAATAAATAAAACAACTACAAAACTGTTTTTTTATTCACAAACACAAATGCAAAAAGAAAAATAAAAAGAAGAGGAGGTAGAGGAAGAAGAGGAAGAAGGAGGAGAAGAAAGATTTCTGAGATACATGATGTCACTATTCATCCTACTTTTTGAAGAAGACCAATTCTTGCTTTACACAATTTAAGTGAGGCAGAGCTGCACAAAGTTGTCGCCTTCACTTTATTTCCAGAACCATCCAAGTCCACTGTCAAAGCAAATACATGTTGACTGGTGAGGACTCAGAATGTGTACATCTGTATATACTTAGTATTTAAATATAATGTCCCCAAAATCTTAGTGTACATACACGTATACAATTTAATGCATGTATATAAAATATATGTCTACATATATGCCTATATACATATATGGGGAGGGAGAAAGAGAGAGAATATATATATTATTATTAAAGAAGATAAGTTATATTCAATCATTTGAATTTAGGTACTAATAAGGACAAGAAAACCATGAGTGCCCCAGTTCAGCAAAAGAGGTATTACATGCTAAGTATGAGATTATGACACATTACAGCCAAGAATTTCTCAGTGTTTCATTGATTAAGGTGATTAGACTTAATGAAAAGGCACAGGCTAAAAAGTTTCCAATTTCATTTATATTGCCACAAATTTTAAATTATTAAACACTCTTTTTATTATTATATCTCTCCTTTAGTTGTCTTTACATACTTCTCTTATAATAGTACTTACAGAGGGAAGAGATAAATTGAAAATTAAAAGCTTTAATCAGAAAAAAATTTCTTTAAAATTTCATAAGAAACACGACATTTTGATTAGCCTTTAACAGTAGCTTTCCGTTTTAGATAAAACTCAAAAAGAGTATTACATTATGAAGGATTATACTGTAAAAGAGATCACAATTTGAGAAAGTCTATTTTGAGTCACCATAAAACAAATATTTCGATTGAAAGTATCTTTCATATTTACAGTTTCTATAGAGAATGAGAAACAATAAAAATAACAAGTTTCCATAACTTGAGGTCCCAGTTTTGGCAAGAATGAGGGCACTAAAATGAGATTTCATCAAAAACTTATTTAAGAGAGTTGGCTAATTTTTTTATTGAGAAACATTAATTCACACAGTCTCATTTTTGTTTTAAAAACAAAACATTCATAAAAAGCAAGGGAAGTAATTAATTTTATATCATTTAGGTAGTATCTGAATAGGAACATGTAGAAAGCTTTATTATGATCAAGAAATCATTCTTCAAGTTGAACTCTATACTTGAGTTCTCCCATTACTATAAGAAAACATACATTATCTAACTTTCTTTTTTATCAATTGATAAAAGCAGTTTTGAGACTGTTTTTATCTTCTCAAAACTGTTATTGCTACGACTATAATTTCAAAAGAAATAAATGGTTTTGGGCAAGTGTCTTGTGCAGTGGCATATCTCCTGATGTACATATCCATCACCACTACATCATACATTATAATTAATCTTGTTGTGTGCTTGGAAATGTTAAAAGTGTCATTATAGTTAGTGATTAGCTGTGTACATGTCATATAAAATGAGTATATTTTATTTTCTAGCTCTGGAGGAGAAGTGAGATGAGTGACCTTGCACAGCCCTCCCTCACTCAAAACCAAGTCATGTGAGACTCATGTCATCATTTCTCTGATGATATGTTCTTTTTTGGCAAAGAAGGATGAACACAATGTTATTCTGTGAATGGCTAATTGTATATGTAGAAAACAGCGAGGGACTGATAAGCCAGAATCATTAGTTTAAAAAAAAAAGCATATTTCCTTTCAACAGTATTTCTGCAAGGGAATTGCCAACCCCCAGCCTCTTGGACGGCATTCACTGGTCATGACTCAGGTAAAGTGAGGGGAGACTGGTAAGGCATGAACAAGATGGCCCTGGGAGGAAGAGTTCTGCCCCTTTTTTGCTCAAGGCTATTTTCCCAGGCTTTTGGAGAACAAAGAAGGCCCAAAATGGTTTTCTTGCTAGGGGCTACATGTCCGCCCTAGGCTGTCCTGGTCATAGGTATATTACTTCCTTATAAGGGCAAACTAATTGCTGATAGGTTCACTTAAGGGTCTAGTGTCAGTAAAGAGAAAAAAGCATCACTCGCTGCTTCAGTAAACGGAGTTCTTCACTATCTTGTCTCCCTCCTCGGTCATTGCTTACAGCTCACTCCACCAAGGCCTGTAGGCCCCTGCTGGTCAGATGAGGCCTGTGGGCCTAAGAGATCAGGCCCAGACTCCTGGGTCCCTAACATATTTCCACTTGGATCTAGGAAAATACAAATATAATCACATTTTAGAAATCTCTCATTGTCAACTTTAACTCTCAACTGACAGTGTGAGAGGATGTTGAAGTGAGCTAGCCAGACTTGAGAATACATCTCACTATAGCATGCTTTTACTCTGGAAAGTATAGGCCCAAAAGACAGACTGTCAAAACATGATTATCTTTGAATTTACTTAGTTTCCTAATTATTGTATTGATGAAAGGAAATGTGTTTCTGCTACTCATGATTTTAGCTCATGTTCCCTCAGTGGTCTGTTTCCTATATGTACAACCTGTCATTTACAATACAAGACACCTGCATAGTACATGATATTTAAGGAGACAGTTACTCACAAAGAGAGTTTTCAATCTTAGAATAACTATTTATGTAGCAAGATTAATGAAACAGCAATATATTGCATACTCAAATATTAATGTAAGAACATGAATGATGAAACACAGCATAACACAGACTTTAAAACTAGATCACTCCCAAGAATACATTCATAATATTTAGAGGATAGTGGTCATACATATTCAGGAAACTGGTAAGGAATATCATAAGAGAAAATGATTGAGGTGATTGGAGGAAGTTGTACCTCTGGATGGTAGGTTTGATTATAATGCATCGTTTAGTAATATTTGAATCATCTACATATCTGTTTGCTGCTTGTTTATTGGTACTGCCAGTTCTATAACCAGGCAAACAGTCTTCTCTCAAAACCCTTTTATTCCTAATCTGAAGTACATTACAGTTGATAAGTGAATATTAATATTATTTTTGTACTTTAAAAGGGTATTTGAATGATTTTTCAAGTTATTCCAATATGTGATCATCTTTTAAAAGGCTTTTCGAAAGTTTTACCTTTCAAAGGGTGGACCCAAGAGTGTAGTAGAAAGACCACATACTTTAGCTCTTATAAGATTCCTGTATAAAATTACTCTACAAAAAATTCTAGAGCAGCAAAAGTCACAAAAAGACAAAATGAAAGACCCAACATAGCCTGGAAGGCTGATAGAAAGGTCTGTTGCACAGGCCCAGAGCACAACCATGGATCCCAGCCCAGTCTTGGTCAGAAAAGGACTCTGGGTTGAAATCCCCAGAATCAGTCATGATTCTGAGACCCACCAAACCACAAATCCCAAAAACAGCTTCAAAGGTCAGTGAGAAAGCTTTTTGACCTGAGTGAGAAGGGGGAGGGTCCTCATCTAGCTTCACCCCAGGAAGCAGTTGTGGTGGTGTCTGCAGCAGCAATAGGGTCTATTTTTGGAGGCCTCTGTGTAAAGCCCCTCGGGAAATTGAGGTGCTGATCTAGATCTCAGTGTTGAGTGGAAAACAGGGGGTGAAGAAGAGAGCTAACTGGTGTGATGGAACTGGTGGATGCTCAGGAAAGGGAATTCTACTTGTAGATCCTGGGCATAGAAGCTCCCAGACCACAGCACATGCCAGGAGGGGAAAAAACAAAACAAAACAAAACAAAAAAAAACTCTTCTCCCTTGATTGTGCAATCTTAGAGGAATTGAAAACTTACAGGTCCCCAGAGTATATTCCCCTCTTGACAAATGACTTGAAAGTCAAGAAACTTGTTGGTAAAATGACCAAAAAAATTAAAAAAAAAATATAAGAGTTCAGAAAGTTACTTGGTGAACAGGTATTTTCTTCTATCCTTTCTGATGAAAAAGTGTGGTGGACAGCCTGTGACCCTACATGACTCGTGATGTGGTGAAGAATAAAGACACATGGGGAGGCAGGAGAAGATAATGGTCCCAGGTTCAGGGTATTTATCGATAGAAACTGCAAGTCCATGTGACGTACTGCTTGTCTCTTCTGCTAGGGATTGGGAGAGGCTTATTGTCCTAAAGATAATAGATTCCTAGAGGGCATCTATTTTGCATATCCCTTGTATTCTGTAGTTCTCTTGTTTGTCTCATGGAGACAGCAATATCCAGGGGGCAAAGAGAGACATTCCGGATGATAATGAGCACAGTCTCAAAGAAGAGTTTCTCTGAAGGCCTATCCTGAACTTGTCCACCCCACTCCATCCTGGCCCTCAGCAAAAAAAAACAATGCTTACCATAAGAGGGCCACCAAAATAAATAGGCAGTGCTCTCAGGACGTGGAAGAGCTAAAAAAAGGATTGTGAAAATCAAGTACGAGAGGTGGAGGAAAAATTGGGAAAAGAAATGGGACCAAAGCAAGAAAATCATGAGAAGTGAGTCAACAACTTGTTAAAGGAGATCCAAAAAATGTTCAAGAAAAAAGAACTTTAAAATTACACTAATTCAAATGGCAAAGAAGGGTCAAAAAACAGTGAGTAGAAGAATTTTTTAAAAAAGCAGAAATAGTCAAATGGAAAAGGAAATTCAAAAGCTCAAATATTCAAGAGGTTAATAAAAAATTAAAATAGAGCAGATAGAAGCTAATGACTTTACAAGAAACTAAGAAATTACTAAACAAACCAAAAGAATGAAGAAAAGGAAGATAATGTGAAATATCTCGCTGGAAAACCAAATAATCTGGAAAAGAGATCTAAGAGAGACAATTTAAAAATTAAATTATGCGAGTATCAGAAAAAAATGAACAAAAAAGAAAAAGAGCCTAGACATCATCTTTCATGAGCTTATCAAGGAAAACTTTCCCAATATTCTAAAACCAGAGGGCAAAATAAATATTGAAAGAATTCATCTGTCACTTCCTGAAAGAGATCGAAAAACAAAAACTCCTAGGAATACAGTAGGCAAATTCCAGAGATCTCAGATCATACAAGACAGATTCCAGTATTGTGGAAATACATTCAGGATAACACAAGATCTAACAGCTTCTACATTAAAGGACTGAAGATCCTGGAACATGATATACCAGAAGTCAAAGGAGCTAGGAATAAAACCCAAAATCACCTACCCAGAAAAACTGAGCATACTATTTCAGTGGGGGGAAATGGTAATTCAGTGAAAGAGAGGATTTTCAAGCATTCTTTTTTTTTTAATTTACTTTTTTATATTTATTTATTTAACTGTTTACATTCATTTTCACAAAATTTTGTTTTCCAAATTTTATCCCCATTTATCCCCTCCCCCTACCCCAATACACCGAGCATTCTCATATTCTCTATCACCAATCTGCCCTCTGCCCTCTCTTCTATCATCCCTCCCTTCTCTTGTCCCCATCTTCTCTTTTGTCCTGTAGGGCCAAATGACTTTATATTCCCCATTAACTGTATTTCTTCTTTCCTAGTAGCAAGAAAAATACTCAACAGTTATTCCTAAAACATTGAGTTCCAAATTCTCCCCATCCCTCTCTCCCTTTCCCCCATTCACTTTCAGAAGACAGGCAATTCAATATAGGCCATATCTGTGTAGTTTTGCAAATGACCTCGATAATAGTCGTGTTGTGTAAGACTAGCTGTATTTCCCTCCATCCTATTCTGCCCCCCATTGTTTCTATTCTGTCTTTTGATCCTGTCCCTCCCCAAGAGTGTTGATTTCAAATTGCTCCCTCTTCCCATTGTCCGCCCTTCCATCATCCCCCCCACCCTGCTTATCTCCTTCTCCCCCACTTTCCTGTAGTGTAAGATAGGTTTCCATGCCAAAATGAGTGTGCATTTTATTCCTTCCTTTAGTCGAATGTGATGAGGGTAAACTTCATGTTTTTTTCTCAGGTCTCCCCTTTTTCCCTCCACTAAAAAGTCTCCTACTTGCCTTTTGAATGAGATATAACTAACCCCATTCCATTTCACCTTCTCTCTTCCCACTACATTGCTCTCTCACCGTTTACCTTAATTTCTTTTGAGATATGATCCCATCATATTCAATTCACTCTGTGCTCTCTGTCTCTGTATGTGAGTGCATGTGTGTATGTGTGCATGTGCACACATGTACATGTGTGTGCATGTGTGTGTATGTGTATGTGTGTGTGTGGTCCCACCAAATACCCAGATACTGAAACGTTTTAAGAGTTCCAAATATTATCTTTCCATGTAGGAACATAAACAGTTCACGTTTGGTAAGTCCCTTATGACTTCTCTTTGCTGTTTACTTTTTCATGCTTCTTCTTATTCTTGTGTTTGAAAGTCACATTTTCTTTTCAGCTCTGGTCTTTTCATCAAGAATGCTTTAAAGTCCTCTGTTTCGTTGAAAGACCATATTTTCCCCTGAAATATTATACTGTTTTGCTTCGTAGCTGATTCTTCGTTTTAGTCCTAGTTCCTTTGACTTCTGGAATATCCTATTCCATGCCCTTCCATTCCTTACTGTAGAAGCTGCTAGATCTTGTGTTATCCTGATTGTATTTCCACAATACTGGAATTGTTTCTTTCCAGCTGCTTGCAATATTTTCTCCTTGACCTGAGAATTCTGGAATTTGGCCACAATGTTCCTAGGAGTTTCTCTTTTTGGATCTCTTTCAGGCAGTGATCGATGGATTCCTTGAATATTTATTTTGCCCTCTGGTTCTAGAATCTCAGGGCAGTTTTCCTTGATAATTTCATGAAAGATGATGTCTAGGCTCTTTTTTTGATCATGGCTTTCAGGTAGTCCCATAAGTTTTAAATTGTCTCTCCTAGATCTATTTTCCAGGTCAGTTGTTTTGCTGGGTTAGTGCCTATGCACAATTTTGTAGCCCCTTGGGCATAGTTCCAAATTGTTATCCAGAATGTTCAGAGAATCTCAGTGCTTCAACAAAAATGAATTACTCTTCCAACTCTCCCACATCCTCTCCACAACTTATCGTCTTACTGTTTTTTGTTTTTTGTTTTTTTTTTTATGTTTGCCAATCTGATAGTTGTGATGTGGAACCTCAGAGTTGCTTTGATTTGCAGGTCTCTAATTAGTAGTGATTTAGAGTACATTTTCACATGACTATAGTTATCTTTAGCTTCTTCCACTGAAAACTACCTGTTCACATTCTTTGTCCACTTATCAATTGGGGAGTAACTTGTAATTTTGTACATTTGGCTGAGGTCTCTCTATATTTTAGAAATGAGGCCTACATCACAGACACTTGCTGCAAAAGTTCTTTCCCAGGTTTAGGCGTCCCTCTGAATGTTGCTTGCATTAGATTGGATTGTGCAAAAACTTTTCAGTTTAAGGTAGTCAAAATTATCCAACTTTCACTTCATAATGATTTCTCGTTTCTTTATTAAAAAATTATTTCCCTTCAACATAAATCTGATAAATATACTCTTCCTTGGCCACCAATTTGTCCATATTATCAATCTTTATACTTAGGTGGAGTACTCATTTTGACTTTATCTTCTGTATGGTGTGAGGTGTTGGTCTGTGCCTAGTGTCCACCACACTGTTATCCAGTTGTCCCAGCAATTTTTGTTGAACAGTGAATTCTTATCCCAGAAGCTGGGTTCCTTAAGTTTATTAACAGTATATTGCTGTATTCATTGACTACTGTGTCTTGATTACCTACCATAACCCGCTTGTCTACCTTTCTGTTTCTTAGCAAGTATCAAGTGGTTTTGATAATTGCTGCTTTATAACACAATTTGGGATTTTGTACAACTAGGCCACCTTCCCTAGCGTTTCTTTTCTTCAATACCCTTAATATTCTGGACATTTTGCTTCTCCAGATGAATTTTCATATTATGTTTCCAGCTCCAGAAAATAATTATCTGATAGTTTTATTGGTATGGGACTAAATATGTAGATTAAGTAGAATTATCATTTTTATTATATTGGCTTGACCTACCCATGAGAAACTTATTTTTTTTCACTAACTTAGATCTGTTTTTATTTGTGAGAAAAGTGTCTTGTAATTGTGTTTGTATAATCAATGGGTTTGTTTTGGCAGGTAAACTTCCAAATACTTTGTTGTGCCTACCTTAGCTTTAAATGGGATTTGTCCTTCTATGTCTTGCTTTTGGGCTTTGTTACTAACATATAGAAAAAAAGCAGATTTGTTTTTTGTGTTTGGGAGTCTCCCCCTCCAGGACTCTCAGATTTCGAAATCTCCCTGTTTGCAGATGTGTGACTTTCTGGAACTGCTCTGGTCCTCTTCCATAGTAAGAGCAATGCTCCTCAGCGATTATCTTAGCCTTATGTACTACGACACCATTTAACCCTTCTGCTGATCTCAATGATCCAGGACTTTTCTGGGGAAATATTTTATCATTCTTCCAAAGTCAAAAAGTGGAGGAGGAGAGAGCATTTACCTATCACTCTACTATTTTGTATCCTAGAAGTTCAAGTAGGTTACCTAACAGACATTTAATCTTCTGGCTGATAGTCTCAGGAGCAGTTACTGCTGATACCTGTGGCACCAGGGCTCTAATTTCTTGGCTCTGCTGGACTCCTGACTTGTGCTGCTCTTCCATCTCTGCTGCTGCCTCTGGTGCTCTGGGGCTTTACTGATTGGCCTTGCTGTAGTGGGGACTCAATGTATTCTGTGCTGTGTGCTCTTTCACCCTCACAGATCAGATGTTTCCCGTCTATCTTCCAGGCTGTCCTGCTCTGTGTACCTGCCACAGTCTGTCTCCTTTTGGATTCTGCACCTCCAAAATTAGGTTAGATTCCATTTTGAGAAGTATCTGAATGAGTTCATCAAAGAGATTGGATGAGTAGTTCCTCTTACTCAGTCTTCTTGGCTCTGTCCCCAGAATTTTTTTTTCTTCAAAGTGTTAAGGACCACTTGTATTTTACTGAAGCTTTCCTCCTGGTGTGTTATCCTCCTAATTTTAAAATAATTAAAAATCAGGCACCTGAAAGAGAAACTAATAGCTGTCTGATCCTTCTTCTTTGAATCAGCAACACCTTCATATTTTTCTTCTGTTTTTTTTCATTCCTTATATTTTGTTTGACTGATTGTTGATGCCTCATAGTGTTACTAGTTGCTACTTGCCCAATTCTAATTTTTAATGAATTGATTTCTTCAGCTAGCTTTTGAACATCTTTTTACATTTGTCAATGTTTTTTCTTTTAGGGATTGATTTTCTCCAGTTAAATTTTATACTTCCTTATCTATTTGGCCAATTTTATCTTTTAAGGGAGTGGTTTTCTTTTTTTTAACCATTGGTCAATTTTTATTCGACCTCTTTAGTTTACCTTTTACAGTACTCCTTGATTTCTTCCAACAAGGCTCTTTGGGTTTAGTATCAGTACATATTCCCTTTTGATATTTCAAATGTGGGTATAACATCAATGTTTTCCTCTTCTGAATTCATATTTTGATCTTCCCTGTCTGCATAATAAGATTCTATGGTCCTTGACTTTCGATTTGTCTTCTTCCTCATGGTGATTGACTTTTTCCTAGCTTTTAAAGTGGGTCTCTGTTTATGGGGTTCAGAGGGCTTTCTCCTGCTTTTTTGTGCTGGGAGTTTGGTGTCTGGTTACTGCCTTTCTGCACTGCTACCTCTAGTTCTTCCTACTGTAAACTACATAGTGTTTCAGCTTACCTCCTTCTGAGTTGACCAGTGTGTGCCAAACCTGTGGCCAGGTGAAGCATATCTGAGTTCCTCCAGGGATACAATGATGTTCCTGGAGGAGTCATGGTTTGACGACGAGGCCTCCTACTCTCTTAGGGCTGTGCTAGAGCAGCTGGTGAGCCTTCTCTGTGCCGGTGTCTGCACAATCCCCCTGGATGTGCTTAGGCAAGCCTGAGATCTTGGTGTTGGTGCTTACCAATTCCACTCTCCCCTCTCTTCTGCTCAAGATCTCCTGCTGCTCCACTGAAGTGGGCCTTGCTCAGACCTCTTCAGTGCTGCATTGGTCATTTTCACCCACAGCAAGAAGGAACTTACCAGGCCATTTCCCTTGTCTCCTGAGCAAAAAGACTACTGTACACCTCCTGCTGGCCCCATTGTTCCAGAATTTTTCATGGGACAGCATTCTCTGAGTTTTTCAAGGTAAAAAGGGAGGATGAGAGCATTTAGAGTTTTCTCCATCATCTTGGCACCCAGAAGTTCAGGTAGGTTACTTTCAAACTTTTAATCTGTGCACTGATAACCCCAGGAGCAGCCCTCGAAACTACAGTAGGTCCCACACTGTCTCTCACAAGTTACACACTACTCTTGTCCTGTGCCGAGAGATTTTGGAATCAGTACTACCACTGGTGACTCAGATAACCAGAGACTCTTCACTGCTATTGCAGTGTCTACTCTCATACGACTTGCACACTCTGCTCTCCCACAGTCTGTTGTAGCAGATCCTTCCTTTCATACTTGTGGACTGTTGTGGGTTGGAAATCTGCCACAAAATTTCTCCTATATTTTTGTCACTCTAAAATTTCTTTAGAGTCATGTTTTGGAGGTATCTGAAGGAATTGTGGAAGAGCTCAGGTGAAATCCTGCTTTCACTCCATTATCTTGGTGCAGACTCTAGGTCAGTCCTTAAAACCCTCTCTTAAAGCTTTGGGAGAGGTATATGTTAAGGGACAACCTAAATTTCTATATAATATCATCAAAAACTTCAAAAACCTTCCTATCTCAGCAGCATAGCAGAACTTTGGAATATATTAGAATATATTTTGACTCAATTGTTGAAACATTACTTATTTGGAGAATGGTAGAAGTTGTTATCTTAAAGGGTAGCTAGGGGGCAAAGAAGAGAGAGAGAGCTGGGCCTGGGGTGACATTCCTTTTTTTTTAGTTCCACTCTCTTTTTAATGGTTATTTATTTATTTTTAGTTTTCAACATTCATTTGCCCTACAAGGTAAGGGAGAAGATGGGGATAAGGGAAGGGAGGGGTGTGATAGAAGGGATGGTTAACTGGGGGAAGGAGAAATCAGATTTCACAACGTTATGGGGTGGGGTAGGGAAGAGATGGGGAGAAAATTTGTAACTCAAAATTTTGTGGAAACGAAATTTGAAAACTAAAAATAAATAAATAAACATTAAAAACAAACATAAAATAAAATGAATAAATTTGAAATTTCATCAAAAAAACACTAAAAAATTTAAAAAAAGAACACTTTTCTCCCATGAGTTTTTGAACTTCATTTTTCATTTGGGTAATTCTGCTTTTTAAACATTCTTCTCCTCATTAACTTTTTGGACACCTTTTAACAATTGAGTTAGCCTATTTTTAAAGGACTTATTTTCTTCCGCATTTTTTGGGTCTCCTTTAACAAGCTGTTCACTGTCTTTTCATGATTTTCTATCATTGCTCTCATTTCCCCCCCAATTTTCCCTCCACCTCTCTCACTTGCTTTTAAAAATCCTTTTTGAGCTCTTTCATGGCCTGAGATGGTTGCACATTTATTTTGGAAATTTTGGATGCAGAAGCCTTGATTTTTAGGTCTTCCTCTGATGGTATGCATTGGTTTTCCTCACCTTAATGATGGAACAAAATACCTGTTCACCAATAAATCGCCCTGTATTGTCTTATTTTTTTTTCCTTTTTGAGGTATTTTCCCAGCCAGTTACTTGACTTTTGACTCCTTTGTTGAAAGGAAGGTATATGTCGGGCACCTGTAAGTTCTCTATTCCTCTGAGGTGTCACAATCAAGGGAGAGTTGGTTGCTCCTCTCTTGGCTTGTTCTCCAGTATGGGAGCAACCACAAGCTTTTCTGCCCAGTATCTGAGAGTAGAATTCCTTCTCCATAGCCTCCACCAGCTCTACCAGCCAGGGCTCCTCCTTACTCCAGGGCTGCCACTTAGGGCTGAGATCCAGATCAGTTCCCTCGATTCCCCCAACAATCATTGCCACCCTTGCGCCAATGGGACCAGGTCCCTTTCCCTTCTCATGCAGGTGAAAGTGCTTTTCTCACTGACCTTTGAAGCTGCCTTTGTTATTTTTGGGTTGAGGTATCTGGTAACCACATTTGCTGACAGGGATTCTGTGTGTTCTGAGACCTGCTCCCATCTTGTCCCTGCTGTGCAGCCAAAGCCAAGCTGTGCTTTCCTCCATGCCCAGTGTGATACACGTTTCCTGTCAGTCTTCCAGGCTGCTTTGAACTGGAAATCTCTTTCACTCTGTTGTTGTGTGACTTCTGCTGCTCCAGAATTTATTTAGAGTCATTTTTACCGGCATTTTATGGGCTATGGAGGAGAGAGAGTCTACAGGTCCATCCTTTTTCTCTGGCTTCTTGGTTCTTCCCCCCTTTTAGTCTCACTCTTAAGCCTGACAAAACAATCCATACTGGCAAATATTCAACTGACTCATCAATTTTCAGTTGGATTTAGAAGAAAATTAAATGCAAATATGTACATTCATATATACATATACATACATATATATATATATATATATTCACATAGATAAATAATATACATACTTGCTTATATATATATATATACACATGTTTATACACACATGTTTATATATATATAGTAAATGTATATGTGCATGTATATATGTATTTTATATATATATACGTATACATATACATATATATATGAATACAAGTGTTTATATATACACATTTATTTGTATGTGTGGAGAGAGAAAGAGAGATAGAGAGGCAGACACACATATGGGGGGCAGAGAGACAGAGAGAGAGAGAGAGAGAGAGAGAGAGAGAGAGAGAGAGAGAGAGGGAGAGAGAGAGAGAGAGAGGGAGGGAGAGAGAACTTGGAAGTCTCCAACATTCTTTCAGATTCAGGTTTATTAAGCAACTCTGGGTTTTATAGGTTCATAAGAATGCTGCTTTCACCTAGGATCACTTATCCTAAGTAGAATCTTTCCTCATATTCCTCTTGGGATCTTAGTCAGACGTTCTGACATACTGTAGGAGACTTAATGTAGCACCTACAGTGATCCTGAATGACATAGAACAATTTGGAATTGTGAAATACAACAGGCTCTCCACATGGAATACAGAACCAAAACATTTATTCAGACACAAGAATGCCAAATCCATCACAGTGACAAAAATCTATAAAAATGTAGAAAACATCATCCCCAACCCTTCCTGTGAAGCTTCCCACAAGCTAGATCCCTTAAACAAATCACAAACAGGCTTTCTTTAAAGAAAATGACTTCATATTCACAGACAGGTGCAGGATTGCTTGCATCCTTCAGTTTTGATTGTTCTCTCCAAATTTTCTCTCAGTTTTACTCTAGCTCTGCTTCTTCCTGTTCCAAACATTCAGCAAATTCCTTGCACTACAGGCTCCATATTTCCCAGCTTCATGTGAATCAATCTTCCATGTGATCCATAAGGGTCACATGGATCTGTTACTAAATGAGAAAGATCTTCCCATTTTAAATTACCAGTATACCTACTATTCTGATTCTCTGGGGACTGAGGGCAATACAGAGGATGCCATAAAGAGCATTTCTTCATAAGATCAAATCCTATACATAACAAATAGCTCTCCAGAATTAATCTGTCTTAAAGTGGTATGTTAGAGATCTGTCTCTCTAACATCCTTATTTGAAAACCAGCCAAATATATCCCCCAGATAGATTAGTGGATTAAAACTCTTTATTTGGCTTTGAAAGTCCTTCTTAATCTGGCTGTTCCTGTTGCCACTCTTAACACATTATTTTTCCCATTTCGAATACACCTTGACAAATTTGCCACAGGACTTCTTGCTACTCATTGCACATACCACTTCAACTCTAGACACTGAGGATTTTTTTTTCATTGAATGCCCACTATGCTTGGAATATTTTCCCTCCTAATCTCCTTTTCTGGCTTCCCTGGATTTCTTGAAATTTCAGATAACATCTTATCTTCTGCAAAAAGCCCTTATTTAAACTTAATGTCTGCCCTCCAAGACTCTAGTCTATCCCCTCAAGTCTCTACTATCCCCTAGTATACGTTAACTTCAAAGAATGGCAAATATGACAATGATAATCTGTCTTTTCCTTTTATTATTCTTGCTTCTTCCTTTTACTATTATAACTGAAGGGATCAAAATCATATGCAATAATATCAACCTAGCTTACACTTAAAATAATTTTCAGACTAGCATTTCTTTTCTTTTAAAATGCAATTATTTGCTATTTTTATATTTTGTAGTTGTTCCAGAGTAGAAAAAACCCCACAGTATTCTCTTTCATTACTTTATATTAATTTTAGGAGGGGAAGGCCTTTAGGAAATGTACCACAGTTAAAATAGCTGCCGCTTTTGCAATCTATTTTAGGGGGAAAAAAACTGCCATTGGGAGTAGGGTAAACTATACTTACCCTAATCAGATTAAGTTACTTGACATACATGACTGTCAGTATTCTTGTCTATGAAATATGAGGATTTGACTAGATTCCTCGTAAGGCCCCTTTCATCTCATGAAATATAGATTTTTGTTGTTTTTCTTCCTTTTGGTCTTCACCCAAAATTCCATGATTCCATGATGCTAAATTCACAGTTACGACTTTCTATGTGCTCTAAAATTTGTCACCATGCTACTTAAGCAGGCCAACAAATCATTGTTCTGTAGAATGTCCAAATGTCTCTACGCAGGCACATGCTCTTATTGGTTGGTAGTACTTCCTCATTTTATGTTCCTCTCAAAGTCAATCCCTTCTTCACACTCCTTCTGTCTGTCTAAGTGATATAATTATCCTGCAAAGCACTCAAGTTACACTTTATTTAGCAAGCTGTCTATGCCAGTGTTAGTTCTTATTCAGTACTCAATCCTCAGAACTACTGCAACACCTGTTACTTGACCACAAAGTTTGTAGCCTTCTTAAAAACAATTTTGCAGTTTTTGCTGCTGTTTCTTGTGTTATCACCTGGATTGTTCAATTGGAAAATAAGCTTCTTTAGTGTTGATACCAAATTTTATATTACAACATGCCTCATAATGCTTATAAATCAATACTATTTGGCTGTAATATATCCATTAATCATGAATTCATGGGATTTGGGTGGTCCCTCAACTTGATGAAGAATATTCTCAACACCTTGTAAGCAATATTTATTAATTACTGTGGCCAAAAATAACAATTAGCTGATGTCTAACCATATGGGGAGCAATCTCTGAAAACTCAGACTAGTCTATGAATTAAAAAATCTGTTACTCACTGGTGGACTTGTATTCAAAACATTTAAATGCAGCCTTTTAGAACATTATTGTCACCTCTCTGTGGTGGCAAGGTGAGGAAATAGCATTATACTTAAGGAAACACATGATAATTATATCAAGACACACCTAGTCACTGATCTGATAGGGCAATATATTTTGACTTTATCTATTGAGAAAGAAGAAACACCATTAACTCAAGGATTCCCTGAAGAAATGGCAAGCATCCTTAGAGGCAACTCAAATTGGGAGTTGGATTATCTGATGATACCATTGTGAGCTGTGTTACTCTGGAAAACAAAACATACATTTTACTAAAATCAAACCAAAGGTAAGCATATATTGTATTACCAAAGAGAATCACATTGCCTCCTACCTATGTTTATTATTTGGTGACATTCTCTTGCATAAGACTTGTTTCTCATATTTATTCCAAAAAAGTTTCTAGAGATTGTTTCTGGCTGCCAATTTTGTATTACTTTGATGATAAATGATAATTATGCCCACTCAATTCCTAATTCTACAACATTGATAAAATAGCATGTTAAT
This sequence comes from Bettongia penicillata ogilbyi, assembly GCA_023548195.1. Taxonomy (NCBI): domain Eukaryota; kingdom Metazoa; phylum Chordata; class Mammalia; order Diprotodontia; family Potoroidae; genus Bettongia; species Bettongia penicillata. The sequence continues at coordinate 1,028,553 of JAJHZJ010000557.1, read as the reverse complement.
ATGTATTAGCTTTTATAGGTTAAAAAAATGCCTCAGAAAATCCAATAAGGGGCATCTTGACAAAATCAACTGGGAAAAATCAAATGTCTTTAGGTCAAAGTAATGTATTGACCTTGGATCAATGGAAATATATTGTGCTAAAAGGTTTTTTCTTCTGATTGGACTATAAACTTGCCATTTAAATACATACCAAGTTCCACCCAAAACAGAGCACAAGGGTAGACAATGATTTATTCACTTGGCAAAGTGAAGCTTATTTAGTAGTCACAGATTAGCTTTTTCTATGCTCAGGAATATGCACACTGCCAAGTAAAAAGAGTAAATTTGTGATAGTCAGTCCCACAGGGAAACCTGAAAGGCAGATGAATATTCTGGTGACAAGGTATTTCAGTGCTCTTGTGCAGAATTCAGCCAGAGAACAAATGAATAAATTGTTAGACTAATTAAAACTTTCCTCAGTCAAATCTATAGATAGAAACACTTGTCCACACTGTCAGAAATCTGCTGAGGAAAGCTCTGCAAATAGAGTTAGTGATTTATCTAAGTCACTGCTAATTTACCAATACAGTCCCTTGAGAATGTTTGTTGATGATCACACAGTGATGGGGACAAGAATTAGAGTTAGTTTACCCACAACTGATGATTGCTAAATTCAACATCAAATGATTGACAGAGTGAAGGAAGCACAAAAAACATTTTGATAAAAGGTCTCATGTTATTTCATATTTTGAACTCCAAAGCATGTTACATATGGAATGATTGTATGTCTTTATATACTTCTGGTTAAGCTTTCTATATTAATTATAGTAGTATGGTAGCAAATGTAATTTCCAAACAGACAACATATTTTTCATTCTTCTTATTCAAAGAGGAGAAATGGCACCATGATATTGAATTCAAGGTACAGTTCAATCAGTTCTCGTAGATTAATCAGATATGAGCTCAGAAGACTTTAAAACATGTCAAACACAAATAATCTTTTTGAATGTTTGGGAAGGAGTTGTCTACAGAGTTTCATATCATCTATCCCCTTTGTTCCACTGTTATTGTGCATTGTGTATTGTGCTATTATGCATATACTGCATATGGAAAAAAGCATCTTCTTTGTTGTGGGTACCTCATTCTTAGTGGTCCTATGCCAGTGTCTCCCATGTCTCACAATCAACACTTGAGTTGTTCAGAAAGACCTTGAGATTGTCTTGTACAGTTAGTTGGGACTTCTATTTCAGTACATGAAATAGATTTTTAGTTAAATATGTATTTGTCATTACAACTATGTGCTCTCCCCATTAGAGTTCTGCTATCTCTAGTAAAATTTGAATGTGTGTCAGTTCAGCTCAAGAAAAGAATTCAGTGTCTGGTAACAAATCTTGCCAAATTCTTCTAAATCTTCTTAAGACAATTTAAATAAAATTGATTCAATTTTCTGGCATGCTGCTGGTAGAATGTTCAGATTTCATGGGCATACAACAACGAAGTGAGCACAACTCCATAGATCTTCAGTTTAGTATGCAGCATAATGTTTCCTTGTTACTAAAATTTCCTTTGGAGTCTTCCTAATTCAAAGATAGTTCTGAAACAGTGTGCATCATCCTCATCATCTATGTGGACAAGTAAATTGCCAAGGTTCAAAATTTGTTCATTTAATATAACTGATGGTTCAATGTAAAAGTGGTAAAGAGCTGGGCCATGGGAAATCTGTTTTGCTGGTGTTGATTCTTTACTGTCTCACCAAAATTAGCCCAAGTGGTGTAGCATCAACACATACTCTGTTGCATCTTATCCGCAAAAGTTTCCTTGAGTACACAATCATCTCCGAAGGAAAAAAAAAAATATGTTCGATTCTCCCTTTCATTTAACCTTAGCATGGAGTCTTTCAAGTTAAATGATTTACCTTAAATGTGGTAAGTGACGTTGATGACATTTTCATCCTCCTTGAAGGCTTCTGACACCACTTTGGAAAGCATGATGTTAAAAAACAAACAAACAAACAAACAAAAAAACCAAGACAGCAAACACACAGTCCTGTCTCATTCCATTTTTTGACTGAGAAAGCATGCGAGTATTGGGCTTTATTCAAAACCCTAGAAAGCATACTATCTTGAAACTGGTACAAAATAGTGGTGAATGTCTCTGGGGAAGCAAATTTTGCCATACTTTTCTGCAAGCCCCCATGACTGACAATATCAAAGGCCTTGATCTTATCAATGAATTTCATATACAGGGTTCTGCCCCATTGCTGGCATTTCTCCTGGAGTTGTTGGGCAACAAACACAACTTCAACAATTCCTCGATGATTTTTGAAGTCACACTAGTGATCAGGTAAATGATCATCTTCCAGGTGAAGGATCAGCCTATTAGGGAGGATTTTGGAAAGAAATTTGACCGAAATGATTGAGAGAGAGCACCCCCTATTATTGTCACAGGAAAAAACTATTTCCTTTGCATTTACAGAGATAAAAAAAAAATGGTATTCTTGATCTCCTGGGAAATAACCTTCTCTTGTCATGAAACTCAGAAGATTACAGTTAACTTCTACATGAGTAGTGGACACATAGTTTTGTTGCTCTCTCATGAGGCAGAATCAGAGACAGTCATGTTGCAACAAAAGAAGATCCAAGTGGCATTCAATTGAACAAGGCATCACAGAGCTTGCTAAGAAAAAAAAAAAGACCAGATTCTAAATTAACTCCAATGCTATCTAAGCTACTTAGAAAAATAGGCAAAGGAGTCTAACCAAATTAGTTTTATGATATAAACATAGTGCCGATACCTAAAGCAGGAAAAGCCAAAATTGAGAAAACAAATCATAGATCAAAATCCCCTAATGAATATAGATTCAGAAACATGGGGAAATACACCCTCCCACCAACAAAAAGCTCAAAAGTTCAGTGATTTGGAAAATGCCAAAAAAAGGGGAAAAGTAACACTATAGAAGGTTACTTTCTCTGAGGAAAGCATACAACTGGCAGGAGATAGTAAGGTCAAAGCTCCATATCAAAGCCTCCAAGAATAATATGAAATGGTCTTATACCATGAAAGAGCTCAGAAAAGATTTTGAAAATCAGGGAAGAGAAATAGAGAAAAAAATGGGAAGAAAAATTGGAGTGATTCAAGAAAATCATGACAAAAGAGTTAATATCTTGCTAAAGGACACCCAAGAAATACTGAAGAAATTAATACACTTAAAATCTACTAAACTAAATAGGAAAGGAAGACCAAAAAGCCAATGAGGAGAAGAATGACTGAAAAAATAGAATTGACTAAATGGAAAAGGAGGTCCAAATGCTCAGTGAAGAAATTAATTCCTTTAAAAGTAGAATGAAAAAAAAAATGAAAGCCAGTGATTTTATGAGAAATCAAGTTAATTGTAAAACAGAAAGAAAAGGATGAAAAAATAAAAGATAATGCAAAATATGTCATTGGAAAAAACAATGATCTGGAAAATAGATCCAGGAGAGATAATTTAAAAATTATTGCTCTACCTGAAAACTAAGATCATAAAAGAACCTAGAAATCAACCTTCCAGGAATTGTCAAGTAAAATTGCCCTGATATTGTAGGACAAGATGGTAAAATAAAAATGAGAACAATGCAATGATGATCAACTAAAATAGATCCCATAAGCAAAAGTAGGAGTACTTTAATCAAATTCCAGGGTTACAAGGTAAAGGCAAAAACATTAAAAGCAGTAAGAAGGAAGCAATTCAAGTGTTATGGAAAATCAATCAGGATGAAAAAGAATTTAGATGCTTCTCCTTTAACGGATCAGGGGGCTTGGAATATGATATGTTAGATGTCAAAAGGAATAGGATTAAAACGAATAATCACATACACAGCAAAACAAGCATAAGACTTCAGGGGAAAAAATGGAATTTCAATGAAATAGAGCAATTCCAAGCATTATGAATGAGAAGACCAGAACTGAATAGAAAATCTGACTTTCTAATACTAGAATCAATAGAAAACTGAAAAAATAGAGAGGAAAAAGGAGCAATAAGGAACACATTAAAGTTGAACTGCTTACATTCCTACATGTAAAAATGATACTTTCAACTTATGAGACCTTTCTCAGTACTAGGGCAGTTATATAGTTTCACACACACACACTCACACTTGTGTGATTGTATTTGTGTGTGTGTGTACATAAATAGATAGATATAGATATCTCTCTATATAGAGATATATATGCACATATATCTATACATATATATATATATATATATGCATATAGGTATGTACATGTGCATATACATTTGTGTATGTGTGTGTATATATATATATATATATATATATATATGTAAATGTGCATATATGGATGTATGAATGTAGACAGAGGGAACAGTATGAACTGAACATGTAAGGAAGATAACTCTCTCTATATATATAGTTATATACAATTAAATAAAATTAAATAAGATAACTATATATATATGTATGTATGTATATATATATATATATATATATATATATATATATATATATATATATATATATATTAAGGGAATGGGAAAATTCCAATTAAATAATTGTACACGTGGGGTAGAAAAAAAGATGGCAGAGTACAAAGATAGGCCTATAAAAGCTGCACCCTGCATAACCCATAAAACACCTGTGAAAAGGACTCTAAACAAATTCTAGAGCAGCAAAAGCCACAAAATGACAGAGTGAAAGAGATTTCTAGCCCAAGGCAGCTTGGCATTCCTACAGGTAAGTTCTATCACAATAGACTTGGAGCAGAGAACAGTATAGCATGGACCATGTGACATGGCAGGGACAGGACCAGAGGAGGCTTCAGGGTGCCACCAGTAGGAGCAGACCCCAGATTGCTAAACCCAGGAATACAAAAGACAACTTCAAAGGTCAGTGAGAAAACTCTTTCACCTGAGTGCAAATAGAAAGTGGTCTGGACCCACCAGAAGCACCTATTCCAGCAGCAGCATCCATTATTGGAATTATCAGCTGAAAGACTCTGGGTAAATTTAGGAGTTGATCAGGGTCTCAGCCCTGAATGGCAGCCCTGGGGTGAGAAGGAGCACGGGCCTGATGGAGTTGGTGGAGGCTTTGGACAGGGAATCCTAGTTACAGATTCTGGTCAGAAGAGTGCTTGTGATTGCTCCCAGACAAGAGCACAGGCAAGGAGAGGAGTAAACTCCTCTCTCTTGATTGTGTAATCTTTGAGTAACTGAGAACTTACAAGTTCTCAGGGTATACCCTCCTTTGGACAAAGGGATCTAAAGTCAAGTAACTGGCTAGGAAAATGCCCCAAAATGGAAAAAAAAAATGATTAAAAAAGGCCATTTTCTTGGCTAACAGGTATTTTCTTCCACCTTTGAGGTGAGGAAGAAAAATGTATACCATCAGAAGAAGACCTAAAAGTCAAGAAGTCTGCATCCAAAACCTCCAAAATAAATATGCAATAATCTAAGGCCACAGCAGAGCTCAAAAATGATTTGGAACATCAAGAAAGAGAGGTCGACGAAAAACTGGGAATAGAAATGAGAGCAATGTAAGATAACCATGAAAAGTAAGTCAACAGCTGGCTAAAGGAAACTCCAAAATTGCTGAAAAAAAATAACACCATGAAAAATAGATTAACTTAAATAGCAAAAGAGGTCCAAAACCCAATGAGGACAAGAATGCTTTAAAAAGTAGTCAGTCAAATGTAAAAGGAGATTCAAAAGCTCACTGAATTGAATAGATCTTTTTTTAATATTTGAATGGAGCAGATGGAAGCTAAATAAATTTATGAGAAACCAAGAATTACAAAACAAAACAAAAAGAATGAAAAAAGAGAAGATAATGGGAAATATCTCACTGAAGAAACAACTCATCTGGAAAATAGATCCAGGAGAGGAAAGTAAAAAAAAAAAAAAAAAATAGTACTACTTTAATGTCATGGTCAAAAAAATGGAGCCTAGACATCACCTTTCATGAAATTTTCAAGAAAAATTGCCCTGATATTCTAGAAATAGAGGGCAAAATAAATATTGAAATAACCCCCGGATCATCTCCTGAAAGAGATCTGAAAAGAGAAACTCCTAGGAATATTGTAACCAAATTCCAGAGTTCCCAGGTTAAGGAGCAAACATTGCAAGCAGTTGGAAACAATGTGAGTACTTTGCAAATACAATCAGGATAACACAAGATCTAACAACTTCCACATTAAGAGATCAAAGTACTTGGAATAAGGTATTCCAAAAGTCATAGGAATTAGGATTAAACTCAAGAATCACCTCCCCAGCAAAAGTGAAAGCATACTTCAAGGGAGAAAATAGTCTTTCGATGAAATAAAGGACATTCAAGAATTCTTGATGAAAAGACCAGAGGCCAATAGAAATTTTGACTTTCAAAGACAAGAATCAAAAGAATTATGAAAGCATAAACAGGAAAGAGAAATCATAAGGGACTTATAATAGTTGAACTCTTTGTATTCCTACATGGAAAGATAATATTTGTACCTCTCGAAACTGTTCTCAGTATTTGTGTAGCATAGGGAATCACACACAGACACACAAACATATATATATATATATATATATATATATATATATATATATATATATATATATATATATATATATATATATATATATATATATAGAGAGAGAGAGAGAGAGAGAGAGAGAGAGAGAGAGAGAGAGAGAGAGAAGGAGAGACAGACAGACAGAAGGAGAGGGAGAGTCAGAGGCACAGGGTAAGTTGAATAGGAAGATATGATATCCAAAAAATAAAATTTACCGAGGGAGAGAGGAATATACTGGGAGGAGAAAGGGAGAAATGAAATGGGGTAAATTATTTCTCACAAAAGAGGCAACAAAATCTTTTTCAATGGAGGGGAAGAGGTTGGAGGTGAGCAGGAAAAAGTGAAACTTACTTTCATCACATTTCACTTAAGGAGATAACATGCACACTCAATTTGATATCAAAATATGTCTTATACTACAGAAAAGTAGGGGACAAGGGGATAAGTGGGATGGGGACGATGATGAAAGTGTGGGCAAATGGGAGGAGGAAGTAATTAGAAATAAACATTTTTGGAAAGGAACATGATAAAAAAAAATAGAATAAATGGGGGACAGGATAGGACGGAGGGAAATATAGTTAGTCTTACACAACATGACTATTATGGAAGTCTTTGCCAAACTACACATATGTAGCCTATATTGAATTGTTTGCCTTCTCAGTGGGGAAAGGTAGGGAATGAAGAAGGGAGAGAAGTTGGAACTTAAAGTTTTAGGACTGGATGTTGAAAATTGTTTTTTGCAGAAAACTTGGAAATAAAAAAAATAAGTAATGGGATATCGAAATCTATCTTGCCGTACAAGAAAAGAGGTAAGATGGGAAAAGAGGTAATCAGAATATATGGAATTTTGGGGTGGGGCTAGGGGACAGATTGGCACAAACTTTGGAACTCAAAATTTTGTGGAAATCAATTTTGAAACATAAAAATAAATTAATGAAAAAAATTCAAAAATGAAATAAAATAGTTGCACAAAATATACAATATTAAGGAGTGTACCTGCCAAGACAAACATAGTAACTATAAGAATATAATTACAAAATACTGTTCACACAAATAAAGTTACACCTAACAAATGAACATCTATCAGTTGCTGATGGGCAGGCCAAGCTAGTATAACAAAAATGACAATTCTACCTAAATTAATTTACTTATTCATTGCCAGGCCAATCCAACCACAAAAGAAATCATTTCATAGAGCTAGAAAAAATGGTAATGAAATTCATCTGGAAGAAAATAAAAGGTCTAGAATATCAAATGAATTACTTTTAAAAAATGCATGACATAGTGTCCTAGCTGTAAAAGATGTAAAACTACATTATAAAGCTTCAATCATCAAAACCACTTGGTACTTGCTAGGGAAGTGAGTGGTTAATCACTGTTATAGTTCAGATGCACAAAACCAAGCAGTCAAAAATTATAGTAATCTATTATTTGATAAATCCAAAGACTTCGGTTTCTGAGATTAGATCTAACTATTAAACAAAATCTTCTGGGAAAACTGGAATATAATATACCAGAAAGTGGGTATAAATCAAGATCTCACACCCTATACCCTGATATGATCAGAATGGATACAAAATTTGGATACAAAGGGTAATAATATAAGCAAATTGGCAGAGTAAGAAATAGTTTACCTTCCAGATAGATGGAGAAGGGAAGAACTTATGACCACAAAGGACATATAGAAGTATATGAAATGCAAAATGGATAATTTGAGTGCATTATTTTTTAAAATTTATTTATTTAATTTTTAAAATTCATTTTCACAAAATTTTGGCTTCCAAATTTTCGCCCTATTTCTCCCCTCCCCCACTCCAAAACGCCAAGCATTCTACTTGTCCCTATCACCGATTTGCCCTCTCTTCTAACATACCTCCCTTCCCTTTTTCCCATCTTCTCTTTTGTCCTGTAGAGCCAGATAATTTTCCATACCCCATTACCTGTATTTCTTATTTCCTAGTAGTAAGAACAATTCTCAGAAGTTATTCCTACAACTTTGACTTCCAACTTCTTTTCATCCCTCCCTTCCCACCCACTCCCTTTGGGAAGCAAGCAATTCAATATAGGCCATATCTGTGAAGTTTTGCTAATGATTTCCATAATATTAGTGTTGTGTAAGACAAACTAAATTTCCCGTCATCCTATTCTGCCCCACATTGCTTCTGTTTTCTCTTTGCATCCTGTCCCTTCCCAGGAGTGTTGACTTTATATTGCTCCCTCCTCCCACTGCCCTCCCTTCCATCATCACCGTCCTTACTTATCCCCTTCTCCCCCACTTTCCTGTATTGTAAGATATGTTTTCATACCAAAATGAGTGTGCATTTTATTCCTTCCTTCAGTCGAATGTGATGACAGTAAGCTTCATGTTTTTCTCTTCTGTCCCCTCCTTTTCCCTCCACTGAAAAGTCTTTTACTTGCCTAGTTTATGAGAGATAATTTGCCACATTCCATTTCTCCCTTTTTCCTCCCAATATATTTCTCTCTCACCACTTAATTTCATTTTTTTAAGATATGATCCCATCCTATTCAATTCACTCTGCTTTCTCTCTCTCTCCCTCTCTCCCCTCTCTCTCTCTCTCTCTCTCTCTCTCTCTCTCTCTCTCTGTGTGTGTCTCTGTGTGTGTGTGTGTGTGTGTGTGTGTGTGTGTAATTCCGCCAACTACCAAGATACTGAAAAGTTTCAAGAATTACAACTATTGTCTTTCCGTGTAGGAATGTAAACACTTCAACTTTGGGAAGTCCCTTATGACTTTTCATTGCTCTTTATCTTTTCATGCTTCTCTTCCTTCTTGTGTTTGAAGGTCAAATTTTCTTTACAGCTCTGATCTTTTCAAGAAGAATGCTTGCAAGTCCTCTATTTCATTGAAAGACCAGTTTTTCCCCTGAAGTATTATACTTAGTTTTGCTGGGTAGGTGATTCTTGGTTTCAGTCCTAGTTCCTTTGACTTCTGGAATATCATATTCCATGACCTTCTATCCCTTATTATAGAATCTGCTAGATCTTGTGTTATCCTGATTGTACTTCCAGAATACTTGAATTGTTTCTTTCTAACTGCATGCACTATTTTCTGCTTGACCAGGGAACTCTGGAATTTGGCCACAATTTTCCTAGGAGTTTCTCTTTTTGGATCTCTTTCCAGGGGAGATTGGTGGATCCTTTCAATATTTACTTTGCCCTCTGGTTCTAGAATATCAGGGCAGTTTTCCTTGATAATTTCATGAAAGAAAATGTCTAGGCTCTTTTTTTTTTTTTGATCATGGCTTTCATGTAGCCCCATAACTTTTAAATATTCTCTTCTGGATCTATTTTCCAAGTCAGTTGTTTTTCCAATGAGATATTTCACATTATGTTCCACTTTTTTGTTCTTTTGGTTTTGTTTTGTGATTTCTTGGTTTCTCATAAAGACAACAGCCTTCATCTGTTTCATTCTAATTTTTAATGAACTATTTTCTTCAGTGAACTTTTGGACCTCCTTTTCCATTTAGCTAATTCTGCTTTTTAAAGCATTCTTCTCCCTATTGGCTTTTTGACCCTCTTTTGCCAATTGAGTTAGCCTATTTTTCATAGAGTTATTTTCTTCAGCATTTTTTTTGTATCTCCTTTAGCAAGATATTGACCTGCTTTTCATGCTTTTCTTGCATCTCTCTCATTTCTCTTCCCATTTTTTCCTCTACCTCTCTCACTTGCTTTTCAAAATCTTTTTTCAACTCTTCCATGGCCTGAGCCCATTGAATATTTATTTTGGATTTTTGGGATACAGAAGCCTTGACTTCTATGTCTTTCCCTGATGGCAGACATTGGTCCTCCTCTTCTGAGAGGATGGGAGGAGATATCTGTTCACCAAGAAGTGACCTTCTATGGTCTTATTTTTTTCCCCTTTTTTTTGTCATTTTTCCAACCAGTTACTTGACTTTTGGATCCTTTGTCAAGAGTAGGGTATGCTCTGTGAATTTGCGAGATCTCCGTTCCTCCAAGGTGGCACAATTAAGCGTGCACTTCTCTGGATACAGAAAGGGATAATTGTGCCCAGAATCTTAGCAGATACCTCTCCTCAGCTGCTTGGCCTCCAGTTCTGTCAAGCCAGCCCTGGGGGTTGATTTTCATATAAGCTGGATAGCCAGGGCCTCCACCCAGGACTGAGGTAAGACTCAGCTCTTCAATGTCCCCAGGGGTTTTTATGTTCCAACAATGGAGCTTCCCTAGGGACTGCTGTGCTGGCTCTGTGGCCACTGCCTGTTGTTGGAGCTATGGGAAAGCCCTTTTCCCTTCCTGCCCCCTGGTGAAACCCTGCCACTGACCTTTGGCACTTGTGGGCCAAGGGATCTGAGGACGCGCTAATGGGACTGGAGATTCTGCCTCAGAGGTGCCCTCTTCCCAGAGTCTCATTGCACTGCGCCACTCAGCCAAGTCTAGGCTTGGCTCCTCTCAATGCTGGGCTCCACATCCAGAGCAACTGACTTTTCTGTGGGCCTTTCAGGTCACTGTAGGCTGGAAATCTCCTCCACTCTATTTTTCTCCACTTCTGCTGCTCCAAAAGTTGTTGAGAGTCCCTCTCTACATGTATTTTATGGTCTGTGGGGAGAATCCTGCGTAAGTACATCTTTGTCATCCATCATCTTGGCTCTGCTCCCCTGAGTATATTAAATTAAAAAGTTTTGAACAAACAAAGCCAATTCTACAAATATTAAAAGAGAAACATAAAGCTGGGAAACAGTTTTTTACAGTCAGTGTCTCTGACACAGGCCTCATTTCTAAAATATATAGAGAACTGAATTAAATTAACAAGAATTAAAGTCCTTCTCTGGTTGCTAAATGGTCTACAGATTTGCTAAAAGGTATAAGGTTTTTAGAGGCAGAAATTCAAGTTATATATAGTTCTATGAAAAAAAGTGTTCTAAATCACTATTGATTAGGGAAATGAAAATCAAAACAATTCTGAGGTATGACATCAAACCTATCAGATTGGCTAACATGACATAGAAGGAAAATGATCAATACTTTAAAAGACGTGGGAAAACTGGAAAAGTAATGCATTTCTAGTAGAATTGTAGACTGATCTGAACATTCTGGGGAGCAATTAAACCTATGCTCAATGGACCATAAAACTGTGCTTACCCTTTGATCCAGAAAAACCACTTCAAGTTCTGTATCTCAAAGACATCATAAAAAATGTAAATGGACTCATATGTACAAACATATTTATGGCAATTATTTTTGTGGTGGCAACGAATTGGAAATTTAAGGGATTCATGTCACTTGTGGAATGATAGAAAAAGCTATAGTGTGTGGATGTATGCAACACGATTATTCCATAAAAAAACGATGAACTGGTAGATTTCAGAAAAGTTCGCAAAGATTCCATGAACTGATACTGAGTGAAGTGAGCAGAACCAGGAGAACACTGTACACAATAACAGCAGCATTATACCATGACAAATTTGATAGACTTTACTCTATGCTCTAGGCCGTTTCCTAAAGACCCATAATAAAAAAGGAAACCACATCCAGAAAAAGGAATATAGAGTTTGAATGAAGATTGAAACATAGCATTTTCTATTTTTTTTCTAATGGTTTTGCCCTTTTGTTCTTATTCTTCTTTCACTACATGCCTAATGTGAAAATATGCTTAATGTGATCATACATGTATAGCCTTTATCGAATTGCTTGTCATTTTGTGGATAATGGAGGGAGGACAGAGAAAATTTAGAGTTCAAAATTTTGTAACAGTGAACATTCAAAACTAAAAATTAATTAATCCATTAAAATAAAGTAAAATAAAATCAGAAAAAAGTGAAAAACTACATTCTTACATTCTTTACCGTTTTCTTCCAGGAGCATATTCTTATCACTGATCAATGTGGCTCCATCAGCAGTGAGTTGTTCATATGAAACTGAAGTTTTCTGGTACATGATCAATCTTCAGATCATTCTAGAAATACTTGTTGCACTCAATGCAAGACTGAATAGTCTCTACCTTCTTCCTGAGCCAAGCATTCTGTATCTCTCTAGGTTTCCCTTGCATTTTTTTTTTATTTAGTTAAATTCTTACTCCTTATAGATGAACCAATCGTTCTTCTGGTAAACCTTGTGGAATTCTCATTATGCATTTAGTAGCTTCTGAATATCTCCATCATTTTCACCAAACCAATTCTGATCTTTGTGAGCATTCTGACCTGGATTCGCAAATGAGATACTGTATACCAAATTTCTGAAAGTTGCTCACTCCTTTCTGCTCCACTGTTATTAACTGTGGGCTGACTCAGCTATCCCTCCACATCCTTGGTGGCTTCTTCATGTAGAAACAGCTACTCAAATCTGTTGACATTGTATCTCTTAGCAATAGGCTTTCCTTGGGGCCACTAATGTGAAAGTTCATCTTGGAGAGAATAACTCTATGATTGATCCAGAACTCTGTGCTACACATCACCTTCACCACTCTGATATTCTGCCTATTTTCGTACAATTATATAGTCTATTGATTCCAGTTGCAAGTGTGCATGTATGAAATTTTGTGGCATTTAGCTAAAAGGAAAATGATGCTTGCATTAAAGAGGTCGTGAGACACACAAGTCTTCAGTGGTATGTGACAATTGCTGTTTCTTTACTCTGCTCCACCCAGGGATTTCCTAGTGTACCTGATGGTCTGTTCCTGCTATGGAATTAAAGTCTCCAGGGTCTCTAAGTCTTTTTTGATCTCATAAGCTTCCATTATGGTGTGAGAATACATGCTAATTGAGGGTAACATACCACTTTCCTGAAAATGGCCATTGTATTTGTGTGAGGCTGTCATTCATTCCTGTGTGTTAAACCATCTGTGTAGAGGTTACAACTACAGCTTCCAGTATATCCACAACCGCTGCTTTATTATTCACCTATTGGCACAGGACTTCAAGGAAGGTAAAATAATAAAGCAGTAACATACTAACATAGAAAAATAATAAAATAATTAAGTAGTGATAGTAAGTGCCAATGGAAGACCTCATCCTTAAAAGGGATCCAAAATAGGACAGAGTTCAATCACAGGTTGCAAAAATATTTATTCTCTGAGAAGAGTTTGTAAGCAGAGCAGTGAAGGAGAAAGTTCTCAATTGCTCAAAGGGGAGTGGATAAAAGGTGAGATATTTATGGTTTCAAGAGACTTTTAGGTGGGGACAGGAGATTAAGGAGACCAAGGGAACAAGATGTTTAGAAATTCCTGAGTCTACAATTATCACTCAAGTTTGTTTTTGAACTAGTCAATCATGGTTCTGTTATTTCTAGCAGCTGCAGGCATCTCCAAATTCAGGGAGAGTTCACTTACAAAGGGTCACAAGTATGTCAAGCAGCCCCGACCTTCAAAATTCCTTCTGTTTGATTAGTTATTGTGTAGTCCTATTGTCTTGCTTCCCTGTAAAGAAAGAATATCATAACTTATTCAACAGGCTAGTATTTTTACACAATGCCTATGTTCACATAGGTGATGTCTTGACTTGCACACAGATTGGATTTAAGTGAGCAAAGTTGCATGATCTCATCAGTCTTACTATCTCTTCCAAAGTCATTGAAGTTTAGTGTCAGGAAAATGGTCAACCTAACTGCTGATGGTCTTGGATACAATGATTGGCCTTGACATCTCTAAGTGTTCTGCCTTCATTGCCCTTTGCCACAGATTGTTTTTACTGGTCCATTCCACAAGTAAAACTCTTTACATCCTTGGGTTTGATATCCCCTTCTCTTGTCAATTAGTTTGATGCTTATATATTACCCTCAATACAGTTTAGCCCATCTCCCAAGATAGGTATACCATCTGGCTGCTGCTCATACTATAGCTTCTTGGAGCCACACTTGAGAATATGTTGACAGGTGTACATGAAAGGTACATACCTTCATTAAGGTATGGCTAGGTGAAGGAAAACTCCTGAAATACAAATCAACTCACTCCATCCCTGGACTTCTTACAATTGAGGTACATTCCAGTCCTATGTCCCTTTCCTAGTAAGTGGCTAGTTTTATCTCAGAGCCCTCATTTTAAAGAAAGTACCAACACCAACCATGTCTGTTATCTCCCTTTTCAACTTCTGATCCCCTGAATTTTCTCTGACATTCTTCAACCTGGAAATCAACTCTAACCTTTAATTTCTTGCCCAGGGTATATACTCCACCTTTTGGCCCCTTCCTATCAGTGATTTATTTCACTTTTAAACTTCAGTGTAAGGAAAGTGTCCAGAACAGTCATGTCTTCATTGTTCTCCAAGTACTGCACTTTGTTCTCTTGATTTTACCTGGCATTTCCTCAGGCCACCCTTTCCCTTGCTTTTCAGTTTCCTTTTGTGTGTTAACTTCTTCCATTTGAATACATGTTCCTTGAGAGCAAGAATTTTTTTTTTCTACTGGTATTCATATTTCCAGTGCTTAACAGAGAGTCTGACACATAATAAATATTTCATAAATTCCATTTCTTACAAATGAAGTTTTCTGGCTCCTAATTATGAAAACAAAATAAAGACCATTCTAATTAAATTAACTGTAAATGTATTAAGTGTATACTTAAATATAATATGACTGTCAATAAAATCTTTCTTTGACAATAACAAAAAGAACAGACACATCAGTCATTCAAAAGAGCATTGCTAACATTTCACAAACATTGACTTCTCATTTGTAAATAATGTTAGTGTTTTCACTCCATTTGTTAATGTTTGCTTCAAATAATCAGATTTTTATTCTCTTAATCTATTTTAAGGGTTACAAAATAAAATATGTCATTAGGGTTATGTTTCTCTCCGAGGAAAATAAAACATAGATGAATTCACGATAATCAACTCAGTTTGAATTTTCACTTCAAATTGTGTGTGCTTAATCATTAGAATTAGTTTCCTCCACCTCGGTCACATTTACAATTCACAGGAAAGGATGGACTTGCCAAACACTTTATGTGGTTTAGTCAGACTGAGATGCCACAAATGGGGCAAGTTCAGGCTAATAGCCATGTGATCAAAGCTGCCCTACTCTTAAGGACAGCACCACGGGAAAATGTTGCTCTCAATTTTTTGAGTGACTGAGTGTGTTAAATAATTCAGATGGTCTGATGGTAAACAGAAGAGTTGTTAACTTGTTAAGAGATTATTTTATATTGCTGACATTGACTTTACTTATTTTTTGGAGAGAATAATATTTTAAATTGATTTCACATTCAAGGATTTCATGTACATCTGTTCAATAAAAAGCAATTTTTGAAATTTCCCTATTATACAGTTTTGATGAATGTCTTTTGTCTCCTTCAGTCTATACCTTTTCTCAAATTTAATTTAATATTAATTATGCATAATAGGTAATTTGATAGTACTATCCACATCTTTTCATAAAATGGATACTTAGATTTAAAAGATATTTGCCATTATTGCTTCCTTTCAAATTCTATTCTTAAAACATACGTGGAGATTCAAGTAGAGAAATCGCTTTTGTCCTTCTTTTGGCTTCATGCTTAATACAAGTCATGGTGGAGTGGATCTTCTAGATATTCCTTTAATATCACATATTTTCTCCTTGTCAGTACACTAGAGAATATGTCCTTCTTGGCCATATGTTGGCTATATATTTTTAAAGCTCTATTTTCAGGTGTTGGGGAAAGGGAAAGAATTAAAGGAATAGGTTCTGTTTTCCAGAATTTTAACTAATAGATGAACAGGTGAGTCAAATAATCAACTGCTGTTCAAGTGCAGCCTATATCAGCTGTACAGCTAATTTCCTAAGTCTCTTGCATATTAACAGACATGGTCCCAGAGCCAGGCCTGCAACATTCCATTCCAGAGCTCAAGGTTTAAGGTATAAATTGGGAATGTTGATGGGTCTTCCCCCTCACAGAATGTGGAATCCACATTCTTTTCATTGTATTCTGTCCTTGTCTATATACTGTTATCAATTAATCAACTATACTTATTTAGCTTTTTAAAAGAGACACTTTTCTAAGGTAGTTACATGCAGACATTTCTGTTTCAAAAATTTGTGAAACACTCTCCTAAATCTATATACAATTCCAAGGGAAGCTGGAATCAAGCTTGAAGAGCACATATGGCAAAGAATTAGGTAGTTCCTATATTCCGGAAGACCTTTTCTCAATTCATGTCATACCCACAGTTTCCCCATTAGACATGGTATAACTATTCTGCTGAATTCCCCACTACATTTTGAAGCTGATTTTCCTTCATGTGTCTAATTTTAACTCTATTCTCATTGGTAACACTTCAACTATTTTGAAGAAACTGCCAGGAATAGGATGCTATTATGGGAATATTTAATGAGAATTCCAAAATATTTCAATGTTTTTAGAGTGTCACGATTCCTCCCTGATAAAAGGAAGTCAGGAAGAAATATACGACATGGTTATTACATCACCTACAATAATTCCATCTCAGACGCTTGAGATTTTCAGGAAAAAAGCTGCTAAAATTAAAATCCTGCATTCCAAATTGTCTTATTGTTTATGGAAAATTCAGAGTTGACCCTGTCTTCTTACCTAAAATCAAAATATTTCCAATGCATATCAATAAATATGGAGAATTTTAAGACTTCTAAATTAATCAAAAACGTATTTTCACCTAAAATAATTTTTGGATTTGTTATTCATTGGTAATATACAAACATTGTTCACTCACATAGTTAATTTTAGATTAATTGATTCATTTGAGATGAAACAAAAATTATCTCTATTATGTAGGGAAAAAATGGTAGAAATTTTACTTTTGTAGTGATGTTAAGGGAAGTCATAATGGAAAAGGTAGAGTTAACATCTATCCCTGTAACACTGGTGGATTTTCAAAATGAACTGATACAGTCTTTCACTAACTAATGACATTTGTTCCTTTGATGTCGAAGGGCACTCTTCAAGTTTCATGTTCAGTAGGATATCAGAAGGTGCTATAAAAGCACTTCTCCCAGGGATTAAAAGTTGTTTTTGAAGGCTCATACCGTATACTGTTGCAGATTGTTGGCAATATTTATTTTAACATCTAGCTGCTTAACATAAAGGGTGACTTTAGGTAAAAGGTATTGCGTGGTATGTCAGGTGCAATGACAAAGGTAAACTTCATTATTTATTACTTTGCATGCCTTCTGAGTTTCAAGAGATGAAAGACATTATTTATACATAGGGATATTTGTCTCTTACTTATGCATACAAATGAATTATGGAATATTATGTGCTTTAAAAGTATGGAGTGATCCATGATCTTTAGGTGAATAAAATCACAACTGGTGATCATTGAAAGTTATGAAATGAATCATTTTGCTTTTATAAAGTGACATAGACTTACAAAAGCTTTCCCTTTAATCAGCACCCTTGTGTTATGTAGACCTACATAATCTAACATTTTCTTTAGAAGAGGTATGCTTAAATGTTTGATTTATTTTCATGGAACATTGATTTTCAATATCAGAATTTTTTTAACATATTTAATTTAACATATTTAAATATTTAGCATATTTAATTATTTAACATATTTAATATGTTGAACTATATTTCACTGAAATTAATGATGGCATTTACACGCAGATTTTTAAATGATCATTGCATGTCTTTATAATTTGTGAAAAATGTTATTCAACCTGAAATCAATTCTTAATTACTTTCAATTATCAATAAAATAAATGTTCAGTTTCCCATTTTTTTGGGGAAAAAACAAACACATTTTACTTAATTCTCTTCCCTGACGAGATTAATTTTCTCTTACAACAAAAGAAGAATGATTATTACTTTTTACTTTCCCTACCTCCCACTTTCCTCATCTCGATCCCCTTGCATATTAGAGTATTATGTAGTGCTCCATTGAGAAGGCTCTTGCATTCTCTGGTAATATACCTAAGAGCAGGCACAATCTGGGCCTTGACTACATAAAAACAGTATCTAAAGAGGAAAGAATACATCCTTCCTTGCCCCCAATCTCCATGGACATACACAGTTAGGGAAAAGAAGACCGCATTACTCCATGGGGACAAAAGTTCCCCATGCTTTAACATGTAGTAAATTTAGGTCCTGGAATCTAATGCTTACCACAATTTCTGACATTTTGGCTGTCTGTCTCAGGGACAGGGATATTATTGCTACATGCAATAAAGTTTCCTTCTTTTGAGATTTTTATTAAAACGTCTACTCCTGAGACCACTGAATATTGATGGATGCAAAATTTCTTTGCTCTTGAAGTAGAAAAAAGAACACTGAATAGATGTAGTTAAATTATTAAAATATCACAAAAACAAAAAATAGAAATAAAAATCTGTGAAATACTTTGGAATATAACCATTTAAGCAATTTTGTCAAACTACCTATTAGATGTACTTCAATGCGTAAGACTGGAAGCAATTCTACATGCTACAACTTATGAATGACGTTTTTTGATATTATCAGTAACAATTATCAGTAACAATCAGTAACAAAAATAATCAGTAACAATTGTTGATTTCCTTTGTAGGTAAAAAGTTTTATTATGGACCAGGAAAATCAACTAAATCACATTTAAACTAATAGAGCTAACTAGGGCAAACATTTTACATACAGATCTACATTTGAAAATAGCTTCATAATTTTTTTTTTTTTAGGTAGGGAAATTTGACATAAATCATCTAGTGAAGACAGAAGGATTTACATGATATTTTAAAGCAGAAACCTCTTCCTAATCAAATTACATGGGATTGACATTAAAATTGTTTTTTGAGAAAGAATCATATTCATTTTAAATAAAGAAAAAAATCATGGTATAGATTATGAGCGTGTATGTAGATGCTGTCATGAAACCAAATATGTAGTGATTAATTCATTGCTAATGAATAATTAATAATGGCTGGTCATTTCTAAGCCTATCTACCTAAAATTATACTAGTCTATTTTTCTAAATTGCTATGACCAATAAAAAATGAGAAGTATATATTTTTCATTAATCTCAATATTGTATTTTTAATTTTTTAAAATTAAATTATTTATTTAACTTTTTACATTCATTTTCACAAAATTTTAGCTTCCAAATTTTCTCCCCTTTTATCCCCTCCCCCCACCCCAATACCCCAAGCAATCTAACTTTCCCTATCTCCAATCTGCCCTCTCTTCTGTCATCCCTCCCTTCTCTTGTCTCCATCATCTCTTTTCTCCTGTAGGGCCAGATGACTTTCTATTCCTCATTAACTGTATGTCTTCTTTCCTAGTAGCAACAACATTACTAAACAGTTGTTCCTAAAACTTTTAGTTCCAAATTCTCTCCATCCCTCCCTCCCCACCCATTAACTTTGGGAAGGCAGGCAATTCAATATAGGCCATATCTGTGCAGTTTTGCAAGTGACTTCCCTGATAGTCGTGTTGTGTAAGACTAACTGAATTACCCTCCATCCTAACCTGCCCCTCATTTTTTCTCTTTTGATCCTGTCCCTCCCCGAGTGTTGACATCAAATTGCTCCCTCCTCCCTTTGCCCTCCCTTCCATCATCCCCCCCCCTTGCTTATCTCCTTCTTCCCCACTTTCTTATACTGTAAGATAGGTTTTCATACCAAAATGAGTGTGCATTTTATTCCTTCCTTTAGTCAAATGTGATGAGGGTAAACTTCGTGTTCTTTTTTTTTTCTCAGCTCTCCTCTTTTTCCCTCCACTAAAGAGTCTCCTGCTTGCCTCTTAAATGACACATAATTACCCCATTCCATTTCACCCTCTTTCCTCCCACTACATTTCTCTCTCACCATTTACCTTAATTTCTTTTCAGCTATGGTCCCATCCTATTCAATTCATTCTGTGCTCTCTGTCTCTCTGTGTGTGCATGTGTGTATGTGTGTGTGCATGCATGCATGTACAATGTGTGTGTGTGGTCCCACCTACTCCCCAGATAATGAAAAGTTTTAAGAGTTACAAATATTGTCTTTCCATGTAGGAATGTAAACAGTTCACTTCTGGTAAGTCCCTTGAGACTTCTCTTTGCTGTTTACGTTTTCATGCTTCTTCTCAGTCTTGTGTTTGAAAGTCAAATTTTCTTTTTAGCTCTGGTCTTTTCATCAAGAATGATGGAACGTCCTCTGTTTCATTGAAAGACCATATTTTCCCCTGAAGAATTATACTCAGTTTATCTGGGTAGGTGATTTTTGGTTTGAGTCCTAGTTCCTTTGACTTCTGGAATATCCTATTCCACACCCTTCGATCCCTTAATGTAGAAGCTGCTAGATCTTGAGTTATCCTGATTGCATTTTCACAGTACTGTAATTGTTTCTTTCTAGCTGCTTGCAAGATTTTCTCTTTGAGCTGGGAGTTCTGGAATTTGGCCACAATGTTCTTAGGAGTTTCTCTTTTTGGATCTCCTTCAGGTGGTGATCGATGGATTCTTTCAATACTTATTTTGCCCTCTGGTTCTAGAATGTCAGGGCAGTTTTCCTTGATAATTTCATGGAAGATGATGTCTAGGCTCTTTTTTTGATCATGACTTTCAGGTAGTCCCATAATTTTTAAATTGTCTCTACTGGATCTGTTTTCCAGGTCAGTTGTTTTTCCCATGAGATATTTCACATTCTCTTCCATTTTTTCATTCTTTCGGTTTTGTTTGGTGATTTCTTGGTTTCTCGTAAAGTCATTAGACTCCATCTGTTCCATTCTAATTTTGAGAGAACTATTTTCTTCAATGAGCTTTTGAACCTCTTTTTCCATTTGGCTCATTCTGCTTTTGAAAGCATTCTTCTCCTCATTGGCTTTTTGAACCTCTTTTGCCAATTGAGTGAGCCTATTTTTCAAGGTGTTATTTTCCTCAGCATTTTTTTGGGTCTCCTTTACCAGGGTATTGACCCGTTTTTCATACTTTTCTTGCATCTCTCTCATTTCTCTTCCCAGTTTTTCCTCCACCTGTCTAACTTGCTTTTCAAAATCCTTTTTGAGCTCTTCCAAGTCCTGAGCCCACCCGACATCCCCCTGGGATGTCTGGGGTACTGAGGCCCCGTCCTCCATGTCTTTCCCTGATGGTAAGAATATTTCCTCGTCAGATCCGAAAGTCGGGATCATTTGCATCTGTTCGAAAAACCTCTTTATACTCTTATTTTTCTTCCCTTTTCTAGGCATTTTCCCAGACAGTTACTTGACTTCTGAGATTCCTGTCCACCCTCTCCTAGATCCGCCCAGCTAGTGCTTGGGGTCTGAGATTCAAATGTGCTTTCCGCGCCACCCACCTGCTAATCAATGTGAGTTTTAGTTCTGGTGCTGGGGTGGGGGCAGGGCCGCCTTCCAGGCTCAGCTCCCTCAGGTTGTTTATGCAGAGACTTTCAGTAATGAAGATCCTACCTGCTGCTGGGGGAGTCCCAGGCAGCCGCGCGGACACTCCACTCCCCTCGGCCAGCCAGCCGTCTCTCTCACTGACCTGTAGCTTCTGTGGGCGGAGGGACTTTCCCAGCTGCCGGAGCTTCAGTCCCTGAAGCCTGCTCGGATCAGCTTCTCTGGGGCCACGGCCAAGGCAGCGCTGGGGTGAGGTCTGCTTTCCTGGGCCCGACGGACCCTGGGGATGGCTCTCCAGGGCTCTCTGGAACGGAAATCTCTTCCACTCTGTTTCTGCACACCTTTCAGTGGTCCAGAATTTATGGGGATCTCTTTTTACATTAATTCTATGGACTGTCGGGTTTGGAGCTCGTAAATGTGCGTCCTTCTACTCCGCCATCTTGGCTCCGCCCCTTATTTTTAATTTTTAACATTCAAATTCACAAAGTTTTGATTTCCAAATTTTCTACCAATCTTTCCCCTACTCCCATCCATGACATCATGCATACTGATTACCCCTTTGCCCAACCTTCCCTCCCTTCTGACCCTCTTCACTTTTGTTATCCCCTTCTTTTCTATTTTCTTGAAGGGCAAGAGAGATTTCTATACCACATGGCTTGCAAATCCGATTTCCCAGTTGCAGGTAAAAATAGATTTTAACATTTGCTTTGAGTTCCACATTCTCTCCCTTCCTCCCTCTCCACACACCCTCATTGAGATGACAAGCAATTTGATATAGGTTATACATGTGTAATCATGCAAAACACTTCCATACCATTCACGTTGTGAAAGACAAACTGTATTTCTCTCCATCTTAACCTGCCTCCCCCACTTATTTTATTATTCCATTTGAACCTTTCACACTTCAATAGTCTTTGCTTCTGATTGCCCATTCTTCCCATTTGTCCTCCATTCTATAATCTCCCTCTGCCTTCTTTTCCACTTCCCACCCACTTTCCTATAGTATGAGAGAGATTTTCAAAGTCAACTGAGTGTGTATGTTATTCCCTCATTAACACAAATCATATCAGAGTAAAAGCTTCTTCTTGCCTCTTTTATGTGAGATTATTTACCCAATTCTACCTCCCCTTTTCTCTTTCTCCCAGTACATTCCTCTCTCATCCTTTAACCTTATTTTTTGGACACTATCCCTTTAAATTCTACCTCCAACTATCCCAATATTTAGAAAGCTCTCATGAGTTATAAATCTGATCTTTCCATCCTAGAATATAAATAGTTCAAATTTAATAAATCCCGTATAATTTCTCTTTCCTGTTTACATTTTCATTCTTCTCTTGTTTTTCTATATTTGAAAGTCAAATTTTCTATTAAGCTCTGGTCTTTTTATCAAAAAATGCTTGAGTACCACTATTTCATTGAATGTCCATTTTTCCCAAGAAAGATTAAACTCAATTTTGCTGAGTAAGTGATTCTTGGTTTTAATCCTAGCTTCTATTATCTCCAGAATATTGTATCCCAAGCTCTCTGGTATCCTAATGTAGAAGCTGCTAAATCTCACATTATTCTGATTCTATTTCAACAGTACTAGAATTGTTTCTTTCTAACTGTTTGCAATATTTTCTCCTTGAACAGGGAACTCTATAATTTGGCTACAATATCACTTTCAATTTTCCTCTTGGGTTCTCTTTCAAAAGGTAGTAAGTGGATTCTTTACATTTCTATTTTACTCTCTGGTTCTAGAATGTCAGAGAAATTTTCCTTGATAATTTGTTGAAAGAAGATGCCTAGCTTCTTCTTTTTGATAGTGGCTTCCAGGTAGTGAAAGTTTACTTTGAATTTCCTCTCCCAGATCTATTTTCCAGGTCAGTTGTTTTTGTTTTTCCAATGAGATATTTCACATTTTTTTTCTTTTTTTTATTTTGGGCTTTATTGTATAAATTTTTGGTCTTTCAAAAATTCTTTGGTTCTATTCCAATGTAATTTTTAAGGAATTATTTCCTTTAGTGAGTTTTTGGAACTTTTCCCCCATGTGCCCAATTCTGATTTTTGAGAGATTCTTCTCCTCTGGGTTTTTGGACCTCTTTAGCCATTTTAGTCAGTCTATTTTTTTAAATATTTTCTTCAACATTTTTTGGGGACTCATTAGCAAGCTGTTGACTTGTTCATGATTTACTTGCATCAGTTTTATTTCTCTTCCAAATTTTCCTATACTCTTCCTATTTGATTTTCATGTTCCTTTTTGAACCCTTTCATGGCTTTACACCAATTAGTAGTGCTTTTGGAGATTTTGAAATAGGAGCTTTGATGTTGTTGTCTTCTTCTTTATGTGTGTTTATATTCTTTGTCTACAAGCAAGATACTAAAATCTGTTTTTTTTTTTCTGTTGATTGCTCATTTTCCTATTCAGTTACTTGACTTTTTAGTTCTCTGTTAAGGGAGAAGTCTGCTGTCACAAGTTTCAGAAGTTTTTTGTACCTGTTTTCAGAGATACTTCCAGGTAATTGTATATTTTCAGTTTTTCCAACTTTGCGATTAAAGTACAACCATCCTGGAAATAAGATCAGAACATGCTCCTCTCTCACCAAGATCTGACAGACTTTTTCTCTCCTACTCACCTTCTAAGTTGTCTTTGGAATTTCTGCATTGGATACTTCCACCATTGCCAATGATTCAGTTCCCTGAGGCTTGCTATGGGCCCATTTGTTCTGTCATGGCCCACACTGGTCTCTGTTCTTCTCGCAGTGTGGTGCAACATACCTTTATTGTCGATCTTCCAGGCTGTCATGAGGTGAGTATTTGTTCCACTCTGTCATTTTGTGGGATTTTCTTCTTCAAAATTTGTTTAGAGCAGTTTTTTACAGGAATTTGGACAAGCTTGGGGGATATGTCAAGCAAGTCCCTGCTTTCACTATGCCATTTTGGTTCTACTCATGAAAAGTGTCTTTAGTCAAATAGGATATTTTACCTTCATAATCACAATTATCTGGGCATTTTCAACAAAATCAATTAATTGCTAAAGCCTTCATATAATCAGTTTTCATGAAGCACCATTGAAATTTCACATCTTTTATTATTAGCAAATTTTCATTATTACATATTTTCATTTGTGTATATTGAAACTACATCCTTCCTATCAAATTTTTTTAGAAATATATGTATGTGGGAGGAACCAAGATGGCAGGGGTAAAAAGATACACATATGCTAGCTACTAACCCACAGTCCATAAAATACCTGTAAAGAAGAACTCCCAACAAATTTTGGGGCAGCAGAAGCCGTGGAACAGCAGAATGGAGGAGATTTATGTTCCAGAGAGACCTGAAAGAGCCCAGCCCTGCCTTGGCTGAGTGGCACCAAGAGGAGCAGATCCAAGCAGGCTTCAGGGACAGAATTTCCAGCAGCAATATAGGTCCCACAACCCACAGGCACCAAAGGTCAGTGAGAGAGTCTTTTTTGCTGGCTGAGAGGGTAGCGTGATGTCCCCATAACTCAGGCCCCCTTGGGAGGCAGTAGCAGAGACAGCAGCAGACAGGAGCTCCCAGAGCAGGCAGGAGCTCAGACCATTGTTGAAGATATCTGAGTAAAACCCCCGAGCGAACTGAGCTCTGGGGGCGGCCCTGCCCCCAATGGAGCACATGAACTTAATCTCACACTTAGCAGCACCACCCCTGCTGAACACCCTGAGGCTGGGAAGCAGTTTTTGAATCTCAGCTCCTAAACACTCCCTGGGCAGAAATGGAGGTGACGTGGGTGAGGAGAGGAAATTCAGAAGTCAAGTAACTGGCTGGGAAAATGCCCAGAAAACGGGGAAAAATAAGACCATAGAAAGTTACCTTCTTGGGGAACAGGTGTCTCCCCCCATCCCTTCGGATGAGGAATAACAAGGCATAGTGCCACAAGAAGTCAAGGGTCCTTCCTCCAACGGGGACTTAAACTTGGCTCAGGAAATAGAATACCATAAAAATCAAATTAGCAGCTTACTAAAGGAGAACCAAAAAAAAAAAAAAAAAAAAAAAACTCTGAAGAAAATAGCAGCTTTAAAAAGAGGCTAACTCAATTGAAAAAAGAGGTCCCAAATGCCAAGGAGGAGAAGGAGGTTTAAAAAAAAAAGAATTAGTCAAATGGAGGAGAAGATTCAAAAGCTCATTGAACAAAATAATTCTTTGAAAGATAGAATTGAGTCCAGAGAAAAGAAGGACTACGAGTTAAACCAAGAAGTTAATAAAAAAAACCAAAAATTTAAAAAAAAAATAAAAGATGATATGAAAGAATTCATTGCAAAAACAGCTGACTTGGAAAATAGATCCAGGAGAAATAATTTAAAAATTATAGGACTCCCTGAAAGTCATGATCAAAAAAAAAGAGCATAGCCACTATCTTCCATGAAAGTATCAAGGAAAACTGCCCTGATGTTATAGAATCAGAGGGCAAAATGGATATTGAAAAAATTCATCACTGACCCCCTGAAAGAAACTCGGTCAGAGAAACTCCTAGGAATATTGTGGCCAAATTTCAGAGTTCCCAGATCAAGGAGAAAACACTTCAAGCAGATAGAAAGAAACAATTTGAGTACTCTGGCAATACAATCAGGATAACCCAGGATCTGGCAGCTTCAACATTAAATGAATGAAGGGTTTGGAGTAGGATATTTCAGAATTCAAAGGAACTGGGACTGAAACCAAGAATCACTTACTCAGCTTATATGAATATGATACTTCAAGGGAAAAAATGGACATTCAGTGATAGAAACAAATTTGAAGATTTCATGTTGAGGAAAAGACCAGATCTGTATTTGGAATTTTGACTTCCCAAGACAAGAATCAATAGAAGCATGAAAAGGTAAACAGGGGAGAAAAACAAGAGAAAAAAAAAAGAAAAATCATAAAAGACTTTCTAAAGCTGAAATGTTTAAAATACTATATGGAAAGAAAATATTTTTAACTCATGAATCTTTTCTTAGTATTCGGGTAGTTGGAAAGATTGTATATACATACTCACACACATACACTTAGAGAGTATAGGGTGTGTTATATCAGAAGAGAAGATATCCACATACACATACAAATAATAAATAAAAAAATAAAAATTAATGGGTGAGAAAGGGAGTAATGAAACGGTGCAGGCTATAACTTATAAAAGAGATAAGAAAAATCTTATTCAGTAGAGGAGATAAGGGAGAAGGGGAGGGGGCATAAATAAAGCTACTCTCCCCACATGTGACTGAAGGAAGGAGTAACATCCTCACTAAATTCAATATGAAAATTTATATCACCCCCCGGGAAAGTAGAAGAGGACATGACAAGTGGAGTGGAGGGAATGTTAGAAGGGAGGGCAAATGGGAGAAGGGAATCAGTAGAAATAAACACTTTCAAGTAGAGACAAGGTCAACTGTAGGGGGGAAAATAAAGAGGATAGGGTAGGTCAGAGGGCAATATCATTAATATTACACATGATTACTATAGAAGTCTTTTGCAAAACAACACATGTTTAATCTATATTGAATTGCTTCCCTTCTTAGTGGGTCTGGAGAGGGAGTGGGAGAGGGATAGATGCTGGAATTCAAAGTAGTAGAAACGAATGTTGAGAATTTTTACTGCATATAATCGAGAAATTAGAATTACAGGGATAGGGGTATGGAAATTTATCTTGCCCTGCAAGAAAAGAGAAAAGACAGGAATAGGACAGGGGTGGGGTGTGATGAAAGGGAGGGTACATTGAGGGAAGAAGCAACCAGAATGCAAGGCATTAGGAAGTGGAGGAAAGGGGGTGATGGGGACGAAAATTGTCCATGTTACAAAGTTAGGTAAAAGCAATTAGTATTAAAACAATAGACTGAATTAAGTACTGAGAATAAATCAATGACATCTTTTGTTTGGAGAAAAGAACTTCAGTCTAACTTTCCAAGAGGAAGGTAACCTGTGATAAAATTTGGCATTGATGGAAAAGTCAAGGTTTTAATGTCAAATTTAATTTTATTATTGCCATTTAATCAGGAACTAGAACATGTATAGAAAGACACTTAAGACTTGCCAAAAAGATGTTCCTTAGCCAAAGTGAAATTATAATCAAATTTTAAACCTGGTTATAGGAACTCACCATTTTTAGATGCTATGGGACTACTAAGTAACTGCTTTTCTAAATCTAACTCCAGGTATGGGAAGCAAGAAAGGCCATCTGAGCCTCCATTACATGATGCCAGTATGCTCATGACATGCTGGTATGAACTGCATAGGTGATCTCGAGGGAAGAGTGGGAGAGCAGCTATTCATCATCGACTGAAGTGGGATTCTCTGGATTCAATTTTCCCACTGACACCTGGAAGACTTGAAGCCTGACTGAATGCAAGTGGACAATCTACTCCTGCCTGGAATAGACATGAAGTTGGGGAGATATTGTTTCCTTGCAATATCCCTACTCTTGGTGACAGTTTCCTATAGTCAAACGGTTTGTAAACTTAATACCAGATCTATTCAATTTGGGTAGAGGAACATCCAAGGCTGTCTAAAATTAAGCTATGAGGCATAGGACTTTAGATCAACAACGTTAAGTTCGGGTTCTATTCTTCTTAGTAATACTTCTGAGACAAATCAAGAGATGTCAAGTTAGCAACATAAATATTATCTGGGTCTCAGTTGGCTTATGTTTAAAAAAAAATTCTTTTGTGGTCCATATTGTAAGTGCTTTAAAAAGATGTATCACCTGACCAAAAGTTTGAATTGCTGTATCTTTTATAAACTGTGTAAAAATGAATTTAATAAAAGAAAAGGAACTATAACGCCATGATATCTTTCTATATTGGGCCCAGCCTAACTATTTATATGCTCAAAGGGTTAAGAGATGAATGGAAACTGAGAGTTCAGAATTTAAAGTCTTCATTTTAGAGATAAGGAACTGAGACCAAGAGAGAGGATGTCTTCACCTAGATCACAGAGCTACTGATGTGAAGACTCAAATGTAGGTGTCCTAAGATGAAATATAGTACTTCTTCCTCTACGCTATAATGCCTCTTTTTTTGTACCTCTCATACATTTATCATACATTATGTGTTAATGTACATATCCATGTTTGTATCATACTATCGTACTGCTCAAGAGCCAGGAATACATTATGCATGATATGGCATCTTTTCCAGGGCTGGCCAAAGTTCTCTGCACTCAGTAGGCACTTAATTTTTTTTTTAAGTATATGAGTTCATTTAAAAAAAAAGAAATATATTTATGTTTATACATTCATACAGTAATTTCTTTGCAAAATCAGAACACAGAGAGAATATCACAATTGAAGTTAGAATTATTAGTTACAGATGATGATATTATGTATATATATGTTGGCAAATATAGATATAAATGTAGATTGTATATAGTTAATAGTAATGCAGATGTTTTATCATATATAGAAAGAGAACTGTATATATACATATATATCTTCATATACATGTATATATCCTCATATAATATATAAATATATATTTATGTGTACGTTATATATATATGCATATATACTTATATATGTACATATATATACACCTACACACATAACTTATCAAGAACTTCTTATAACATACAATACAGGATATCATCACCAAAGAACTGTAATTCATTATACAAGTTATTAAAACATTTTACCTAAGGAAAACATATACATAATAATAAAAGCATAGAACAGTTCTGTTGAGTCCTTTTAAAACACATTATATGAAGGTTCATTGGGTTGCTAAAAACAACTTAATGTTTGACAAAATGCAAAATAAATATCTGACTGAATAAATATTCTCCCTTCTGAAACTTCTTGTTTTGATGTTATCTTACCACAGGTATTGGCTCTCACTCAAAAAATCTTGTTAAATCCTTCTAGTAGTTACAAGAATTTAATATATTTTAGATTTCTATGGTTTTAAAAGTTATGTAAATTAATAATAGATACCATCTGTAAATAGTCATGAAAAATTTATATTGTAAAAGACATTGTATCTTGTACTATTGAAGATTAAATGTATTTTTGTTCCCATAAAGCTTTCTTTCTAGCTGGGAAGATATGACATATATAAAACAATCCTAACTGGGAATGCATGTCAGTGCAAGCACCAAATTTTTGGTAAAGAATTTACATAGCAGGATTTGAAGGAAGCAATTCTGGAGTATGAATAGTAATAGAAGATTCATAAAGGAGATGGAATATAGATATAGTGTGAATAAATTTTATTTACTTTTTTTCCCCTATAGTTAGAATTAACTTCCCAGATTTATCCATCTATTGAATTATTACTAATATTTTAAACCAACATTGAAATGATAGTTTTTTGACGATGACTTTTTAAGGCTTACATACCATTAATCTTGTTCCCGCATTTTCAGTCTTACCTAAAAATTTGCATTTTGTATGTTTATATTTATTTAGTATTGCTCTAATTGACTTTTGTTTTTCTTTCTCGTATTGGGCTAAATATTCCTATAGAGTAGGGAACATGGCTTATCGAAATTTTGTGTATCCTCCAGGAACTACACAAGTATTCTAAGCAGAAAATACTTAGATAATTTTCAGTTGAACTAAATTGAATCGTTTATTTTAGCATGCAATAGAATTCTTATCAAAATTAATACTTGCTCTTTTCTCTATCTTTTATTGTTTCTATTGTGTTTTCAAATTGGTTACTGAAACTAAGCAATGTGATTTAAGAAAGCTATGCAAATTAAATGTTCATTCCTTAACTAAACCCAAATGCTTAATACTTTCTCATTGCTTCAGAAAATAATCTTTTAATACACCTTTAAAGCATAAGATACAGTATTAAGAGTGAATGCTTTAGATGTGTATTTTGAATTTTTGTATCTTTCTAGAGATGGACAGGAGGTTTATAATTACAAGTCAAGATAAACAGTACAAATAACATAAATGTGGAATCACAGTAAAAGTAATTCAAGAAAAATACCAATGAGGAAGAATGGGTTTTGAATGAAATTATATAGGAATAAAATTCCACATTTTTCAGACCTGTAGATGACACATATCTGGGACAGTTTGCTTATGCATTAGATAACAGTCAGAATCTAAAAACTTATTGAAAAATTAAAACATTGAGGTGAAGTTTAAAATGTTCACATATTGTTCTTCAGTGGTTCCAAGATGGCAAATTAGAGGGTATCGTAACGAACTCTTAAAATTTATCTATGAGCAATTTTACAAGAATACCTCACATAAAAGAATAAAGTGGTAGAACCAATTTTTGAAAAGGTGAGATTTTATTTTCCAGCATAAGAAAATTTGAGAGGTCAGAAAGACAAATATTTGTCATCAGGATGGAAAAGGGTCTGGAATCTATTAGTGTTGCATCAGTAGCAACTATAGGAGCAGCAGCAACTTTGGATGCTCTCAATCCTGCCTTACACCACCTTTTTAGCACAAAAATTTACAGACACCCAGAACTATCTCAAAAACAGTGGCGCAAAACAAAGCCTGAAGCTTGGGATAGCAACTCCCCGGTCCCACACGAGTGGAACCCAACTTTAATACAAAGTTTAAAGCCAAGAAATAAATTGCCAAATGAGTAAGGAATTGGAACAGTAAAGAATTTGACCCATGAAATGCTTACTAAGATGGCAGAGAAAAACAAGACATAAACTCAGAAAAAGAGTCAACAATGTGAAAAGTTACAAAGAAAGACTCAAAGAAAAATGCTAATTTGATTTAAGTATTCCTGGAAGACTTCAGGACATAGATGAGAGTGGTCAAGGAAAAAGATGAGAAAAAAATTAAGCAAAAAACATTACGAAAAAAATAAGTTACTAAAAGAGGCACAAAAAATACTGCAGAAAATAACACATTACGAAACCCCACAGAGTTGGTCTAATGGTAAAAGAACATAAGAAGGAAAGGGCTGAAGGACACTGAAGAAAATAATTCTTTTGTTTTTTAATATAAATTTATTGAGTGTGCATTTTACTCCTTTCTTTAGTCGAATGTGATGAGGGTAAACTTCATGTTTTTTTCTCAGCTCTCCTCTTTTTCCATCTACTAAAATGTCTCCTGCTTGCCTCTGGAATGAGATATAATTTACCCCATTCCATAGATCTGCTCGGCTAGTGTTTGGGGTCTGAGATTCAAATGCTACTCCCCAGCCTCAGGGCTTTCCGCGGCAGGAACGGCTGCTATTCAATGTGCGCTTAAGTTCTGGTGCTCAGGTGGGGGCATGGCCGCCTCCCAGGCTCAGTTCCCTCAAGGGCTTTATGCAGAGACCTTTGGTAATGGAGCCCCTGTCTGCTCGGGGAGTCCCGGGCCACCACTGCCTCTGCTGCTCCCTCTGCCGCTGCCTCCCGAGGGGGCCTGAGCCACGGAGATAACCCGCTCCCCTCTCGGCCAGTCCAGACATCTCTCTCACTGACCTTTAGCTCCTGTGGGTGGAGGGAGCTTCGTGGCCGCTGAAGGTTCCATCCCTGAAGTCTGCTCGGATCTGCTCCTCTGGAGCTCCGGCACAGCCAGGGCAGCTCAGGGCTGGGCTCCATGTGGGGAGCATGACGGACCCCTGGGGATGGCTTTCCAGGGCTCTCTGAAACGGAAATCTCTTCCAGTGTGTTTTTGCGTGGGTTCCACTGCTCCAGAATTTATGGGGAGTTCTTTTTACAGGAAATTTATGGGCTGTGGGTTCGGAGCTAGCATACATGAGTCTTTCTACTCCACCATCTTGGCTCCTCCCCCCAAGAAAATAATTCTTTAAAAATTAAAGTTATGCTAGAGCAGCTAATGACTCCATAAGACATTAAGAAATAATTAACAAAGCCAAAAAGTGAAGAAAATATGAAATGTCTCATTGGAAAAACAATTCAACTGGAAAATAAATTAAGGAGAGATCATTAAAGAATAATTTGAAATATCAGAAAGCTCATATCAAAGACAGAGCTTAAATATTATCTTTCAAGAAATTGCCAAGGGAAACTTATTTGGCATCTTAAATCCATAAAGTAAAGTAGGAATAGAAAGAATCCTTTAATCACCTCCTAAAAGATATCGTGAAATGAAAACATCCAGAAAAATTATTGTCATTTTCCAGAACTCCAAATCAAAGAGAAAATGCATCAAACAGCAAGAAAGAAGGGATTCAAACATCATGGAGCCACAATCAGGATCACACAAGATTTACCACCACGTGTGTGTGTGTGTGTGTGTGTGTGTGTGTGTGTGCGTGAGTGTATGTGTATGTATGTATGTATGTTTGCAAAGAATTGAAAACTGAGGGGATACTTACCTATTGAGGAATGGCTGAAAAATATTATATCATATAATTGTGATGGAGTACTGCTGTGCTATGGGAAATAACTAGGAGTATTTCAGACTAGGAGGTTTCAGAAAAAAATTGTCAAGATCTATATGAACTGAAGAAAAATGAAGTGAGAACCGAGAGAACATTATATATAGAAACAATAATATTAAAATGATATGCAACTGTGAAAGACTTGGGTACTCTGATCAATTTAACAATCTAAAAAAATTTCTGAAGAACTCATGATGAAAAAATTTTTTTGCATCTAGAAAGAAAACTGAAAAATTCTCAGTATAAACTGAATTAACTTTTTTTTCTATTTTTCGTGCCATTGAAAAAAAGGCTCTAATACGAAATGTTGTGCACAGTTTCACACATATAATTTTTATCGTATTGCTTCCCTTATCAATAGGTAGAGGAAAATATGGAATTCAGAGAGATAATTTGAAATTCAAAATTCAAAAAGGAAAGAATGTCAAAAATAAATAAATAATGAGCTTTTAAAAATTGCTATTGTTGTGAATTCAGCTATGATTTAACAGTTAATAGAAACTCTTAAGCAGGTAGAATGTCTATGAATGTTAGAATCTTAGAGGATTATTTATGACAATGACAATTTACCTACCATTCCCTGTCATAAAGGTAGTGTGGGATAGATTTGGTACTTGATCTAGTCTCTCCATGATTCCAAACTCAGTTTTTTATCCACTCTATTAAGATATTTTTCAGGTTAAATTTAGTAGTAATGAATGATACCTTTGAACATAGAGTCAACTTTGCAAGTAAAAGATAGAGTAAGCATTTCTAAATAGCAATTCATCTAAAATTATACAAGTATTTATATTAATATGAAACTTACTGTCTTAACAATGCAATTTGGCAGCTAAGAAATCTAATGCATTTTAGGATGTGTTGTGGCCAGTAAAATGGAAGGCCTTTAGTGATAATAGCTAATTTTCTTCACTATTAATTTCACCACATGTATAAAATCACATTTATTTCTGAGTGCCTCATTTTAGAAAAGATTTTAATAGGTCCAAAGGATTTTTATAATGATTTCAACGGGCTTCCAGTACTGTCATTTATGTAAGAGTCACTTAAAGATGAAATATTAGGGAAGACAAAATCAAGGTGGTCATGCTCTCTCTCTTAAGTTATTAAAGGAAAATAATTTTGAAGATGGATTAGCATTTGTGTGTGTGTGTGTGTGTGTGTATGCATGTGCATGTGTGTGTGTGGCCCTCATGGAATGAAACGGAAATAATGGATAGAATTTGTAGAGAGACCTATTTAGGTATTATGGAATGAGTATATTTTGTTTAGAAGCTATGTACCAAATAGGTTACAAAATGCCAAAGGTTATATATGTCAATCACAACACAAATTTTACTTCTCTTGCTGCTGATATAAAATCCATCAACATCTTTCACACTTTCATATTTTAAATTCATGTTTTTCATTATTTTTTGGTAACTCAATTAATTTCTTGACTGGACCCTTCCTCCATGACAGATGTGTAAATAGAAGTGTATATCATATAAAACATATAACAAGATCATAATGCCCCTATTTTACAGATGTGTAAAATTAGTTCAAAAAAGTGAATTGGTCAAGGACATATATATATATATATATATATATATATATATATATACACACACACACACATATATATAAATATATACACATACGTATATATATATATATAAATATATACACATGCACACACATATATATGTGTGTGTGTATGTACGTACGTATGTATGTATGTATGTATGTATATATGTATGTATGTATGTATCTGAGACAAACTTTGAACTCAGGTCTTTCTCCCAAAAAAATGAAAATACTGATGACTGTGAAAGTTACCAATTTTAAATTAAATTCACTTTTCAATTAAATTCAAAATATTTTCCACATTTTAGGCACCAAAACAAAAAGAAAAAAAAATAATTCCTAAATTAAATCTCTGATTTTTTTTAAACCATCTCCAAAAATATTGCCTGGCTAAACCAGTTATCAACTTTTCTTAATCCAATGGACTTTTTAGTACCCCTTAAAATGGACGAGAACATTTTCCATGAGAATCAAAGTGAGAAAGCTGAAATAGCAATATTCTCAATGATGGCGTGCCTACTCATCAGAAACTTTATAATAGAATCTCACAATAACATTACCCATTTATAACATGGAGTTTGAAATATTTCTGGACCTCTCCAAAGAACATTATTATGAAGACAAGGATGACCTATTGTTCAGAATTTGTTTGGTCTGAGATAGATTCTTATCAACAAACTCAATTTGATAAACACTTACAAAGTACTTACAATAGCTACAGATTGAGCATGGTTAAAACAAGAATTAAAAAATAATTTATGTAGAAATAGAAAGGGAAACATAATGTGGCGCTGAGACTCATCCTGTATAACTTAATTTTGCTTATTAATTAATAATTTTCTACTATATTGCTTTAGTTATGTTCAATACTGAATATCAATGAAGTTTTCTACAGTGTTACTCTCTAGATATAAAAATTCAGAATATGAAAAGTTATGCTTAGCAACTTGCTCAATGAAAATTTGTAGTGGTGTTGGTAGTGAGCAAAAGCAAGTGAACTAATAAGACATTGAAATGTGAGAGTGAAATTGATGAGAGGGCAATTTCTCTGGACAAAACAAGGGAATTATTTCTTTGAACCTGGCAGACAAAGTTCTAAGTGATGAAGGGTATTCTATGAAAAATACCTTTCAATGATTCAAAAGAGACGACAGGAGCAAGTAGTGCTATCTTAATATTGATCAAAATAGTACTTTTACTAACATCTATAAAAAGAAAGTGAGATAAAGTATTTTTTCAAATTGTGTATTTAAGTGTAATGATTTTAAATATACGATGTTCACTCTGTAATATGATCAAAGAGAGAATCACAAAAGATAAAATGAGGTACTGATAATTGGCCTCTTCTTATATTCAAGATAGCACCTGAAATATTATGACAACATAAATTGGTAGATCAAAAGAGATGGAAGTGTTGAGAGCGAAAAAGTGTACAAATACCACTTTTGTCTACATTATAGAAATATGAATACACTTAAAATGAATTAATTGTGTATGTGAATGAAAAATACACGAACTGCATAGTGCAATAGAAAGATATATGGAGTCAGAGAAATCACATCCTTATTCTGTCATTTGCTATTTGTGTGAACTTGGCAGGTCAAATACCATCTCTGACTCAGTAATCTCATCCACAAAACTAGGAGCTTTAGCTGCTTGTTTAAATTAGTTTATCTCAGTGGTTCCTTAAAGCTTCAATTGTGTGTGTGTGTGTGTATATATATATATATATATATATATATATATATATATATATATATATGTATATATATATATTTCTATATGTATATATACACACACACATATTTGTACCTTAAGATCATTTCAAATCATTCACACAATAATGAAGGTTTTAAGAATAGGATCTGGCACATCAGCAAGAAGCATGAATAGATTTCAAATTTTACAGACATTTGGTATATTGTCTTGGTAAAATTGCTCCTATCGATATTGTGTATCATCATAATTGCTACAGTGTAAGTATAATTTGGAAAAAAATGTGCTCCCCATTCAGTGATGGATATTGTGATATGCGATTTGTTGATGCAATCAGAAAGCTGTTTGAGGTTGGATATCAGAATTCAATTTTACTGGAAGCAGTGGTGTTGATGCTATCACCCACTCATGTAATGCAAATACATGCAAATTTTATTTTTATTCAGTTTCTCTGCATTCAATTTTTCCATGCATGTTGATGAGTTACACTTCTCTATTGGCTTGGTTTGAATTTTTCATTTTACCTATTGCCAATCATGGTTCTGAATGTAGTTGGCTCTCATTGAACCAGTGCATGAGTTGATTAAGGCTAACAGTAAAGAAAATAGATAACAGTGGGTTGTTATTTAAAGCTGGTAAATCTTGGTAGATATCTGCACCTCACAAAATATAGAGAGTGCATGCACTTCTTATTTTTAATTTTTTTTTCAAATTTTGGAAGCATTATTTGGACATCATCAGAGATGTTTCCAAATTGCAGGCATAAACATAAAGGAATAACTATTCCCAAACACGATTCAGGTTTTTTGGAATAAACTTAACTTCAAATGCCTAATTTGCCTTTGAAATAATTTATGAGCAATCCATCTCTCCCCTTAGAAGTTTAATGTACCCACTTCCACTAACTAACAAAACTAATTTCTATGTTTTGTTATATGTGTTGATCTGGGCACATAAGATGGTTTTGTGAACCATATTTTTCTGCAAGCATTATCCTAGCTTTTTTAGTCACAAAATGAAATTTTATTTTTTCTAAAGAGATAGTTTTAAGGATGATGACAATATAAAAGTATCTGCTAAAGATAAAAAGGGCATTGTTTTCATCATTTTTTATCCATCTACAAATCTAAGAATAAGTAAAATGTATGCTTTCTATTTTTCTAGTAAATAACTTGATTAACTGCAACAATTTACTCTTCCATTTGATCAAGTATCTACATATATACAAACATATATGTGCATATTTATATACTGTTGTCTTTATACAAAAATGTGCATGTATGTGTATCAGACTTTGAATATTGCTGGTGCTTTTTAACATATATTTTACATATATCTGGTCACACTTTTGACATACATTATATTCTATTCTGATAAACTATGTTTGTAAACCATCAGAACAGATTAGGATATAACAAGAGTGCTATTATTACTGAGAATTTACTGTGTGCAATATATAAAGTTAAACTGTGGGGAAAATAAAAGGGAAACAAGTAACAGGATTTGTATCCTTGAGGAGTTTGTGTTATAATTGACATATTATATTAATCATCAAATACCTATTGTTCAATGTTTGTTAGTGGAAGAAAATGCACTTTTACGGTTTAATATGTTTAAGAGATCTCCCCCAGGATGAGGTCTTCCAAAGACACTGAGAGAAAAGAAAAAGATGACAATATGTCATTACTTCCACCCCCAAAACACTGTTCCCTGCCATGTTATGCTGCCAATAAAAAATAATCATCTTTGCTTGGGTAGCTTATTTCTTATTAGTGCCTGCTTATGTCATCAAGATGTATATATGAAAATGCACAGAAGCACACACACACACATGCATAAACATACACAATAAGATAAGGTGTAGTAAAATTTGGTAGCGAAAGTCCCTTTTACAAACCTCATTTATAAAAAATGTTTTTGTTTTTTTCTACCTATGGAAGTGGGTACTATCCATTCAATAATTTGTTAATGCTGGAATGAAGTGGCTCTTTTCTCCTTTCCCAAACAACATTATCATCTGTATTCTTGGTTCTTCTCTCCTAACATTGTAAGTACTTTTATAAACATTAGCAGACATAAATGTGAAAGAACAGATCCCAATAAATAGAAAAAAAAAACACAAGTGGTAAAAGTTATAAGCAAAGGAAGAAGAGTTTGAAAAAATGAGTCAAACGATATCTTTGGATCCATTAATAATTTCCACTTATTCTGGACTACCCTAACTGGGAGGTCCATTTAACTGGGACTTTCCCAGCTTGCCAAACTGATCACAACAAAAACACAAAAGTAAAGAGAGATGCTTAATTGGGAAAGAAATGCCAACTAATTGGGTGCCGAAAGGTAATTAAAAGGACCTTAAAACACTCAGAATTTAGGATATTATGCCTTTGTGTACATCTCCTACTCTATTAGTTTATTTGATCGTCTAATGGTGACCTCTCTGTTATTGAATGAAAAGTATTTGTAGCATCAGGCCTTCAATTTCTATTTTCTTTCTATATGTGTAATTCGTCTACATTTAGATAATTTTCCTTCTTTAGGTAATAGAAAAATGATCATGATTGCACTATATTTTCAATCTTAACAAATAATTATTCAATTTTAAAGGTTGTGGATTAAATTGGGTGAGAAATAAATTTGATTAATATCACAAATGAAGCCTAAGACTAAATTGTAAAGTGATATGTGTGTATGTAGAGAGAGACAGAGACAGAGATATACATGTATTTTAAACAGATATGCAAATATCCATTTACTACCATCTTGATGCTACAAAGAAAAATCAATGAGCAAAAAAAAATTCATTACTCATTTTAGAAGAAATTTTCCCTATTTAAATTCTTAACAAATAATTAAAGAAATACTTATGACTGTCACTGAAATGTACCTTTATAACCATAAAGAATTTATGCCTGTCACTGAAATGCACCCTTATAATGATAAAGAATGGACTTCTGAGATTCCCAAGTCTCTCCTAAAAAATAAATTAACCTGGAAGATCCGCATTGCATATTAAAATAGTTGCTTTATGTATCACACAAGTAACTAAAAAATAGAATTGTGTTTAAGAAAATGATTTGTGCCATGGAGGAGTGATAGCAATTTGAAAAGCTCATGGGACTCCACAAAATTTGCTGTAACAGCAATCTTACTTATAACATACCCTTCCTTCATAGTCTTCAGTACTCTGAAATTTATTATAAGAAGATTTCAGAACACATATTGTTTAAAGGAAGAAATGCTTGGATTTACACTATTTACTTTGATTCAAGAAAACTAAATAATTTGGATTCAAGGAAACTGAATAAACATTTTCCATCCCTCTTCAAATGTACATATGAAATACTGTCAGTTAGAGGAATGATAATTTGAGTCAATGCAATTAAATATGCTATATCCTGAAACTTCTTGGTAACTTTGAAAATTAAGCAACTTAAAAAAAATTGTGTTTTTACAGGCATTTAAATACTACCATATATGGAATATTTCATAACCAAACCTTCAAAAGACACATACCTTGAAAATTTAAACTCATGGTAGCACAGAAGTAAAGCAAGTTATAGTCTATACACTTATCAAAACTCTTGCCAAAGAATTGGTCAGTATTGTTTATCCAATGATGTATGAGCATTTGATTTTTTAGTAATTATGTAGTTTTTCTGGAGAGGAAACACAATGGAAGTTACCAGATATGAGGGTAATTTTGTAGAGATCTATTCAATGACAATTCATAGTGATACATGTTTATTGTAAACATTGAAATTTCTTTTTAAAGTGCCTCCACTTCAAAATTCTCTTTCTTGCTTCAAACTCTCTAAATACCTATGAGAAAACAAGAAAACTGATACCTATTATAAAGTCATGTTATATTATTATTACATTATATATTACATATACATTACTTTATATATGATTATTACTATATTTTATACTATATATAATATATTATACATATACTATATTATTAGGTGGTGAAAAGAGAGAGAGACAGAGAGACAAAGACAGAGACAGACAGAGACAGACACAGACAGAGACAGACACAGACACAGAGAGAGAAATGAAGAGGAAGTTGCCTCAATCGGTTTCCTGAGTCAATTAGTCCTTTGCCTGGAGAAAGGTAACACTTTTTTTCTGCATTCTGAGTCCTTTGTAATTGTTTTGGATCGTTGTCTTGTTAAGAGTACCTAACTGTTTCAGAGTTGATTATTATTATAATATTGCTACTATGGACATTGTTTTGGTTCTGTTCCATTCATTTTGCATAATTTCCTACGTGCTTTATGCAGTCTGTTCTGAAACATCACCTTTATCATTTCTTTTCATTCTATTATTATTTTTCAGTGTTCTACAGTCACTTTCATATAATTTAGATTTTTTCCCCTCCTTCCACTTCCTTCCCCGAATCTGCACACAATTTTATATAGCTTCCACACATACATTTCTATTAAATACATTTTCATCTTAGTCATCTTGCATAGAAGAATTAAAATGAATGGGAGAAATCATAAAACAAACCAAAGTAGGATACAAAAGAAAATGATCTGCTACATCTTCCGGTTGGGTCCCGTAGTTCTTTCTCTGGATGTAGAAAACATTTTGCCTTATGGAACCATTGGGAATTTTTTTAGTCCTTGACTTGCAATGAAGGTCTAAGTCTACCAGAAAAAAATCCTCGCACACTGCGATTGTTATACTGTATAAAATTCTCCTAGTTCTGCTCCTTTCGCTCAGCATCAATTCATATAAGTCTTACCAGGCCTCTCTGAAGTCTGTGTTCATTTCTTGCAGTAAAATAACGTTCCATTATAATAATATATCACGATGTATTCAGCCATTCCTCAATTGATGGGCATCCTTTTGTTTTCCAGTTCTTGACTACAACAAAGACTGCCGATATAAATATTTTTTGTATATGTGCGACCCTTTCCCACTTTTATGATCTCTTGTGTATACACTCCTAAAAGCGATATTGCTGGGTCATAAGGGAGTCACATTGTTGTAGTCCTTTGGGAATGATTCTAAATTGCTTTCCAGAATGATTGGATCAGCTCACATCTCCACAAACACTGAATTAGTTTTCCAACTCTCCCACATCTTCTCAAACATCTACCATCATCCTCTTTTGTCATAGATGTGATGTGGAATCTCAGAGTTGCTTTGATTTACATCCTCTAATCAATAGTGACTAAGAGCATTTATTCATATGATGATAAACAGTTTTAATTTCTTCCTCTGAAAAGAGTCTGTTCATACTTGTATTCTTTCACCATTTATCATTTGGGGAATGATTTGTTTTCCTGTACATTTGACTCAGTTCTCTACATATTTTAGAAATGAGGCTTTATCACAGATGCTAGATGCAAAAATTCTGTCCCAGTCTTCTCCTTTACTTGTCATCTTACTGGTATTGAATGTGTTTGTGAAAAACTTTTCGGAGGGAGAAGCCAAGATGCTGGAGTAGAAAGACTCACGTATGCTAATTCTGAACCCACAGCTCACAAATTTCCTGTAAAAAGAACTCCCCACAAATTGAGCAAGCCAAGCACCAACTCAGTAGAGATTTCCATTCCAGACAGCCCTGAAAAACCGACCCTGAAGGTCTGCCACGCACCAGACAGTGGAGCCCAGACCTGGCCATGCGGGTGAGAGGACCACATCCGAGCAGGCTTCAGGGACAGAATCTCCTGTGGCCGTGAAGGTCCCTCTGCCCACAGGCATCACACGTCAGTGAGAGAGATTTCTGGGCTGGACAACAGGGGAATGGGGTGTCTCCATGACTCAGGCCACCTCGGGAGGCAGAGGTGGAGGCGGCAGCAGAGGCACTCCCACTGCGGAAAGTTCTGAGGCTGGGGAGCAGCATTTGAACCTCAGACCCCAAGCACTAGCTGGGCGGATTTAGGCAGGGGTGGAGAGGAATCTCAGAACTCAAGTAACTGGCTGGGAAAATGCCCAGAAAAGGGAATAAAAATAAGATCATAGAAAGCTACTTTCTTGGGGGGCAGATGTTCCCACCTTTCATTTCTGATGAAGAACAATTCTTACCATCAGGGAAAGACGTGGAGGTCGGGATCTCTGTATCCCAGACATTCGAGGTGGATGTCCATTGGTCTCAGGCCATGGAAGAGCTCAAAAAGGATTTTGAAAATCAAGTTAGACAGGTGGAGGAAAAACTGGGAAGGGAAATGAGAAAGATGCAAGAAAAGCATGAAAAACGGGCCACTACCTTGGTAAAGGAGACGCAAGAAAATGCAGAAGAAAATAACACCTTGAAAAATAGGCTCACTGAATTGGCAAAAAAGGTTCAAAAAGCCAATGAGGAGAAGAATGCTTTCAAAAGCAAAATTAGCCAAATGGAAAAAGAGTTTCAAATGCTCACTGAAGAAAACAGTTCTCTCAAAATTAGAATGGAACAGATGGAGGCTAATGACTTTCTGAGCAAACAAGAAGTCATAAAACAAAACCCAAAGAATGAAAAAATGGAAGAGAATGTCAAATATCTCATTGGAAAAAACAACTGACCTGGAAAATAGATCCAGGAGAGAAAATTTAAAAATTATGGGACTACTTGAAAGTCATGATCAAAAAAGGAGCCTAGACGTCATCTTCCATGAAATTATCGCGGAAAATTGCCCTGATATTCTCTAACCAGAGGGCAAAATAAGTATTGAAAGAATCCATCAATCACCACCTGAAAGAGATTCAAAAAGAGAAACTTCTAGGAACATTGTGGCCAAATTTCAGATTTCCCAGGTCAAGGAGAAAATATTGCAAGCAGCTAGAAAGAAATAATTCCAGTATTGTGGAAATAAAATCAGGATAACACAAGATCTAGCAGCTTCTACATTAAGGGATCAAAGAGCATGGAATAGGATATTCCAGAAGTCAAAGGAACTAGGACTGAAACCAAGAATCTCCTACCCAGCAAAACTGAGTATAATACTTCAGGGGAAAATATGGTCTTTCAATGAAACAGAGGACTTTCAAGCATTCTTGATGAAAAGACCAGAGCTGAAAAGAAAATTTGACTTCCAAACACAAGAATGAGAAGAAGCATGAAAAAGTAAACAGCAAAGAGAAGTCACGAAGGACTTACCAAAAGTGAACTGTTTACATTCCTACATGGAAAGACAACATTTGTAACTCTTAAAACTTTTCAACATCTGGGTAGTTGGTGGGACCACACACACACGCACGTACACACAGACATGTACACACGTGCGTGCACACATATACACACATGCACGCACGTAGAGAAACAGAGAGCACAGAGTGAATTGAATAGGATGGGACCATATCTTAAAAGAAATTAAGGTAAACGGTGAGAGAGAAATGTAGTGGGAGGGGAGAGGGAGAAATGGAATGGGGTAAGTTATATTTCATTGAAGAGACAAGCAGGAGACTCTTTACTGGAGGGAAAAAGAGGAGATCTGAGAAAAAAACATGAAGTTTACACTCATCACATTCGACTAAAGTAAGGAGTAAAATGCACACTCATTTTGGTATGAAAACCTATCTTACAATACAGGAAAGTAGGGGAGAAGGAGATAAGCAGGGAGGGAGGGATGATGGGAGGGAGGGGAATGGGAGAAGGGAGGAATTTGAAGTCAACACTCTTGGGGAGGGACAGGATTAAAAGGGAGAAT
Source organism: Bettongia penicillata ogilbyi (assembly GCA_023548195.1). Taxonomy (NCBI): domain Eukaryota; kingdom Metazoa; phylum Chordata; class Mammalia; order Diprotodontia; family Potoroidae; genus Bettongia; species Bettongia penicillata. Next base: position 984,594 of record JAJHZJ010000557.1, on the reverse strand, counting down.
AGAAACAATTGGGGCCAGGATAGGATGGAGGGAAATACAGTTAGTCTTACACAATATGACTATTATTGCTGTCATTTGCAAAACTACACAGATATGGCCCATACTGAATTGCCTCCCTTCCCAAAGGGAATGTGTGGGGAGGGAGTGATGGGGAGAATTTGGAACTCAAAGTTTTAGGAACTACTGTTGAGTATTGTTCTTGCCACTAGGAAATAAGAAATACAGTTAATGGGTAATAGAAAGTCATCAGGCCTTACAGGATAAAAGAGAAGATGGGGACAAGAGAATGGAGGGATGATAGAAGAGAGAGCAGATTGGAGATAGGGAAAATTAAAATGCTCGGTGTATTGGAGTGGGGGAGGGGAGAGATGGGGAGAAAATTTGAAACCCAAAATTTTGTGAAAATGAATGAAATAAGTTTAAAAAAAAATTTATATTTAAAAAAAGACAAAAAAAGTAAATTAAAAAACTTTTTATTACAATGTAATCAAAATTATATTTTTTTCCACTTCATAATGTTTTCTGTCTTTTGTTTAGTCACAAAGTCTTTCCTTCACCATAGATCTGATAAATACATTGTGCCTTGCTCCATTAATTTGTTTTTAGTATCAGCCTTTATACCTAGGTGATGTAGCCATTTGGACTTTAACCTTCTATATTGTGTCAGGCATTGGTCTATGCCTAGTTTTGCCCATACTGTTATCCAGTTTTTCCAGCAATTTTTTTTTTCCAACAGTGTGTTCTTATCCCAGAAGCTGGGGTTCATGGGTTTATCAAACAGTACATTGCTATAATCATTGACTACAGTGCCTTAGTACCTACCTGGTCTACCTTTCTATTTCCTAGCCAATACCAAGTGTTTTTGATAATTGCTGCTCTATAAATACAAGCTGTTATCTGGCAGAACTAGGTCACCCTCCCCAGCATTTCCTCTCATTTGTTACCTTGATATTCTTGTTCCAGATAAATGTTGATATCATTTTTTTCTAGCTCAACACAGTAATTATCTGATAGTTTGATTGGTATGCCTCTGAATAAGTAAATTAATTCAGGTAAAATTATCATTTTTATTGTATTGGCTCGGCCCACCCATGAGCAATTGTTGTTTATTCCCCTCATTTGGATCTGCCTTTATTTTTATGAAAAGCGTTTTGTAATTTTGCTCATATAGTCCCTGTGTTTCTTTTGGCAGGTAGACTTCCAAATATTGTGTAGTTTCTACCGTAGCTATTAATGGGATTTCTTTTTATATCTCTTGTGATTGAGCATTGTTAGTAATATATAGAATCGTGGAAGATTGGCGTGGGTTAATTTTTTAACCTGCAACTTTGCCAAAGCTGTTTATTATTTCAAGCAGTTCCCCCTCTCCCTTGATTCTCTGCTATTCTCTAAGTGTAACATCACAAAATCTGCAAGGAATGACAACTTGGTTTCCACTTTGCGTATTCTGATTCCTGAAATTTCTTTTTCTTCTTGTATTGCTACAGCTAACATTTCTAGTACCATATTGAATAAGAAAAGTGATAATGGACATCCTTGCTTCACCAATGATCTTATTGGAAATGCATCTAGGTTATCCCCATTGCATTTAAGGCTTCCTGAAGATTTTCGGTAGATACTGCTTATTATTTTATGGACAGAACCATTTATTCCTATATTCTCCAGTGTTTTCAATAGGAATGGAGGTTGTATTTTGTCAAAAAATTTTTCTGCATTTATTGAGATAATCATGAGCTTTCTGTTAGATTTGTTGTTGATATGATCCATAATGTTAATAGTTTTCCTCATATGAAACCAGTCATGCGTTCCTGCTATAAATCCTACCTCATCATAATGTATTATTCTCATGATTAGTTGCTGTAATCTTTCTGCTAAAGTCTTATTTAATTTTTTTTTTATTCTATATTCATTAGAGAAATTGGTCTATACTATTTTTTCCCCTCTACTTTGGTTTTTCCTAGGTTTGGTATCAAAACCACATTTGTATCACAAAAAAAATCTGACATGACACCTTCTTCCCCAATTTTCACAAATGGTCTCTATAGTATTGGAATTAACTATTCCTTAAATGTTTGACAGAACTCATTTATGAATCCAACTCGCCCTGGAGATTTTTTCTAGGGAGTACATTGATGGATTGTTCAATTTCTTTTTCTGAGATGGAGTTATTAACGTATTCATATTCCTCTCCAATTGATCTGGACAATTTATATCTTTCAGAATAATTATCCATCTCATTTAGATTGTCGATTTTATGGGCATAAATTAGGGCAAAGTAATTTCTTAATATTGTTTTAATTTCCTTCTCATTGGAGGTGAGTTCACCCTTTTAATTTTGAACATTGATAATTTGGTTTTCTTTTTTCTTTTTAGTCAATTAGACCAAAGGTTTATCAATTTCATTGTTTTATTTTCCCATAAAACCATCCCCTAGTTTTATTTATTAACTCAATAGTTTTCTTAACTTTATTAATCTCTCCTTTGGTTTTCATCATTTTCAAATTGGTATTTACTTGGGGACTTTGAATTTGTTCTTTCTCTAGATTTTTCAGCTGCATTCCCAATTTATTAATCTCCTCTTTCTCTATTTTATTACTATCCAGACCCATAGATTTAAAACTTCCCCTAAGAACTGTTTTGCAGTATCCCTTACAATTTGGTAGGTTGTCTCAGTATTGTCATTCTCTTGAATGAAGTTGTTGATTGTCTCTACAATTTGTTTTTTAACCCAGTCATTCTTTAGGATTAGATTGCTTAGTTTCCAATTCGTTTTTCGTTTATGTTTCCATGGCCTTTGATGACATATTTCATTATGATCTGAGAAGAATGCTTTCACTATCTCTACATTTCTGCATGGCTTTTGAGGTTTGTATGGCCTAGTATATGGTCAGTTTTTGTATATGTGCCATGTACTGTTTAGAAAAAAAGTATATTCCTTTCTTTCCTTATTCAATTGTCTCCACAGATTTATCATATCTACCTTATCCAGTGTCCTGTTCTGCTGCAGCCAACCAGTTGGTAAGAAAGACCTGAGACAGGTGGGAATGCAATTTGTTTAATCAGGTGAGAGTCAGGGTATTTAAAAGCTATAACCACAACCACGTGCAGGTTGAGCTCATCCCATTACTTCACCATCTCATAACATTACTTCACTATCCCATGACTCACCCACATTTTTGTACCTGAAGAAAAGAACAAAGCTTATCCTACTTCTGAAGCCAGTCACTGAGTTCTCAGGCCCTCTTGTAACTTCTTGCAGGAACATCAGGTTGTCAGGGTCATGGAGAACTTTTCCCAGGATTGAGTAAGCACAATTCCCACGGGAACAGACTTCATCTACGCTTGGCCTAGATGTTGGGACTCGCACTCCCCTTTTCCCTCTACATTGCCCTCTTTCTTTTCTTGTAAATACTGATAGTGGAGTTGGATATGAAAGAATATCATCTGGAAATAGACGAACCTCACAATGGGAGGCCCACAAAGAAGCAGTAAGATAATTTTTACAAGCAAGGGTATCATGGACATGAGTCAATGTACAAGCAATTCAAGAGGATTTACATTTTTGAACCATTTCCAAATTTCTGCAGCTCTCCCTTATGGATTGAGCTCTTCTTCTACAGCCTTATTTATTTCTATAGGTAAGTTATGAAGCATATCAATATCCCATGCCAAAAACTGTTTTCCCATATTCGAATGAGGTCATTTCTAATATTTGTCCAATTATAATTGCTACCATTTTCCATCCTTGAACTTACGCAAAAGAAGTTACATCTATAATCGCATTTCATGGGTAATCATGCTTCTGGTATGTCCAGGTTGTCTCCTATTGCGTGACCAGTATCTTTAAAGACATTAAGTTCTTTATACAATTCCAAATTAATTTTGGATTGAAGCTCAAATCCTCTGCTCACACTTTTTGCTAATTCTTCTACAATTTGTGCTTGCACTATATTATTTTGCATATTGCAGACTGATATTCCTAAGGCTGTAGCAAAGGTTACCAACGAAATAGATGTTTTAATTCAACTAACAATACAACTGATACATCGTTTTTGTCTCATCTTAACAGTCAGATGTTGCAACATCACTTCTGTGAGTGATGCATACCCTTGAGTTTGATACCAAGTATGGTTTACTTTAACAGTGAACCTTGCATGTGTGCGTTGTTTTATAATCATTACAAGTGGTTCTGATGGAGGATTGATACAGCGAGATAGAGTACAATTGTATGCCCCTCCTTCATATCCCTTTGTGATGTATGTACCCAATGCAATGTTTGGTTTAGTAAAGGAGAGGGTGGCAACCTAATTAAGCTGAGCTGCTGCTATTTGAGTGCGGTCACTCCCAGGTTGGAGGTGATATTCTATTTGTTCCATTATAATATAAGAAGAATCAATATCTAGGTTGACATACAGAAAATTGAGAGTACAGATATGTTTAAATCTAGGACACTACATATGATTGTCAAATGAATAGTAAATGTCATCATGACACAGTACACAGTCAGTTCAGTACGTAGCTGGTTCAAACTATGAGTAGCATAGATGCAACCAGCTACTATAAGGAGGGAGATAACAGTTGTTGCTAGGGCAGGTTGTGTCCTTGAGGGAGAAGCTATCTGAGATGGTATTTTGAGGCTACAGAGAAATAAGATTTTAAAGAGAAATGCTATTTTAAAATTAAGGTCCAAGTATATACACTCAAATATCCCATCATTCCCTCCTTTTAGATAGATGGAACCGAAAATCCTTTGGGGCAAAGAATGAAGGTCTAGGTTTCTGCAATTGCTTCCTGCTGAGAGTGGACCTAGAGCTTCCCCTTCATCACAGAGTTCCAACATTGGGGAGGGCTGTAATTAGTGTGACGCCAAGTCCAGGGGGAGGTGGGTCATGGACAGTGGATGATATACAGCAAGAATGGTTGTCTGCAAGTGGAGGGCACCAAATGTGGAGGAGACAAATCTGGCAAGGGGATTAAGGAAATAAAGGCCAAAAAATGACCAGAAAGGGTTAAATATGGTAGATACATCATTTTTCTGTCTTCTGAAAATACTTTCCCACACTTTAACGACATAATTAAACCTTCTGAGACTGGTACAAAGGTACCCAGAGCAACAATTTGGAGATAGGAGGGGTGTGAATGACCATGATTTGTCCAAACCTTCTTATCTGCTTTCCATATTTTCAATCAAACCCTTTATCTTTGCAAATCTCTTGAACTATTATTCTGATTGCTGCACTTTCCTTTATATCTCACAAGTTATTATTCTTCACTACTATAATTGCATTGCCTTACACAAAAGAGGTTTCTAACTTGATCTGCGCAACTGAATAGAAGTTCACTGATGTTTCACAGGCTTGTTTACCTTTTTCTGATAATATTCACTCTGGAAGAAAAACTTTAGAAATGAAGTTAAGAATACATTCACACATGAATTTAAATTGTTGCTTGTTAAATCCACAAGGGCTTTTCTGCTTTATAGATCATTAAATATTAATTTCAGAAATACCTTATCTTGAAAATGAAAATGATAGTTGTTTTGGCTGTAAACACTTCTTCTGGAAATATTTTTTCTTTGTTTAAAACAGTTTAAATTTGATCCTGATTTTGAGAAAATCACTAAACTTTTACAAAGAAAATTAGTTGAAACACTTTGCAATGACAATTTTCTTTTCACTTTGAAACAAGAATAAACCTTTTAAAATTAAAATTCCTTAAGCCATAGTTGGTACAGCAATATCTTCAAGTAATATGAATTCCCAAAACATTACAACAAACCAAATTCTTAATATGGAATCTCACAGTGGTTACCTTAAGAGATGGATTACAGAAAAACACTACTCCTTTTAAAATCCTTATAAACAATGGAAGCATCTTAAGATGAGTTTTAAATAGTTCATATGAATTTCTGAACATGATTTACTTGCAGACAAAAATAATATTAATTGTCCCAGTACAAAAGGGCTCACATGTTTTGCTGGTCAGTTACTATTGATGATAGAAATTTGCTGTATAAGGAAAAAGTAGGGACATGTGGCATAACAAATAAGCCAGGATAAAGCATCCTAGACTCTGTTTGAACTCAGATAAGAGTGAAATTCTCTAATCACGCAGTATCTGTTTCATAGCAGTATCTGTTTCAGACTCAGGAATAGTTTGGTGGAAAACATTCCTTTTGAAAAGGACACAATGGAGAAACTGACTAGGAGCACCCCATACTAGATTGAATCTAGAATTTTCCCCTCAGAGTTTACTTTCCAGATACAAACTTCACCTGTTAACAATGTAGGATCATATTCCCTCTGATTAACTTGTGGCATTTCTCTCAGATACTGATTACATGCAGAAAACTATACTCAAATTCAAACTCAAAATAAAAATATCTATGGTCCCAAATGCCTTGCACATTAAACAGCAATAATCGCCAATCATAGCTTAGAAGGAGATACAGTTATTTATATTCTCATGGAGTTGCAATGAACAATAAAGATTTGCCAGGACTCACATACATAAGGGATTCTATTTAAGATTTTTCCTTCTCAAATTTGAAACTTATCCTGTTGAAAAAACCACTTGTTAAAAACCTTTTCTATCTATTACAACTTGTGAGCAAGTCATATTCATTGTTTAAAGTTTACATAAGCTAAACAGGTTTCTTTCCTAGGGCTGAGGACCTTGTGCACATGGATGGTTTCCAGGGGCCTTAGTAGTTTTACGAAAGAAAAGCAATCGACACAGACCCCATGCAGGCAAACCCCCAAACATACAAGAGGACTGTTACAAATGGACAGAACCAGTCTAAATAAAGTGTTTACTCAATTCCTTTCTTTCCAAGAAAAGTAGGTAATTAACAATTTTAGGATGAGTATTAAAACAGTAACTCCAAAAACTTAGTTAAAAATCTTATAACTTTTAAAAATGATAACCAAATTATTTTAGCTGTAATTTCTTTAATAGGCAAAGATGATAATACCTGGTTTTCTAAGTGGCAATTACAAAACATTATAAGACAAGGTTAGGAGAACTGATAAAATTTAAAATAAAATAACTGGTTTTACACAATTTTCCCAACATCTTTTAGTTTCAACAAAATTCAGTTTAAAAATTGCTTTCTCTAACAACATTTCTGGATTATCATTGTAACTCAATTTTTACAATACAAGATAATTTTATTACAATTTAGAAACACAATGGTAACACAAATAGTGAACTTTAAGTGCCATTACTAACGTTTCCAAACCATCACATACGAAAATTATTAATAGGAGACTGGACTTTCTAAATATGGGGGCTGCTTGGCTTGTGATCTCGTACTGCCCTAGCCCATCCCCTAATCCCAATTTAAATAACTTAAATTCTCTACGGTATTTTAGCTCTCCTTTCCCTTTATCTAATCTTGTATGAGAAGAGTTAACAAAATCTACTAAAATGTTTTTTAACTGTCCTGGGTATTCACTGTAGTTCTAGCTTGATGGTCAGATTCAGGACTACAGGGTAAAAAGATCTTAATGGTCCTAGCTTTTACTGAAGTAAACTTCACTTCTGTTTCCACTCCTTAAATTGTTTTTTGAAAGAGAGCTATGAATCTGACAATGGAAGTGAGGAGACTCTGGAACAATATCCAGTGGCTCCTAGTCCCATTCTTTCTACTGGGGAGTTCAAAGCCTTATCTCTGAGGTGTCATTTTTCTCCCTATGTGTTTTCCCAATTTACTTTAGTGCCAAATAATATAACAAATGCTGACCTGTCTTAAACATCCACTTAGGAGTGACACCTTTTATTTAAATTGTGACCAGAATAACGTCCTTTTGGTTGTTTCCCATTAAACAAAATCTTTTCTCTTTTAGATGAGATAATTAAAATGGTAGTTTACCTCCCTGATATGAGGGGAAAAGTTTCCCCAATTTGCTCTTATCTTTCTCCCCACATTCATAACCTGGACAGGGTTAGAATGTAGAAAGAGAGAAAGAATTTTACCAACAATTGTCCAACAATTTCCAAAACTTTTATGCTTATCTTACATGTTGTGCACATGTTGTTCTCCTAGCGGGCTTTGATTACAGCCCCTTTTAAAACTGCACATATGTTATTTCTCTGTAAAATATTTCTTACCTGGAGCTGTCTTTAGCAGTCATATAAACTAAATGATACAAGATATGTTTCCCTCTTTTCCTGTCACATTCTCTTCCCTGATGCTGCAGCCATCAGATATAGAGGGAAAGAGGGGGAGGGAAAGAGATAACTGCATTTCAAAGTTCAGCACAACAGAGCTGGCCATATTAACACACAAACACATGCACACATAACACATAGAGACAGATCACATATACAGACAATATAAAAGAATCCAAAAACTGCAGAAAGATTATTAAAACTCCATGTACAAATTAGACCTTTAGCTTTCTTTCTTTCACTGTGTTCCAAACATCATTCATGCATTCAGATTTCCAAACAAAGTAATCTCGTCCTTCAAGAGTGACATAGCTATATTGCACCAATCTGTGGGGCATAGAGCTGTCTGAGAAATGCTGTCTAGAAGGCTTTGAATGTAAAGACTATCTGGTCCATAATTGGTTAATTTCTTTAAGAATTTACAATCCAGAGGGGTGTGTTCTCTATCTTTATTGCCGGAACATGTGTCTCTCATTTTTATATTCGTTTTGCCAAATGTACTTGTGTTAAAGCTGCTTTTTGTTCAACTGTCCTTGATACTGCTATTCAGTTCAGTTTAACCTGGTGAAGTATTTACAAGAAAAATTGCCGTTACTGAGATTCTTTATCCTTTTTTTGAATTGTGCTTGTTCTCTCTTTCTGGGACTTTGGAGATGCTTTCGCTTTCTCCAGAACACCAACACCGTCCTGTTAAGCCTGTTGAAATGAGTTGCTAGTGCCTGCATGAAATTCGAGTAAAAGGAAAGTACTGCTCTAGTCTTTCCCTTACTTAAATGCTGTCTCCTGCAGCAAACCGAGCTCCTTCCTAAAGGTGGCTGCTACACCAGAGACATGAAGTATCAGGTCTGGTCCCTGCCACCTTTGAGTCCCTGTTTTGGTGCCACTTGCGGCTGACAACCAGTGCTCGTGAAGTACTTTGGCAAGCAGTTGATAAGAAAGACCCAAGGCAGGCGGAAATGCAAGAGAGCAATCTGTTTATTCAGCTGAAGGTCAGGATATTTCAGGGATATAACCACAATCACGTGCAGACTGAGCTCATCCCGTTACTTCACCATCCCATAAATCATTCACATCCTTGTATCTGAAGCAAATAGTAAAGCTTATCCTGCTCCTGAACCTAGTTCCTGAGTTCCCAGGCACTCTTGAAATATTTGCAACAACAACAGTATCTGCAAGAACATCAGGTTCTCAGGGTCATGGAGAACTTTGACCAAGGTTGAATAAGCACAAGTCCCACAGGAACAGACTTCGCCTATGTTTGGCCTAGATCTTGGGACTCACACTCCTTTTAACCCTCTACAGTGTTCACCTCCTTAACATGTTTCTTGTTTATTTTGAGGTTAGATTTTTCAAGTTTAGAAAGGGAGAGGTTGAGGTCCCCCACTAGCATAGTTTTGCTGTCTATTTCTTCTCGTAACTACCTTAACTTCTCTAAGAATCTGGATAGTATACCACTTGGAGAATATATGTTTAGTAATGATATTACTTCATTATCTATGGTGCCTTTTAGCAGGATAGAGTTTCTTCCTTATTCCTTTTGATTAGTTCTCTTTTTGGTTTTGCTTTGTCTGAGATTAAGATTGATATCCTCCTTTTCTACATCAGCTGAAACACAGTGAATTCTGCTCCAACCTTTTACCTTCACCCAATGTGTATCTCCCCTTTTCAAATATGTTTCTTGTAAGCAACATATTGTTGGATTATGTTTTTTAATTAATTATGCTATCTGTCTCTGTTTTACAGAAGAGTTCATCTCTTTCACATTCTTAGTTATGATTATTATTTGTGTCTTGCCCTCCATTCCTTTTCCCCTTGCTTATGCTTTTGCTTCTCCCTTCTCTCTTCCCCTACCCAATAGAGTTCTAATGTTTGATCACTGCCTTCATCAGGCTTCCATCCATTTTTCCACTATTTATTTCCTCTCTTTAGCCTCACATTCCTTTTCTTTCCCTTTTTCACTCCTATTGCCTTTCCTTTTCTGTTTCACTTCTTCCTCAAGATAATAACCCTTTTCCTGGTTTTTAAGGAAAATCTCTGCGTCTGCGGTGCAGGGAACTCTGTCCCACACTTTTTGTGCCTAAAACTTGCGGCTTTGGGTCTTGTGGCCTCTGGTTCTTTCAGCTACAAACTAAATGCTGCAGCTTACCTGGTGCTGAGCTGGCTGATATTTGAAAGCAGAGGCTGGTTAAGTCTTTTTGAGTTTCGGTGTAGTTACCCCGGAGGTAGCTAGTTAAATGTGGAGGAGGGGTAGTCTGGTCACAAGAGTCTCCTCTGCTGAGTTAGAGTGCACCAAGCTCAACTTTCTGTCCTAGTGTCCTCCCGATTTCACTGGCACTGGTGTGCTAAGGCACACCAGGGGTCCTAGTGTTGACAGTTGCTGGCTTCACTCCCCTGGGCTTCAGGATCTTCACCTGATTTGTTGAGGTGGGACTGTCCAGGACAGCTCTTGCCCTGCAATTGTCACCTTTGTCCACAGAAATGGTGGCCTCCTTAACGATCTTTCTGAGGAGATAATCCCTGGGCTGGGAAAATTCAACAAGGGTAAGGAGATATCAGTTACCAATCACTCTGCCACATTGGCTTCCGGGAGCTTGAAATCCCCTTTTTCATTTCTTAGACCATAATTTTATTGCATAAAAATCATAATACCTTAACTCACTCAAGTGTTGCCTAATTGAATGTTATGAACAGTGTATTACTGTACCTAATGTACCTGGTGCACACACATTCATTCTGACATTTCTTATATCACTTTATTGTTATTATAGCAATCCAATGAGTGTGGGGCAGTATTTCAGTTTTGCTTATTTGCTTTAATTTGGGTTTCTCTAACTATTAGTGCCTTGGAGATTTTTATTTTCATATTACTACTGATATTTTCAATCCCTCTGCTGAAAACTATGTGTTCTTATTCTTTGATCTAACATTGAACTTTCTACTCTGCATAAGTGCATACGATTGAAAGGAAATTGTGTCTAAATGTTTCTATAGTCCTTCAATGGCCTAACATGAAGAATTCATTATACAGGCAAATCTTTTTTTTTTTCTTTTTGATATCAATATCCTTTAAATAGGTTTTGGTTCCATTGAATAAAGAATAAATCTAAAAGTACTGTAATTAATTACCTATTTTCTTCTACCATGATCTGATTTTGATTTATGTGTGAAGAAAATATCAGTACAAATGGCATATCATACAGGTTTCATTTAAGAAGATTTGTAACTGGGGCAGAGCCAAGATGGCAGAGTAAAACTTGCACATACACTAGCTCTTACCTCACAGCCCATAAAATACCTGTAAAGAACTCTCAACCAATTCTAGAGAAGCAGAAGCCACAGAACAACGGAGTGGAGGAGATTTCTAGCCCAGAATGACTGGAAAGACCAACGGGAAAGGTCTGTCCCACTGGACCTGGAGCATAGCCCAGCCCAGCCTTGGCGACATGGCACCAAGAGGAGCAGATACCAGCAGGATTCAGGGACAGAATATCCAGCAGTAGCGAAGATCCTTCAATCCACACACGCCAAAGGGCAGTGAGAGGGTCTTTTCAGCTGATCAAGAAGGGCACAGGAGGTTCCCATAACTTGGGCCTCCTCAGGTAGCAGCAGTAAAGAAAGCAATGGATGGGGCTCCCAAAGCGGGCAGTGACTCACATCAATTGTTGAAGAAAAACTGAAGGAACTGAGAAAATTGAGACCTGTGTTGCCACACTGCCTCCACCTGAGTAGTTGGTCTTAATCTCACACTGAATATCAGCATTGCCCCCAACTAAATGCCCCCTGAGCATTTGGAGCAGCTCATCTGAATCTCAGCCCCTAGTGCTGACTTGGCAGAACTGAAGACAAGGTGGTGCTGGAAAGGAAACTCAGAAGTCAAGGAACTGGCTGGGAAAAGGACCAAAAAAGGGAAACAAAATAAAACGATAAAAGGTTACTTTCTTGGGGAACATGTATCTCCCCCCCATCCTTTCAGATGAGGAAGAACAAGGCATACTGTCAGAGGAAGTCAAGGGCCTCCTCCAAAGGCAACTTAAACTAGACTCAGGCAATAGAAGACCTTACAAAACAAGTTAGCAGCTTACTAAAGGAAACCCCCCGCCCAAAAAAAAAGTTCAGGAAAATAACAGCTTTAAAAACAGGCTACAACAATTGGAAAAAGAAGTCCAAAAAGTCAATGAGGAGAAGGATGTTTTAAAAAGCAGAATTAGCCAAATGCAGGAGAAGGTTCAAAAGCTAACTGAACAAAATAATTCGTTGAAAGAGAGAATTGAGTTAAGAGAAATTAATAACTATGAGTTTAACCAAGTAGTCAGTAAACAAAACCAAAAAATTGAAAACATTAAAGAAAATGTGAAACATCTCATTGGAAAAACAACTGACCTGGAAAATAGATCCAGGAGAAACAATTTAAAAATTATGGGACTACCTGAAAGTCATGATCAAAAATGACCCTAGATACTATCTTCCATTAAATTATCAAGGAAAACTGCCCTGATATTCTAGAACCAGAGGGCAAAACAAATATTGGAAGAATCCATATATCACCTCCTGAAAGAGACCAGAACAGAGAAACTCCTAGAAATATTGTGGTCCGATTTCAGAGTTCCCAAATCAAGGAGAAAATACTGCAAGCAGCTAGAAAGGAACAATTTGAGTACTGTGGAAATACAATGAGGATAACACAGGATCTGGCAGCTTCAACAGTAAGGGAGAGAAGGCCTTGGAATGGGATATTTCAGAGGTCAAAGGAAGTGGGATTGAAACCAAGAATCAACTACCCAGCAAATCTGAGTATAATACCTCAAGGGAATAAACAGTCCTTTGATGATCTAGAGGACTTTCAATCATTCTTACTGAGGAAAAGACCAGATCTGCATATAAACTTTTACTTCCCAAGACAAGAATCAAGAGGAGCATGAAAATGTACACAGGAAAGAAAAAATCATAAAAGACTCTCTAAAGCTGAACTGTTTACATTACTACATGGAAAGAAAATATTTATAACTCTTGAATCTTTTCTAAGTATTTGGGTAGATGGAGAGAATGCACATACACACACACACATACACAAATACACATATACAGATAGAGAATACAGGGTATGTTGAAACAGAAGATATGATATCCACAAGAAAAATAAAGTAAAATAAAAATTAAGGACTGAAGGAGAAAAACAATGGGAAGAGAAAGGGAGAAATGGAAAGTGGCAGGTTATAACTCATAAAAGAGATAAGAAAAACTTGTTCTATGGAGGAGAAAAGGGAGAAGGGGGAAGGGAAAAATGAAGCTACGCTCTCCACATATGGTGAAGGAGGAAATAACGTTCTCACTAAATTTGATAAGAAAATTTATATCACACGACAGGAAAGTAGGAGATTAGGCAACAAGTGGGGTGAGGGGAATGTTAGAAGGGAGGGCAAATGGCAGAAGGGAAGAAATAAATAGAAATAAACACTTTTGAGAATGGACAAGGTCACTTGTGGGGGAAAATGAGGGGGGGCAGCTTAGGACAGAGGAAAACATAATTTGCATTACTCAATATGATTTCTGTGGAAGTCTTTTTCAAACCAACACATACATAGACTGTATTGAATTTCTTGCCCTCTTATTCGGGCTGGGGAGGGAAGGGGATGGAAAGAAATTGTAATTCAAAGTATTAGGAACGAATATTGAGAATATTTATTGCATATAATAAGGAAATAAGAAATACAGGGAATGGGGTATAGAAATTTATCTTGCCCTAAAAGAAAAGAGAGAAGATGGGGATAAGGGAAGGTTGGGGTCTGATAGAAGGGAGAGTACACTGAGGGAATGAGTAATCAGAATGCAAAGCATTAGGAAGCAGGAGGGGGAAGTGATGGGGAGAACAATTGCACATGTTACAAAGTGAGGTAAAGACAATTAGTATTAAAATAACTGATTGAATTAATTCCTGAGAATAAATCAATGACACCTTTAGTTTGGGGGAAAGAGTTTTAGTCCAAATTTCCTAGAGGAAGGTAACTTCAGGTAAAATTTGGCATTGATGGAAAAGTTAAGGTTTTAATGGTAAATTTGATTTTATGATTGCTATTTAATCAGAATCCAGAACATGTATAGTAAGGCATGTAAGTCACTTAAGACTTCCCTCAAAAGAGCTTCCTTAGGCAAAGTGAAATTATAATCATATTTGAAACTTGGTTATTGGAACTTGCCATTTTTAGATGCTATGGGACTATTAAGTGACTGTTCTTCTGAATCTAACTCCAGGTATGGGTAGCAAGAAAGACTATCTGGGCCTCCAATCCATGATGCCCGTAAGCTGTTGAGATGCTAGTATGAACTGCATAAGATGATCTCATGGGAAGGGAGGGAAAGCAGCTTTTCATCGTGTGCTGAGGTAGGATTCTCCTGACTCAGTTTCCTCACTGACACCTGGCAGATTTTAAGCCTGACAGAATGCAAGTTGATAATCTAATCCTTCCTGGAATTGACATGAAATGAGGGAGATATTGTATCCCTGCAATGTCCCTACTCTTGGTGACAATTTCCTATATACAAAAGGTTTGCAAGCTTAATGCCAGATCTAATCAATCATAGATTTATTGGTAGGGGAACATCTGAGGTTAAGTCTAAAGTTAAGGTATTAGGCATAGGACTTAAATTAACAACAATAATTTAGGGTCCTTTAATTCTTAGTAATACTGTGAAGACAATTAGGTCAAGAGCTTGTGAAATTAGCAACATAAATATTATTTGCATCTCAGCTGGTTAAGTTTGAAAAAAAATTATTTTATGGTCCATATTGAAAAAAAAGTATTGCCTGACCAAAAGTTTGAATTGCTTTATTTCTTACAAAATGTCTTAAAAATGAAAACAACAAAAACAACGGTGAATTAGACTGTTTTTTCATACGATTATAGATACCTCAATCACTTCCTCTGAAAATAACCTGTTCATATCCTTTGATCATTTATCATTTGGTGAATGCCATGCATTCTTATACATTTGATTCACTTCTCTATATATTATGGAAATGAAGTTTTTATCACAGTCACTATTTGCAAAAAACTTTTACAATTTCCTACTTCCCTACTAATCTTGTTTGCATTGGGTTTGTTTGTGTAAAAACATTTTCAGGGGAGGAGCCAAGATGGAGGAGTAGAAAGACTCACGTATGCTAGCTCTGAATCCACAGGCGATAAATTTCCTGTAAAAAGAACTCCCCACAAATTCTGGAACAGTATAAGCCACGCAGAAACACAGTGGAAGAGATTTCCACTCCAGAGAGCCCTGAAAACTGTCCCCAGGGGTCTGTAGTGCACCAGACAGGGGAACCCACTACTGCACTGCCCTGGCCACACGGCCCCAGAGGAGCAGATCCGAGCAGGCTTCAGGGACGGAATCTCTGGCGGCCGTGAAAGTCCCTCCACCCAAAGGTGCACAGGTCAGTGAGAGAGCCTTCTGGACTGGCTGAGAGGGGAGCGGGGTGTCCCCGTGACTCGGGTCCCCTCGGGAGGCAGTGGCAGAGGCGGCGGCAGAGGCAGTGGTGGCCCGGGACTCCCCAAGCAGACAGGAACTCCGCTCCATTAATGAAGGTCTTCCATGAACCCCCTGAGGGAACTGAGCCTGGGAGGTGGCCCTGCCCCAACCTGAGCACCAGAACTTAAGCTCACATTGAATAGCAGTCACTCCTGCTGCAGAAACCCCTGAGGCTGGGGAAGAGCATTTGAATGTCAGACCCGAAGCACTAGCTGGTCGAATCTAAGCAGGGGTGGAGAGGAATCTCAGAAGTCAAGTAACTGCTGGGAAAATGCCCAGAAAAGGGAAGAAAAATAAGACAATAGAAAGTGACTTTCTTGGGGGACAGATGTTCCCACCTTTCATTTCTGATGATGAGGAACAATTCTTACCATCAGGGAAAGATGTGGAGGTCGGGGCCTCTGGATCCCAGACATCCCAGGGGGATGTCCAGTGGGCTCAGGCCAGGGAAGAACTCAAAAAGGATTTTGAAAATCAAGTTAGACAGGTGGAGGAAAAACTGGGAAGAGAAATGAGAGAAATGTAAGAAAAGCATGAAAAACAGGTCACTACCTTGGTAAAGGAGACCCAAAAAAAATGCTGAAGAAAATAACACCTTGAAAAATAGGCTCAATCAAATGGCAAAAGAGGTTCAAAAAGCCAATGAGGAGAAGAATGCTTTCAAAAGCAGAATTAGGGGGGCAGAGCCAAGATGGCAGAGTAGAAGGACGCACGTTTACGAGCTCCAACCCACAGCTCATAGAATTAATGTAAAAAGAGACCCCCCCATAAGTTCTGGACCACTGAAAGGGGTACAGAAATGGAGTGGAAGAGATTTCCATGTGAGAGAGCCCTGGAGAGCCATCCCGAAGTTCTGTCACGCCCCGGAAAGTGGACCCCACCCACAGCGCTGCCCTGGTCGCAGCCACAGAGATGCTGACCCAAGCAGGCTTCAGGGACGGGAGCTCCAGCAGCCGGGAAAGTCCTTCTGCCCACAGAAGCTACAGGTCAGTGAGAGAGAAGGCTGGGATGGACGAGAGGGGGAGCGGAGTGTCTCCGTGACTCGGGCCCCCTCAGGAAGAAGCGGCGGCAGCAGAGACGGGGGCAGGAAGTGGCGGAGGCAGAGGCGGGGACGGTGGTGGAGTGGGCGGAGGCAGCGATGGCTGTGGCCGAGACTCCCCCAGCAGCAGGCAGGATCTTCATTACTGAAAGTCTCTGCATAAACAACCTGAGGGAGCTGAGCCTGGGAGACGGCCCTGCCCCACCCTGCTCCACTACTGAAGGCCTCTGCATAAAACCCCTAAGGGAGCTGAGCTTGGGTGGTGGCCCCCCCAACCCGCTCCGTTCCTGAAGGTCTCTGCATAAAGCCCCTGAGGGAGCTGAGCCTGGGAGGTGGCCCTGCCCCCGCCCCAGCACGAGAACTAAAGTTCACATTGATTAGCGGCTGGCGGCGGGGAAAGTCCATTTGAATCTCAGATCCTAAGCACTAGCTGGGCGGATCTGGGCGGAGGTGGACAGGAATCTCAGAAGTCAAGTAACTGGCTGGGAAAATGCCTAGAAAAGTGAAGAAAAATAAGAATATAGAGGGTTTTTTTTTTCCAACAAATGCAAATGAGGCCGACATTCGGATCTGATGACGAGGACATATTCTTGCCATCAGGAAAAGACGTGGAGGGCAGGGCCTCGGTACCCCAGACACCCCAGGGGGGTGTCGGGTGGGCTCAGGGCTTGGAAGAGCTCAAAAATGATTTTGAAAAGCAGGTTAGACAGGTGGAGAAAAAACTGGGAAGAGAAATGAGAGAGATGCAAAAAAAGTATGAAAAACGGGTCAATACCTTGTTTAAGGAGACCCAAAAAAATGCTGAAGAAAATAACACCTTGAAAAATAGGCTCATTCAATTGGCAAAAGAGGTTCAAAAAGCCAATGAGGAGAAGAATGCTTTCAAAAGCAGAATTATCCAAATGAAAAAAGAGGTTCAAAAGCTCACTGAAGATAATAGTTCTCTCAAAATTAGAATGGAAAAGATGGAGTCTAATGACATACTGAGAAACCAAGAAATCACCAAACAAAACCAAAAGAATGAAAAATGGAAGAGAAGGTGAAATATCTCATGGGAAAAATAACTGACCTGGAAAATAGATCCAGGAGAGACAACTTAAAAATTATGGGACTACCTGAAAGCTATGATCAAAAAAAGAGCCTAGACATCTTCCATGAAATTATCAAGGAAAACTTCCCTGACATTCTAGAACCAGAGGGCAAAATAAGTATTGAAATAATCCATCAATCACCACCTGAAAGAGATCCAAAAAGAGAAACTCCTAGGAACATTGTGGCCAAATCCAGAACTCCCAGCTCAAGGAGAAAATCTTGCAAGCAGCTAGAAAGAAACAATTCCAGTACTGTGGAAATACAATCAGGATAACTCAAGATCTAGCAGCTTCTACATTAAGGGATCGAAGGGCGTGGAATAGGTTATTCCAGAAGTCAAGGGAACTAGGACTCAAACCAAGAATCACCTACCCAGCTAAACTGAATATAATACTTCAGGGGAAAATATGGTATTTCAATGAAACAGAGGACTTTGAAGCATTCTTGATGAAAAGACCAGAGCTGAAAAGAAAATTTGACTTCGAAACACAAGAAAGAGAAGAAGCATGAAAAAGTAAACAACAAAGAGAAGTCTTAAGGGACTTACCAGAAGTGAACTGTTTACATTCCTACATGGAAAGACAATATTTGTGACTCTTAAAACTTTTCAGTATCTGGGGAGTAGGTGGGACCACACACACACATGCACATGCATGCATGCACACACACATACACACATGCACGCACAGAGAGACAGACAGCACAGAGTAAATTGAATAGGATGGGACCATAGCTGAAAAGAAATTAAGATAAATGGTGAGAGAGAAATGTAGTGGGAGGAAAGAGGGTGAAATGGGATGGGAGAATTATATGTCATTTAAGAGGCAAGTAGGAGACTTTTTAGTGGAGGGAAAAAGAGGAGAGCTGAGAAAAAAACAATTAGTTTACCCTCATCACATTTGACTAAAGGAAGGAATAAAATGCACACTCATTTGGGTATGAAAACCTATCTTACAGTATAGGAAAGTGGGGGAGAAGGAGATGGGCAAGGGGGGGGATGATGGAAGGGAGGGCAAAGGGAGGAGGGACCAATTTGAGGTCAACACTTGGGGAGGGACAGGATCAAAGGACAGAAGAGAAACAATGAGGGACAGGGTAGGATGGAGAGTAATTCAGTTAGTTTTACACAACACGACTATCAGGGAAGTCATTTGCAAAACTACACAGATATGGCCTGTATTGAGTTGCCTGCCTCCCCAAAGGGAATGGGTGGGGAGGGAGGGATGGGAAGAATTTGGAACTCAAAGTTTTAGGAACAAATGTTTAGCATTGCTGTTGCTACTAGGAAAGAAGACATACAGTTAATGAGAAATAGAAAGTCGTCTGGCCCTACAGGAGAAAAGAGAAGATGGAGACAAGAGAAGGGAGGCATGACAGAAGACAGGGCAGATTGGAGACAGGGCAAATTTGATGCTTGGGGTATTGAGCTGGGGGGAGGGTTTAAAAGGGCAGAAAATTTGGAACCTAAAATTTTGTGAAAATAAATGTGAAAAATTAAATCAATCAATCAATAAATAAATAAATAGATGAATGAGTAAATAAATAAATGAATGAATGAATGAGTGAATAAATAAATAAATAAATGAATAAATAAATGAATAAATAAATAAACAAATAAATAAAAACGAAAAAAGCAGAATTAGCCAAATGGAAAAAGAGATTCAAAAGCTCAGTGAAGAAAATAGTTCTCTCAAAATTAGAATGCAACAGATGGAGGCTAATGACTTTCTGAGAAAACAGGAAATCACCAAACAAAACCAAAAGAATGAAAAAATGGAAGAGAATGTGAAATATCTCATTGAAAAAACAACTGACCTGGAAAATAGATCCAGGAGAGACAATTTAAAAATTATGGGACTATCTGAAATCCATGATCAAAAAAAGAGCCTAGACATCATTTTCCATGAAATTATCCAGGAAAACTGCCCTGATGTTCTAGAACCCGAGGGCGAAATAAGTATTGAAGGAATCCATCAATCGCCACCTGAAAGAGATCCAAAAAGAGAAACTCCTAGGAACATTGTGGCCAAATTCCATAATTCCCAGGTCAAGGAGCAAATATTGCAAGGAGCTAGAAAGAAAGAATTCCAGTATTATGGAAATACAATCAGGATAACACAAGATCTAGGAGCTTCTACATTAAAGGATCAAAGGGCATGGAATAGGATATTCCAAAAGTCAAAGCAACTAGGACTCAAACCAAGAATCACCTAACCAGCAAAACTGAGTGTAATACTTCAGGGGAAAATATGGTCTTTCAGTGAAATAGAGGACATTCAAGCATTCTTGATGAAAAGACCAGAGTTGTAAAGAAAATCTGACTTTCCAACACAAGAATGAGAAGAAGCATGAAAAAGGAAACAGCAAAGGGAAGTCATAAGGGACTTACCAAAGGTGAACTGTTTTACATTCCTACATGGAAAGACAATATTTGTAACTCTTAATCCTTTTCAGTATCTGGGTGGTTGGTGGGACCACGCGCACACACACACACACACACACGTACACACGTGCGCACACACATAGAGACAGAGAGCACAGAGTGCATTGAGTAGGATGGCACCATATCTTAAAGAAATTAAGGTAAACGGTGAGAGAGAAATGTAGTTGGAGGAGAGAGGGTGAAATGGAATGGGGTAAATTATCTCATTCAAGAGGCAAGCAGAAGACGTTTTAGTGGAGGGAAAAAGAGGAGAGCTGAGAAAAAAAAAAAAAAAACATGAAGTTTCCCCTCATCACATTAGAGTAAAGGCAGGGATATAATGCACACTAATTTTGGTATGAAAACGTATCTTACCATACAGGAAAATGGGGGAGAAGGAAATAAGCAGGGTGGGCGTGATGATTGAAGGGAGGGCAATGGGAAGAGGGAGCAATTTGAAGTCAACAGTCAGGGAGGGACAGGATCAAAAGACAATATAGAAACAATGGGAGGCAGGATAGGATGGAAGGAAATACATTTGTTCTTACACAACACGACTATTATCGAAGTCATTTGCAAAACTACACAGATATGGCCTATATTGAATTGCCTGCCTTCCCAAAGGGAATGGGTGGGGCAGGAGGGATGGGGAGAATTTGGAACTCAACGTTTTAAGAACAACTGTTTAGTATTGTTCTTGCTACTAAGAAATAAGAAATACAGTTAATGAGGAACAGAAAGTCATCTGGCCCTACAGGACAAAAGAGAAGATGGGGACAAGAGAAGGGAGGGATGACAGAAGAGAGAGCAGATTGATGATAGGGATAATTAGAATGCTGGGTGTATTGGGGTGGGGGGAGGGGAGAAATGGGGAGAAAATATTTAACCCAAAATCATGTGAAAATGAATGTGAAAAGTTCAATAAATAAATGTTTATTAAAAAAAATAAAGAAAAAAAATTAAAATAAAAATAAACTTTTTCAGTTTACCATAATCAAAATTATTCATTTTGGAGTTCATAATGTTGTTTATCTCTTCTGGGGTCATGAATTTCTCCATTCTACCTAAATCTGACAATTATACTATTACTTGCTCCCCTAATTTGTTTACAATCTTTATACTTAAATCTTGTATCCATTTGGACTTTATTCTTGTGTGCTGCGTCAGGCATTGAGATATGCCCAGTTTCTGGCACACTGTTATTCAGTTTTCCCTGCAAGTTTTGTCATATAGTGAGTTCTTATCCCAGAAGTTGGGATCTTTGAGTTTATCAAATAATTCATTGCTATATTCATTAATTTCTGTGTCTTGAGTACCAAACCTATTCCACTGGTCTGCCACTCTGATTCTTAGCCAGTACCAAGAGATTTTGTTGATTTCGGCTTTATGATACAGTTTGAGATTTCGTTGGGCTAGGCTTCCATTTCTAGCATTTCTTTTCATTATTTCCCTTAATATTCTGGATCTTTTGTTTTGTATGACAGATGAGTCATGTTATTTTTTTTAGCTCTAGAAAATAATTTTGTGGTAGTTTGATTGTTATGTCACTACATAAGTAAATTAATTTAGGTAGAATTGTCATTTTTATCATATTACCTAAGATCACTCACGAGTAACTGAAGTTTTTCAACTTACTTAGATCTGACTTTGTTTGTACAAAGAGTGTTTTGTAATTGTGTCCCTACCATCCCTGGGTCTGCCTTGGCAGGTAGACTCCAGTATATTTTATAGTGCCTACCATAGCTTTAAATGGTACTTCTCTTTCTGTCTCTTGCTGTTTTACTTTGTTCCATAATATATAGAAATGTAGATGATTTATGTGGGTTTGTTTTGTAACCTGAAACGTTGCCAAAGTTATTTATTATTTCAAGTAATTTTTGCTTGATTCTCTCAGATTCTCTGAGAATATCATCAGATCATCTGAAAAGTATGATAACGTAGATTTTTCTTTGCCTATTCTAATTCCTTCAATTTATTTTTTTCTCTTATTGCTATGGCTAGCATTACTAATACCCTATAGAACAACGGTGTTGATAATGGATATCCTTGTTTCACCCCTGATCTTATTGGCAATGCATGTAGATTGTCCCCATTACATATAATACTTGCTGATAATTTTAAGTTGATAAGTCATATTATTGTAAATAAGTATCCATTTATTCCTATGCTTTCCATTGTTTTCAATAGGAATGGGTTTTGCAATTTGTCAAAACCTTTTTCTGTATCTATTGAGATTATCATGTGGTTTCTCTTAGATTTATTGTTGATAAAATCAATACCACTAATAGTTTTTCTAATATCGAACCGGTGGTGTGTTACTGGTATCTCTCCTACCTGATCATAATGTATTATTCCCATGATACTTTGCGGTACTCTTTTTGCTGCTATATTATTTAACCTTTTTGCATCTATACTCATTATAGAGATTGGTGTATAAATTTCTTTCTATGTTTTAGCTTTTCCTGGTTTGGGTATCAGAATCATATTTGTATTATAAAAAGGATTTGGTAGAACTTCTCCTTTGGCAATTTTCCCAAATCGGGTATATATTATTGGAATTATCTGTTCTTTAAATATTTGATAAAATTCAGTTTTAAATCCATCTGGCCCTGGAGATTTTTTCCTAGGGAGTTCATTTACGACTTTTTCAATTTCCTTTTCTGAGATGGGGTTATGGAAGTACTCAACTTCCTCTTCTGTTAATCTGGGAAATTATTTTCTTTTTAAATAAGCATCCATTTCCTTTAGATTGTTGAATTTATGAGCATACAGTTGGGCAATGTGATTTCTGATGATTGTTTTATTTTCTGCTCCAGTGGAAGTCAGTTCACCCTTTTCATTCTTGATATTGGTAATTTGATTTTATTTCTTTTTTTAAATCAAAATGACCAAAGGTTTGTCAATTTTACTGTTTTTTTTTTAATAAAACCAAAGCTTGGTTTTATTTATTAGATCATTAGTTTTCTTAATTGCAATTTTATTTTTCTATCTATTGATTATCAGCATTTGTAATTTGGCATTTTCTTGGGGATATTGAATTTGTACTTTTTCTAGGTTTTCAGCTGCATGCCCAATTCAGTGACCTCCTATTTCTCGAATTTCTTCATGTTGACATTCAAAGACATATAGCTATCCCTAAGAACTACTGTTGGGGTGTCCCATAAGATTTGATAAGTTGTCTCCTTATTGTCATTCTCTTGAATGAAGTTGTTGATTGTTTCTGTTATTTGTTGTTTAACCCACTCATTCTTTAACCTTAGATTCTTTAGTTTCCAATAATTTTTTGGTTTATTTTTCCAAGGCCTTTGATCACACATAATGTTTTATTGCATTATGATTTGAGAAGTATGCATTGACTATCTTTGCCTTTCTACACTAGATTGTCAGGTTTTTATGGCCTAGTACATGGTCAGTTTTTGTATATATGCCATGTAGCACTGAGAAAAATGTATTTTCCTGTCTATCCCCTTTCCATTTTCTCCAGAGATCTATCATAACTACCTTATCCAGAGTTCTATTTACCTACTTAAATTCATTCTTGTTTATTTTGAGGTTATATTTCTCAAGCTCAGAGAAAGGGAGGTTAAGATCTGCTGCTATTGAAGTTTTACTGTCTATGTCTTCCAGTAACTCCCTTAACTTCTCCTCTAAGAATCTGGATGTTATACCACTTTGAGCATACATGTTTAGTAATGAAATTTCTTCGTTGCCTATGGTCCTTTTAGCAAGATATAGTTTCTTTCCTTATCTTTTTGAGCAGATCTAGTTCTGCTTTTCTTTGTCTGAGATTAGGATTATGACCCCTGCTTTTTTATATCAGGTGAAGTACAAAATATTGTGCTCCAATCTTTTACCATTGAACTGTGTTTATGCCCTCCTTTCAAACCTTTATTGTAAACAATATATTGTTGGATTATGGCTTTAATCCATTCTGCTGTTCATCTCCGTTTTATTGGAGAGTTCATCTCATTTACATTCACAATTATTATCTGTATCTTTCCCTCCATCCCCTTTCCCCTTGTTTATGCTTTAATTCTCACTTCCCCCTTCCTGTCCACAAGTTTTAATTTTTAACCACTGCCTCCCTCCATCTTCCCTCCCTTCTTTCAGCCCCCCTTCCTTTTTCTCCATTTTTGTCTTACTACTTCTTCCCTCCCTTTAACCTTCCCTTCCTTGTATTTCCCACTTTCCCTCCTACTGCTGAGATACTTGCATTTCTATAGTTAAATGTGTTTGTTTTATCTTCCTTGAATCCAAACAGATGAGAGTACCTCTCAGACAATACTCATATCCCTCCATCTTTCCCTCTACTTTAATATACTTTTTTCTTCCTGTGATGGAATTTATTTTTTTCTGCATCCTCCTTTTTTCATCTCTCATTATGGTCCCTTCGTACCCTTAAATCATATTTGTTATCCTCACCTTATTTAATATATACTCACTCCCTGTAACTGTGCATACCCTTTTTTCATTTCATAATAAATATACTGTTCTCAAGATTAACAGGAATCATTTTCCTGTATAGGAATGAAACACTTTGCTAATTTTGTGTAACAGGCTTGTTTGATTTTTTTCCCTCATATTCCTTTTAATGCCTCTATTGAGACCTGAGTTTGAAGATCAAATTTTCTATTGAGTTCCTCCCTTTCCATCAGGAAAGTCTGGAAATCCCTTATTTCAGTGAATATCCATCTTCTTGCCTCGAATATCATACTCAGCTTTGCTGAGTAATTAATCACAGACTATTTCCTGTGGTCACTCATAGACCACAGCACAGTCAAGGAAAGGAGTAAATGCCTCTCCTTTGATCACATTACACTGGAAGACCTGAAAATTTACACATCCCTACAAGTATCTCTGAAAAGAGCTGTACAAAATTCCTAAAATTTGGGATAGTACACCCTCCAAACTAGAAAGAGAGTCCTGCCTTAACAAACACTTAAAAAGTGGAATAATTGTTTGGGAACATGAGCAAATGGTGGGGAAATCTCAAACTGTAGAACTTTACTTTGTGACAAAGAAGATAAAAACATTATTTTTCAAGAAATTTTCAAGGAAAACAGACTGGATGTTCTAGAACTAAAGCAGAAACTGGAAGTGGATAGAATCCTCCAATCACCTCTCGGAAAAGATGCCAAAAAAGATAACCCCTGGGAATATTACAGCCAAATTCCAGTGTTTCCAGGTCAAGGAAAAAATAATGTAAGCAGTCAGGAAGAACCAATTCAAATATTCTGGAAAGACAATAAGTAAAACACAAGATTTAGCAACTTCTACCTTAAGGGATCAGCAGCCTTAGATTATGAAATTCTGGAGGTCAAGGAGCTAGGACTAAAACCACGAATCACTTACCCATCAAAACTGAGTGTAATCCTTCAGAAGAAAAAGGAAATTCAATGAAATGGAAGACTTTCAAGCATTAATGATGAAAAGATCAGAGATGAATAGAAAGTCTGTATTTCAAATATAAGACACAAGAGAAGTATGAAAATGTAAACAGGAAAGAGAAATCCTACGGGACATATTAAGGTTGAACTCTTTACATTCCTACATGGAAAGGTCATATTTGTAACTCATGAGACCTTTCTCAGTGTAAGGGTACTTGGGGGGAATATATATGTAGACAGAGGGCACATGGTCAATCGAATATGAAAAGATAACATCTAAAAATTAAATGAAGGGATGAGAGAGAAATGAACTGGGAGAAGGTGAAAGAGAGTGATATAATGGGATAAATTGTGTCACATAAAAAGAGGCAAGAAAATCTTTTGACACTGGAGTGTAAGAGGGTAGAGATGAACCTTACTCTCATATGATTTGCCATAAGAAGGGAACAACATGTACACTAATTTTGGTAGAGAAATCTATTTTATCCTATAGAAAGAAGGTGGGAACAGGATGGGGGGGCGCTGAGAGAAGGGCAGGAAAATTGGAAGAGGAAGTAATTTTCTTTTGAGGTGAGACGATCAAAGAAGAAAATAAAATTAATGGTGGAGGTGGGGCAAGATAGGATGGAGGGAAATATAGTTAATCTTTCACAATGTGACTATTATGGAAGTGTTTTGTCTGACTGCATATGTATAACCAATCTCAAAATTCTTGCCTTCTGAATGAGAGTGGGTGGCAAGGAGAAAGGGAGAGAATTTAGAACTCAAGGCTTAAAAATGAATGCTAAAATATGTTTTTTTTATTTTCAACTGGGAAATAAGACATAGATATAATTGGGTATAGAAATCTATCTTGTCCTACAGGAAACTAGACACTAAGCGATTTTCCTAAAGTCAGGTTTGACCATCTTACCCCCACAAACACTCCTTAAGTGTAATAAATGAATTCCATTGCTATCACTTTCAAGATCAAATGATTGACATACAAAGTACTTTATAATCTACTTCTCTCCTATCTTTCTAAACTTTTTATGCCTAATTCCCTACTACATATTATTCAATTCTGGCTTCCTTGCTCTTTAATTAAAAAAATACTTCATCTTTTAAATTTATGCATTTAATCTCACTACTCCCATTTTGGCAGCTAGGTGACAGAATTGCTAAAGTGTCTCAGGAGACATCTTGAGAAGACATCAGAAAAGATTCCAGTGAGATTTGGTCTGAGTGAAGTAGAAACTTCTCTAGGATGACTGCACTGAATCAACAAACAGTAGGCCCCAAGGGAAGCTGATTAGGCCTCAAAAAATTTGACTTCAGTTTGCACATCATTCATTACCTTGAGAAATTTCACCTTATGAACTTTTACCTCACAACCTCAG
The DNA here is from genome assembly GCA_023548195.1 of Bettongia penicillata ogilbyi. Lineage (NCBI taxonomy): Eukaryota > Metazoa > Chordata > Mammalia > Diprotodontia > Potoroidae > Bettongia > Bettongia penicillata. The sequence continues at coordinate 957,582 of JAJHZJ010000557.1, read as the reverse complement.
GAACTTTCACCTCACAAACTGTCATCTAAAGAGCAACATGTGGTTGAGTGGGCGAAGATTTAAGGGTGCTTGATTGTTTCTGTATGCCAGGCCTAGCAGTACTGACCAGATGTGATACTAGGCTATAGCTATATGAAAGGAGGAGCAAACATCCACCTGGTGAGTATGGTACTTCAGGGAGTAAGAATATTTAACAGACAATGGGGCTGGAGTCTAAGGAAAGGAGGAGGAGTTCCTGAGATTGAGTCCCTGACCAGACTTCAGAGAACAGCAAGAAAGACCTGAAGTATAGTGCAATATTACATGCAACTGGAAATTAAACCTTGATATTAATAATGATAAGCTTCTAAAATAGAATAAGAAAACTAAAAAAAATTAAAATGAGTTGCTGTTTTTGTTCCCCTCCCAGTTTGATTTTTTTTTTTTTTTTAATTAAGAGGCCATCCTTTGAGTAACTGTTTAAGGAAGCCTATTCCTTGAATGCATGTATATCACTCAGAGTGAGAGTATGATAAGACCTTAGCCTGAAAGGACCAGGATTTCCTATTGCATCCTGGGTCAACTCCAGCCATTATGATGAATATCAGACCACTGGACCTAGATGGCTCAGGAGAAGAAAGTGAGGTTGTTGACCCGGCACAGCACGCCCTCACTTAAATCAAAGTCAACTACAAGTCATATAATCACCTTGATGTCATAGTCATATCATGACAAACACAAAAACAAGAACAATACACACATACACATATGTATATGTGCATACATTTATATGGGTAGGTGTACATGTACATGCCTATGCATATGTTTGCATGCAGAAATACACATGTGTGTATGTATACATACACTTATAAATATAGACAGGTGTGTATATTTTTGCAAGATTTTTTTAAAGGATAGAGTCTATCCATGATTTAATGGTTTTATGGTTCTTTTTTTAAAATTTATCTTAGAATTATAGAATATTAGAGTTATGAAGGATCTACTACATTCACTTCACTATTATAGATGTGGACACTTGCCAAAATGGCATACAGAGTAGTGAATGATCCTTAACTGATATTCATTCTCCATGATATATGTACTAGATATCCTACATGTATACTCTATTATTTTAGCATAATTTACACATATTTATTAGGTTTTTCCTTTAAAATTATACTAAAGGAAAAAATAACTACATTAACAGAAGTAGCAATAGCAGTAATATATAATAATTGTTGTTCTTATACATTAGTGTATTTAGCAAAATATAATTTCTTACCAGATGTTGCAATATTAACGTTGTTTTTTGCTTTTTGAGCTTCACAATCACAAAAGGAAATTTCCCTTATTACATCTGTTTTACAAATGAAAAAAATATGGACCAATAATAATGTCTTTTTGAAGTGGAGCAAGACTTTAAGGACCATCAGAAAGCCATGCCATATAAGGATCTGTTGAAGGAACTAAGAGATTTAACATGAAAAGAGAAGATTTAAGAGAGACAAGATGTCTCCCTTCAAACAACTGAAGAGTTCTAACGTGAAAGAATAACTAGGCATTTGTATTTGCTTAGTTAACATAAAGAAATTCCCAACAGTGTAAGGAAATTGCCAAGAGACAAATTTTTGTTCAATATAAGTAAAACGACCTAATTAATATTAGCAATGGTTTTAGACAGCAGTGATCTGTGCTTTGATTTCTACCTAAGCTTATTTAAACTAACAAAATTGTAAATGGTTGCTTTTCACTTCACTTGGATTTTCAAACAAAAATACAATTGGAACTCTGAAATTATTTGGCTGAAAGAAATGCTAGTTATTGTGGACTCTTACATTTGAATGTGTGTTCTTTATACTATTTTACTTTACTTATACCTTATTTGAGAGTACTAATAAAATTACAACCTAAGAAATTACGTTAATTGATTGTTATAGAAGTGTTATAAAGTGTTATATGAATCCAAGAGTTAGATCACTTCTTTCTGAGAAAATAAAGGAGAAATTCATGAATTAGCTAATATATGAGTTGGAAGAATACAGGTGAATATAATTTTAATCGGTGGAGAAGAAAATGACAAGAATGGAATTTACATTGGAAGCATGAACATTAGCAAACTCATATTAATGAGAGAGTCCAAATGAGTAACGATAATTTAGCCCAGTTTTCACTTGTAGGGGAGTAGCATGAGAAAACACTGTGAAGGTCGGTTAACACAGAAAGATTTTGAATAGTATTTGTGTAGGCAATGCTGACCTCTTGTATCTTTTCAGTAGAAAAGTAACATAATTAGGGATGGGCTTGAGGAAGATGAACGATGGGTAATGTATACTATCAATTGGTCAAGCCAAAAACTAGAGAGAAAGAAGTCATTTAGATTAGTATTACAAAACAGAAGAAAAGTAATGAGAATGTTATCAGTGATTGCAAGAGTGCAATGAAAAGAAGGGAACATTTTGAAGAGATAAGGAGGAAGAACTAATGGTTGAAAAATAAGGTAACAATATAGGAAGATATCAAATACAATTCCAATGTATGAGCAGAGATGAAGAAAAGAACTGGAACTTTGATTGATTAGAGATAGGAAAGACACTCAGGAGTAGGACTCAGGAATTGAGTCTTTCTTATTTTCGGGGGATAGGCGTGAAGGACCTAGAAGTTCCATTTGACTACTATGATTTATGTTCCTCCTGAAATCATTAAGGTTAAGGCACATTTGTGTGGGGAATTCAAGCACATATTTGGGGGAAAAAATCGTTTAAATATGTAAGGCTAGAGTTAATAATGATTGTAGAGGTCATCTAATTTTACCCCCAGAAAAATAATCAATCCTGTTTACCACAAAATTGGTAGTGGTTATGTAGTATCCATGTAAGTACTTGTTCTATACCATGAAATATTCTCAGTCAGGTAGTTGGTTCAATTGCAGTTCTTTATTAAATAGCATTTTAATTTTCAAAGATTCTACGTAAAATTAATATTCAATTTTTTAGTTTTGAGTTCCAGATTGCTTTCCTCCATTTCTCTCCTCTGCCCTTTCTAAGCCATCAAGCAATGTGATAGAAGTCATACATGTGCAATTATGTAAAACATTTCCGTATAAGTAATTTTATTTAAAAAGATCGGAATAAATTAAAAAGGAAGGAAGGATGTTTATGAATGTGTATGAGATTGAACTAACTTTGGTATTCTTATCTCTTCAGGATCCCGAGTATCTTTGGCCCCCCTGAGGCTTGGGCAATTCCAAAGACTCCATGTAAAGAAAGTTCACAAACAAGTCATATCTTCATTTCCCACAATTTTGACCTGTTTTGTCAAACTGTAATCTCCTGGAGGGCAGAGACTGCTTCAATTTGTAATATTTATCTCCCATTGCTCCACAGAGCCTGGCATTTGGTAGGCATTTAACAAATATTTACAGACATAAAAATGAGGACCAAAGTTTTATAGGAATTCATATGTATATATATATATATATATATATATATATTTGTTTATCTTTTACTCCATTTTTGATTGTCATAAAAATTCTGATGTAAACATCCAATTTAATTCCATTTTTTCTTTATTCATAAATATATGCATATCAAGATTAATTTTAACACATGGAAGAGCATAGTTTTGAATGTCTCATGCACTGCCTATAAAATTATTTTTTCTCTGAATATATGCATAAAATTACTAACATATGATATGCATTTTTTCTTCATAGTCTCTAAACTCTCAGACTATGTATTAACAAATGAATGTTTCTTTGATTAGTTTCCACAAGAGATGATTGCTAATGCTTCTCTCCAAAATGAATGGATGTCTGCCCCTCCTTTCTTTATCTTCAAAACTTTTATCTTTCTATAAGTTTATAAATGTATTAATGCTTTGTGATTATGACCTTAATGTAAATGAAGTTTCATTTAACTTCCTAATAAGAATATATTCAACATAAATAAACAGTTTTAGGCATGCAAACTTTTAAAATAACCAAATAAATGACAGGGAACATGACTCATATTTCAGAGATTGAAACTCGTTAGCCTTATGCTTGTTAATTTGTTTGGTTTCCTACTAAGAATAAAAGAGTGCAGTTAATAAAGATTTTTTCTGTTAGTTCTAAAATCTGGAAATTCAAAATCTTCTTCAATTACCAAGCTTATTTCATACTACTTATTCCTCTTCAAACAGTTTAGATTCTAGATACTCTCAATGAATCTCACCCTTTAAATATATCTTGCTCTCTCCAACCTCCATATCTTTTTCCCCCCACACTATTACCATATGTGCCTCAAAGATTCTCCTTGTACTGCTTTGCCTCCTTTTTTGCTTTCTTTTTTTTTTTTTAAATCAACTGAAATATGACCAATTCTGTGAAGGTTCCAAAGTTCCTTTTTTTATTAATAAACATTTATTTATTTAACTTTTTACATTCATTTTAACAAAATTTTGGGTTCCAAATTATCTACCCTTTTATCCCCTCCCCCCACCCCAATACACTGAGCAATCTAATTTTCCCTATCATCAATCTGCCCTCTCTTCTATCATCCCTCCCTTCTCTTGTCCCCATCTTCTCTTTTGACTTGTACGGCCAGAAGACTTTCTGTTCCCCATTAACTGTATTTCTTATTTCCTAGTAGCAACAACAATACTAAACAGTTGTTCCTAAAATTTCGAGTTCCAAATTCTCCCCATCCCTCCCTCCCCACCCATTCTCCTTGTGAAGGCAGGCAATTCAGTATAGGCCCTCTCTATGTAATTTTGCAAATGACTTTGATAATAGTCGTGTTGTGTAAGACTAATTCTATTTCCCTCCATCCTATCCTGCCCCCCATTGTTTCTATTCTGTCTTTTGATCCTGTCCCTCCCGAGTGTTGACTTCAAATTGCTCCCTTCTCCGATTAGCCTCCCTACCATCATCCTCCCCCTTGCTTTTCTCCTTCTCCCCCACTTTCCTGTATTGTAAGATAGGTTTTCATACCAAAATAAGTGTGCATTTTATTCCTTCAGTTAGTCGAATGTGATGAAGGTAAACTTTTTTTTTCTCAACTCTCCTCTTTTTACCTCCACTAAAAAGTCTCCTGCTTGCCTCTTGAATGAGATATAATATACCCCATTCCATTTCACCCTCTTTCCTCCCACTACATTTCTCTCTCACCATTTACCTTAATTTCTTTTGAGATAGGGTCCTGTCCTATTCAATTCACTCTGTGCTCTCTGTCTCTGTATGTGCATGCATGTGTGTATGTGTGTGTGTGCACATGTGTATATGTGTGTGTGTGTGTGTGTGTATGTGTGTGTGTGGTCCCACCAACTACCCAGATACGGAAAAGTTTTAAGGTCTTCAAATATTGTCTTTCCATGTAGGAATGTAAACGGTTCACTTTTGGTAAGTCCCTTATGACTTCTCTTTGCTGTTTATTTTTTCATGCTTCTTCTCATTCTTGTGTTTGAAAGTCAAATTTTCTTTTCAGCTCTGGTCTTTTCATCAAGAATGCTTGAAAGTCCTCTGTTTCATTGAAAGACCATATTTTCCCCTGAAGTATTATGCTCAGTTTAGCTGGGTAAGTGATTCTTGGTTTGAGTCCTAGTTCCTTTGACTTCTGGAATATCCTACTCTATGCACTTCAATCCCTTAATGTAGAAGGTGCTAGATCTTGAGTTATCCTGATTGCATTTCCACAATACTGGAATTCTTTCTTTCTACCTGCTTGCAATATTTTTTCCTTGACCTGGGAATTCTGGAATTTGGCCACAATGTTCCTAGGAGTTTGTCTTTTTGGATCTCTTTCAGGCGGTGATCGATGGATTCTTTCAACACTTATTTTTGCCCTCTGGTTCTAGAATATCAGCGCAGTTTTCCTTGATAATTTCATGGAAGATGATGTCTATGCTCTTTTTTTGATCATGACTTTCAGGTAGTCCCATAATTTTTAAATTGTCTCTCCTGGATCTATTTTCCAGGTCAGTTGTTTCTCCCATGAGATACTTCACATTATCTTCCATTTTTTCATTCTTTTGGTTTTGTTTGGTGATTTCCTGGTATCTCAGAAAGTCATTAGCCTCCATCTGTTCCATTCTAATTTTCAGAGAACTATTATCTTCAGTGAGGTTTTGCACCTCTTTTTCCATTTGGCTAATTCTGCTTTTGAAAGCACTCTTTTCCTCATTGGCTTTTTGAATCTCTTTTGCCAATTGAGTTAGCCTATTTTTCAAGGTGTTATTTTCTTCAGCATGTTTTTTGGTCTCCTTTACCAAGGTATTGACCCGTTTTTCATGCTTTTCTTGCATCTCTCTCATTTCTCTTCCCAGTTTTTCCTCCACCTGTCTAACTTGATTTTCAAAATCCTTTTTGAGCTCTTCCATGACCTGAGCCCACCGGACATCCCCCTGGGATGTCTGGGATACAGAGGTCCCGACCTCCACTTCGTCATCAGAATTGAAAGGCTAGAACATCTGTGCCCCCCTCAACGTAGCTCTGTATAGTCTTATTTTTCTTCCCTTTTCTGGGCATTTTCCCAGTCAGTTACTTGACTTCTGAGATTCCTGTCCACCCCCGCCTAGATCCGCCCAGCTAGTGCTTGGGTTCTGAGATTCAAGTGGGCTTTCTGCAGCAAGCGCAGCTGCTATTCAGTTTGAGCTTGAGTTTTGGTGCTCAGAGTGGGGGTAGGGCAGCCTCCCAGGCTCGATTCCCTCAAGTGGTTTATGCAGAGACCTTCAGTAATGAAGATCCTGCCTGCTCAGAGCGTCCTGGGCAGCCGCTGCCTCTGCTGCTCCCTCCCGAGGGGGCCCGAATCATGGAGACACCCCGCTCCCCTCTCGGCCAGCCCAGAGGTCTCTCTCACTGACCTGGATCATCTGTGGGCAGAGGGACGTTTCCGGCTGCCGGAGGTTCCCTCCCTGAAGCCTACTTGGATCCGCTCCTCTCGGCTGCACGGCCAGTGCAGCACAGGGGTGAGTTCCGCTTTCCAGGGCGCGACGGACCCCTGGGGACCACTCTCCAGGGCTCTCTGGAATGGAAATCTTTTCCACTGTGTTTCTGTGCGCCTTGCAGTGATCCAGAATTTGTGGGGAGTTCTTCTTGCAGGAAATATATGGGCTGTGGGTTCGGAGCTAGCATACGTGAGTCTTTCTACTCCGCCATCTTGGCTCTACCCCCCCCCATGTTCCCTTTTCAATAACAATCTTCCCTTCATACTTTCTATAACATTTTTGTCTTGTATGCCTTTAAGGATTATATATTGTACTCCATAATGGCACTTTAATGTATCGTCTGATTTTTGTGTGATCTTTAGAATATTAAAGATCAGTAAGGTCACAGTAAGTGCTTAAAATATATTCATTGAAGTAACTGATGAATGAATGAGAAGAAATGAATACAGACACTAAAATACTATATAGTGTAAGTTATTACTTTTAAATAATTAGGCTATATGACTAAACACAGTCCTTTATCTCAAAAATTGTATAATCTAGAGATAGCTCTGGACTTAGAATCAGAAAAATTATTTCAAATTCAAGCAGAGGTACTTATGGAGTACCTATCCCTTCACTAAACTGATTACCTCAGTTTACTCATCTGTCAAGTGAGAATAATAATGGAACATAAATCTCAGTGTTGTGGTAAAGATCAAATGAGGCAATTTTAAAATGCTTTGAAAACCCTAATCCATTTTGTATATGCTAACTATTTCATTAACATTAATATTATTTTTTATCATTATTATGAATTATCACTTAGGTTGTGTAAAGATAACAATCATTTAACAAATATTTATTTAGCATCTAGAGACAGACATTCTATTAGTTGTTGGATATGCAGAGTAAAAAATTAAATGGTGCCTGCTGTCATGAAGCTTACACTTTATTAAACATGCATATGGTAATAACGGCAATTTATATAGCTTAAGCCATTGTCTTATTTTGGGCCTGACTTATCTAAAGACCTTGGTTATCTAGTTTCAAAAGTGGAACAAAATAACATACTCATAAGTAATTTAATGGCTAACAAATGCAAATTTCCTTAGGGATAGTAGAAGAATATGTAACAAGAGGAGTCACTGAGGAAATCTCAAGCTGATTCCTAGGAAGGAGGTTCCCTTGTTGAGTTTTCCATTCTGATCTATCAGCCAAGCAACAAATGCATCTGTTATTCCTCATAAATGCATTTTTCTCCTGTGGTGAGGAAGCAATTTCATCGAAATCCTTTGTCCCCTGAGTCAATAAAATATTAAAGAAATGTTACAATATTTTTAAAAGGTAGCCTAATTTGCATGGAGGTGGCAAGTGTTTAGGATATTACTCCAAAAAGGACCAATTGATGCTGGCCTGGAGCAATGGTCACAGATGTTAATCTCAAAATCAGTGGTCAGCAGACAGCAATGGGCAGTAGGCAGAAACACAGGCCCCATCAGGAGTAAATGGCTAATCAGTTCTCAAAATAATTGTTAATTAAACAGCACAAAATTAGGCACAGGCATGTGCAATAGAAGAAAAGATCCACTGTCGCCCATTGCTTGCTCTAATATAAAGCAATCATTGATCCTTTTAAAGTAATTCACCTGGGAGGGCTTGAAGGACCACAAAGAGCCACTATTGGAAGAGAGTTTGCTTTCTGATAGCAAAGGAGAGATGAAAGTGTATAACCAAAAAGGGGGAGACAATTCATTATATGTCTCTCACATTTTCTATCATGGGGCAAATAATTTGTATCATCCCATCTTTCCCCCTAGATTCAAAGAACTAGAAACTTCTGGCCAGTGGTGGACCAGGAAACACTAAGTGAGTGGAAGTACAGGACAATTCTTCTAACCTGTGATGAAGATACATAACTCTTCAGGAAATGTCATCAGTTTTCCTATAGTGCTAGTTTCCTGGTGAAGCCCTTAGTTAAAGTCATATTTTTACATTAATAGAACCATTGTGAAATGATGAAATTTTGCATCTAATGCATAGATAATCACTTCCTTCCTACAACTCTCCTGGAGTCATTCGTTCTGTCAGAGTTCTTTTGCCTAGTAAAGCATATAACAATCAGACTTAATTATACCATATTTTGAATCACACAAGTGAAGGACTAAGGCCTGTAAAAAGATACTCAAGAGCATAAAAAAAAAAAAAAAACAGGTAAGAAGGAAGAGGAGTTCCAAGACCTAGGATACTACTAGATCTTAGTCAAAAGACTTCAGTTATGACAGACTTTTAGGAGAAGGAAAGATGTATCAACAATGGACCCATGATAGAGTTGACTTGGATTCAGCAGACTTATGTTTTCCAATCACATAACCCTGTTTTTCCTGAGTATTATCTCTTCACTCTGGTAGCTCATTGAGGTATAAGGGGATTGTGAGCTTTATACAGATAGAGTGGACTCTTTTTTCTCTGATATAATCTTTGGTATCACATATAGGGAATTAAAAAGAGTGATCAACATTGTTCTAGATGCACAAGCATGGACTGTGAAAGTTTCCAGAAAAGTGTGGCAAGTGATATTAAGCAGGAGGAAGATAGGTGTCCAGAGCAAAAGTATGTAATTTACTGTATGTGCATGTAAAAGATATCCAACTAGAGTCCTTACTTACACTCTTATATAGTCTGTGACGTGAACGAATGATTACATTAATCACCCTTGATATCAAAATGCCAAACTAGCATTTATCGGTGGAAGTTATGTAGAGTTTATATCCAAATAACATAAATCTTCCTAAAGTAAGAATTGTCTAAAAGCAAAATCAATCACCACAAGTAGTAGTGAATTTCCCACCTGAGGATGTATTGAAGCAAGTTCTTGAAATCATTTAGAGAGGAAATTAATGCAAGTATTTGTGCACAAACATAGATTGACCTAGAAGACTTCTGTAGCTCCTTAAAAACTTGACATTCTGTGAATTGTCAATCTGTGGATCATCTGGTTTACAGTGTATATCACTGCAATTTCCAATTATTTTTCTCTGTTCCTATTATATGTTCTGTTTCATGAAAGTCATGAATATTTGGGACTCCATCTTTTTAGGAATGTTTGTTTTACTAATGTGTTAGAATTTTGGTGACCTGGATATCTGACTTTACTACTAACTAACCATCCCCCATCTGCAGGAGCAAAGCTATAGATTTCATGATACTTTCCCTATATAATCGCAAAAAATTGGACCTTGACATCTCACCTGTATCAACAAAGCACAAAACTTGGCAGGTACGGTCATATTAGAAAAGTGTGAAGTGTAGATCATGTTATAAATTCTATGTGTATCATTGGTTAAACAAGTTAGGTAAGTATAACTAGTCTCATTATCATATTGTCTTGCTAGAAGTGATAAATTATTCATAAAGAATTCATAAAGAAAATGCATGTGGGCAAAGTCACAGATTTGTGAAATATGGAATTAAAAAGGTTTATGGCAAGCAAAAAAAAGGCTTGTCTTAAAAAAAAGAACTTTTTGATGATTGATATGAACAAGTAGTTTAGAAAATTTGAATCAGTCACATATTCCACACAATGTATGTATTGTACATATTGTAGTTATTAACAGTACATGTTATTTATATTGACTTTAAATACATTTCCAATCAATATATTTTTAAGACGTCATGGGAATTACCCCTATTTTTCTATGAATTAAATAAGCATCAATTTCTGTTAATTTTTGGCTAATTCATTTATGGATTTCTGAAGAGATGCCATCAGTACCAGTTGCTCCACAAGATGTGTACTACCAGATGACATTTGCTTAGTGACAAAATTTTTTTCAGACAGAATTAGCGGTAAAATAAGACTTGGGTTTCCCTTGCATTTCTTTAACAAAAAGAGAAGAATAGTACACGAAATCTGAATGGTTAGTTCAAATTATGTATTGTTTTGTCCATTTTTTAATGATTGCTGAATAATCATTTATCAAGTTTCAAAGTAATAGCAATAATCACACTCACATGTGCGAGTATCTAAGTCCATGAGCATGTTATTTTTTAAGTTATCTCATGTATAAGCCCAGTAATTACATTTTGAAATATGAAGGAAAACATGCAGACTAGGAAAAGATCAACACCAAGTTTCCTATATAGTAATAAATGCTTTAATCATAGCATCTTCTAAGCACTAAATCATTTATAAATGTGGTAATCTGAATTGATGGATAATATTATCAAATACATGAAATATTTTAGGTTTGATTTAGACATCAGATGGTCAGGATGTATTAAACACCTACTTCTTTTATTAAATTTTAGACAAATATTACGAATTTAATACATAGTAATAAAAAAGCACATAAACTTAAATATAAAATAAAAGGAAAAGTCATCTGCACAGCAGAAAGTAGGAGACAATCTGGAATATATAGAAATAACTTTTCATTTCAAGAAAGATTATTTAGGGGGACAGAGCCAAGATAGTGGAGGAGAAACACTCTTACAGTCTAGTGCTTCCCTCACAGCCTGCAACATACCTGTAAGAAAAGACTCTCAACAAATTCTAAAGCAGCTGAAACCACAGAATGACAGAGTGAAAGAAATTTCCAGCCAAAGGAAACCTGGAAGGCCGAGAGGAAAAGTCTATCCCACTGGACTCTGAGCAGAGCAGAGCCTACCCTTGGCCCCAAGAAATGTGGAGCAACAGAACAGAACAGGACTTTGGGGCAGAACCGCAGCTGGGGGTGGGGGGCTCAGATCCCTCAAAACACAAGTGCCAAAGAAAGCTTAAAAGATCAATGTGGGAAGGCATTCCCAGGTGGGAAAGAGAGTAGCTTGGTCTCCCTACCATTAGCCCCAATCAGGGGAGCAGCAGGCCAGGAGCACCTACATTGGCTGAAGGGGCAGGCTTGGTCCATTGTAAAAGAAGCTCAGATAAAGCCTCTGGGGGAATTGAGCAGTTGATCTGAACCTCACCCCTGAGTGATGGCCCTACCCCCACCTAAAGCCCTTGGTGGAACTGAGCATCTGATCTGAATCTCCGCCCCTAGCACAGTACTGGGGGGATGAGGAATACTAGGACCCGCCTCTTGAAAAATGATTCAGAAGTCAAATAATTGGCTGGGAAAACACTCAAAAAAGGGAAGAAATAAGACCATAGAAGGTTAACTTCTTGGTGAACAGGTGTCTTCCTCCATGCTTTCAGATGAGGAAAAATTAGACATACGGTTAGAGGCTTCTTCCTCCACTACCTCCAAAATGAATAGAAAATGGGCTCAGGCCATGGAAAATATTGAAAAGTGAGTCAGCAGCTTGCTAAAGGAGAACCAAAAAATTCTCAGGAAAGTAACACCTTTGTAAATAGGCTAAACCAATTGGAAAAAGAAGTCCAAAAAGCCAATGAGGAGGAGGCTTTAGAAAACATAGTTAGTCAAATGGAAAAGGAGGTTCAAAAGTTCACTGAAGAAAATAGTTCTTTACAAAGAGAGTGGAGTACAGGGAAGCTAATGACTATATGGTAAACCAAGAAATTGCAAAACAAAATTAAAAGACTGAGAAAATAGAAGATAATGTAAAGCATCTCATTGGAAAAACAACTGCCCTGGAAAAGAGATCCAGGAGAGACAATATAAAAATTATAGGACTACCTGAAAACCATGATCAAAAAAAGAGCCTACACATTGTCTTTCATGAAATTATCAAGGAAAACTGCCCTGGTATTCTAGAACCAGAAGGCAAAATAAATATTGAAAGAATCCACCAATCACCTCCTGAAAGAGACCCGAAAAGAGAAAGTCCTGAGAATAATTTGGCTAAATTTCAGAGTTTCCACATCAAGGAGAAAGTATTGCAAGCAGCTAGAAGGAAACAATTCAAGTATCAGGGAAATACAACCAGGATCTAGCAGTTTCTATGTTAAAGGATTAAAGGGCTTGTAACAGGATATTCCACAAGTCAAAAGAATTGGGATTAAAACCAACAATCATCTGCCCTGTAAAACTGAGTATAATGCTGCAAGGGAAAAAATGGTGATTCAGTAATATAGATGACTTTCAAGCATTGTTGACTAAAAAACCAGAACTGAAGAGAAAATTTGACTTTCAAATACAAGAATCAATAGAAATATAAAAAAGTAAACAAGAAAATGAAATCATTAAGGACTTTCTAAACCTGACTTGCTTATATTTCTACATGAAAGATAATATTTGTAACTCTTGAGGTGATTATGTATTAACTGCGTGTGTTATGTTGAAAATTTTGCTTTCTTTACTTCTATGTAGATTCACGTTTGTTTTCTGTTGTGTAATTTCAGAATTAAGCTTTGCTTTGTGGGATATGATATTTTCAATCAGAAACCTAGTTCTTTTGCTGTTCAATATATAGCTTTCTAAGAGCTGTGATCATTTACTGTCACTGCATCTAGTTCTTGTGTGATTCTAATTGCTGTACTTCCCCATGTAAATTGTTTCTTTTTCTTTTTTCTCATCATAGTTTGTCCTTGAAAAGGAGGGTTCAGATTTTGAATATAATATTCCAGTGAGTTTTCATCATAGGACCTTTTCAGGTAGTTATGGGTGGATAACTTTTCTATTTCTATTTTTTCTCTGTTGTTCTAATGCTTCTGGTCAATTTTCTTTATTTTTTTATGTATTATTTCATTAATATTCTTTTTTATCATACCTTTCAGGTAGCATGATTATTCTTTTTTCTCGTCTTGATCTGGTCTCCATATCAGTTGTTTTTCTTAGGAGATGTGTCAAATACTCTTCTACTTTTTCATTCTCTGTTTTGATTGGTTGTCTTCATCTTTTGTAAATTTGCTGGCTTATCCTTTGCCCAATTCCGATATTAAAGGACTAATTTTCTTCTTTAAGAATCTGGATCTGGAGGCCGAACCATGATGGCAGATGAGAAAAACTGCTCACCTAAGCTCTTAGATAAACTCCTTCAGATACCTCTAAAAAGAGAATGTGAATGAATTTGTGAGCGGTAGAATCCAATAAGAGACAGACTGTGGCAGATTAACAGACTAGGACAGACTGAAATGTCAACAGGAAGAATTCATTGCATGAGGTTGGAGGTGCACAGAGCAAATGGAGTCTGTACTGTACCAGCATGTCCTTGCCACAGCAGGGCCAACCAGAAAGCTTTGGACAGCCTGAGGCAGTGGCAACACTGAGGAATCCAGGGCATATCAGCTCAGGATGAAAGGCCAGGAGAACCGAGCAAGTAGGAATAGAGGAGCCCCCGGTATCTGCAACAACTGCTCCTGAGATTATCAGTTCACAAGTCAAATGTCTGTAAGTCACCTACTTGAAATCACAGAAGTCAAGATGGCAGAGTGATCTATAAATGATCGCTTCCTCTCCTGGTGACCTTGAAAGACGCAGAAAATATTTTCCCAGAAATATCCTTGGAACATTGGGAACAGCCAAAGGTTAAACAGTCTTTTAGCATGTGAGGCTAGGAAAATCACTAAGGAGGGTCCCTCCTGCTGTAGCTGAAAGGACCAGTGTAGGACCAGAGCTATCCTAAAAAGCCTCACCTCATCAAACCAGGAGAAATTTCGGACTCGTGTGTGTGTGTGTGTGTGTGTGTGTGTGTAGCAGCCAAAGGCCAACACCACGACCCCAGGCATGCCTAATCACCACATGGGAACTGGAAAGAAACTAAAGCCGCTGTGATCACCAACTACTGAGTTTGCCTATGCTCTAACTCAGCAGAGTAGACTTGCTGTAGCCAGAATACAAGTCCTCCACACTTAGTGCAGCAAGTTCCAGGGTAACTTCAGGGAAACACAGAAAAGCTTCATGTGACGTCTACTTTCTGAAACCAGCCAGCTCAGCACCATGTAAGCTGCAAAATTTTAGCTTCTATTTGAAAGATCCAGGAGCTTAAACACACAAAGCTTCAAGTTCAAGACACAAGAACTCTGAGAGAGGCCCCTTTGTGCCCTAGAAGGAGAGATTTACTTTAAAATCAATGAAAAGGGTGATCATTGTCATCATCATCATGATAATCATGAGTAAGAAGCAAATCAGAAAAGACCAGAGAATATTTCTATGGGTACAAGGACCAAAGCAAGAATACCAAAGAGGTCAGCATTGAGACTACAGTCTCAATCCCAAAATTCAGAAGGGAATACCAACTGATCTGAAACTCAAAGAGCATTCCTGGAAGAAGTGAAGAAAGATTTTAAAAGCCAAATGAGAGAAACAGAAGACAAACTGGCCAATAATTTAAAAAAAAATAAGAAAAGAAATCAGAGAAGAATTTAAAAGAAAAATTGCACAAATTGACAAGGAAGCACAGAAAAGGAGGAACAAAAGCAAGTAGAAGAAGACAACTCCTTAAAAGGAGCAATTGGAGAGATAGAAAAGGAACTGCAAATATTAACTGAAGAAAACAATTTGATCAAAATTAAAATTGGGCAAGTAGAATATAATAGTTCAATGAGAAAGCAAGAATAAGTCAAACAGAATCTAAAGAATGAAAAGATAGAAGATAATGTAATATATCCAATTGGAAATCTACTGACATGGAAAATAGATCCAGGAGAGAAAATCTAAGACTTATTGGCCTCCAAGAAAGTCACAATGAAAAAAAAAACCTGGACAATATCTTCTGAGTAATCAGTAAGGAAAAGTGCCTAGAAGTTCTAGATTCAGAATACAATAGTCATTAAAAGAATCCAGAGTTCACCTCCTGAAAAGGATCCCAAACTAAAAACACCAAGGAATATCATTGCTTGTTAGAGAATATAGTTGGAGAAAGTAATACAGGAAGACAGAAAGAAATAATTCACATATCAAGGACCTACAGTCAGCATCACACAGGACCTTGCAGATTATACACTCAAAGATCGAGGGAATTGGAATATGATATCTGTAAGGCAAAAGAGCTGAGACTACAACCATGGATCAATTACTCAGCAAAGTTGAGCATAATATTTCAGGGAAGGTGATGGACATTCAATGAAATAAGTAATTTCTATTTCTTCCTGATGAAAAGGCCAGGGCTCAATAGAAAATTTGATCTTCAAACAAAAGTCTGAAGACAGGCACAAAAAGGTAAACAGGGAGAAAAAATAATTGTTGTTCAATATGGACATACTCTTTCCATCCATATAAGGGAAGATGATGCTTGTTAATCATGAGAAGTATATATTTATCGGATATATAAAAAAGATATATGTAGATAGAGGGAGATGGTGTAATGTAAATGATGTGATGATAAAAATGTGACTGAAGGGTACTAGAAGATACTAACAGGAGATCTAAAAAGTAGAAAGTGGAAAAAGGTAAATTACAAAACAGGAAGAGGCACAAAGTTAAATAAAAGTAGAGGAAAAGGGGGGAGGGAGACGAGCATCGTTTGATTTTTACTCTCATTGGATTTAGTTCAAGAAGGGAACATCAAACTCAATTAAGTACAGAAATCTAAGTAACTATATAGGCGGTAGGAGGAGAAAGAGTATAGAAAAGGGAGGGGAATCTAAAAGGGAGGAATGAAGTAGTAAAGGTAAAGGAAAGTAAAAGGGAGGGGATTGAAAGAAGAAAGGGAAGACTGAGGGAGGCAGTCGTCAAATATTAAAACTCTATTGTGGAGGGGAAGGGAGAAAGGATAACTAAAAGTACAAATGCAGGGAAAGAGGATAGAGGGAAAGACACAGAATAATCATAACTGTGAATGTGAATTGGATGACCTCTTCCATAAAAACCAGAGATGGATAGAAGAATGGATAAAAAAAAAAAAAAAAAAAAACAAAGCATAATCCAACCATATGTTGTTTGCAAGAAACACATTTGATACGGGGGAATACAACTACAGTAAAGGTAAAAGATAGGAACAGAATATATTGTGCTTCATTTGATGTAAAAAGGCAGAAGTAGCAATCCTAATCTCAGAGAAAGCAAAAGCAGAAATAAATCTACCCAAAAGAGATAAGAAAGGAATCTATATAGTGGTAAAAGTCACCATAGACAACGAAGCAATATCATTTCTAAACATATATGCTCCAAGTAATATAGCATCCAGATTCTTAGAGGAGAAGTTGAGGGAGTTACAGGAAGAAACAGATGGGATAACTATTCTACCGGGCAACCTCTACCTCCCCCTCTCTGAACTTGATAAATCTAACCTCAAAATAAACAAGAAGGAATTTAAGGAGGTGATTAAAAATTATTTTGCCTTACTGTATGCTCATAAATTCGAAAATAAAAATGAGATGAATGATTATATTAAAAAATACAGATTTCCCGGATAACAGAAGAGTAATTTTAATACTTAAATAACTGCATCTCAGAAAGAAAAAATTGAACCAGTCAGCAAGGAACTCCCTTGGAAAAAATTCTCCAGGGCCAGACGGACTTACAAGTGAATTTTATCAAACATTTCAAGAACAGTTAATTCCAATTTTATATAAACTATTTGAGAAAATTGAGGAAGGAGTTCTCCTAAATTGATTTTATAAAACAAATGTGCTTCTGATTCCTAAACAAGGAAGAGGCAAAAAAGAGAAAGAAAATTATAGACAAATTTCTCTAATGAATATAGATGCAATAATTTTGAGTAAGATTTTAGCAAAAAGAATACAGAAACTGATCATGAGAATACTATATTTAATCAGGTAGGATTTATACAAGGAATGCTGGACTGGTTCATTATTAGCTATACTATTAGCCTTATTGATCATACCAAAAATAAAACTTAGGGAAACCATATGATTATCTCAATAGATGCAGAAAATACTTTTGACAAACTGCAACATCCATTCCTATTGGAAACACTGGAGAACATATGAATAAAAGGAACTTCACATAAAATAATAAGCATTATCTACCTAAAACCTTCAGCAAGCATTACATGTAAGAGACATAAGCTAAATACCTTGCCAATAAGATAAAGTATGGAACAAGGATGTCCATTATCACCACTTTTATTCAATATGGTACTAGAAATGTTAGCTGTAGCAATAAGAGAAGAAAAAGAAGTTGAAGGAATTAGAATAGGCAAAGAATAAATTAAGTTATCACTATTTGCTGATGGCGTGATGATATACTTACAGAATTCCAGAGACTCAAGTAAAAAACTACTTCAAATAATGAACACCTTTGGCAAAGTTGAGGGTTGCAAAATAAACCCACACAAATTATCTGCATTTTTATATATTAGTGAAAAAAGCCCAATAAGACAGAAAAAGAGAAATTCCATTCAAAGCTAAGATAGACAATATAAAATATTTCGGAGCATGTATGCCAAAACAAACCCAAGGACTACCTGAACTCAATTAAAAACACTTTTTGCATAAATTAAGTCAGATCTAAGTAAGTGGTAAAACATCAGTTGCTTGTGGGTAGACAGAGCAATATAATAAAAATGACAATTGTACCTGAATTAATTTACTTTTTCAGTGCCATACCAATCAAAATCTCAAATTATTATTTTCGAGAGCTGGAAAAAAATAATATCAAAATTCATCTGGAAAGTGGGTATGGACGAATGCCTGACACGACATACAAGAATGAAGCCTAAATATGTATACGATCTAGGTATAAAGACCGATACTGTAAACAATTTAGTGGAGCAAGGAATTAGGTATTTATCAGATTTTTGAAAAATTTTGACATTTTGAACTAAACAAGAGGAACCATTATGAAGTGCAAAATAGATAATTTTGTTTACATTAAATTGAAATTTTTTTGCACAAACCCATTGCAACCAAAATTAAGAGGGAGGCAGAAAAGTGAGAAAGAATTTTTTTGCAAGTAGTGTCTGTGATAAAGGCCTCATTTCTAAAATACATAGAGAACTTAGTCAAATGTATAAAAATACAAGTCATTCCCCAATTGATAAATGGACAAAGGACTTTAACAGGGATTTTTCAGTAGAAGAAATTAAAACTATCTATAGTCATATGAAAAAATATGCTCTAAATCACTTTTGATTAGAGAGATGAGAGTCAAAATGGCTTTCATGTGCCACATGACACTTATCAGATTGGCTATTATGACAAAACAGGAAGATGATAAATGTTGGAAAAGGCATGAGAGAGTTGGAAGACTAATTCATTGTTAGTAGGGCTGTGAGCTAATCCAAACATTCTCGGCTACAAAAACGTGCGTACACTTTGACCTAGTAATGCAACATATAAGACTGTATCCCCAAGATTTCACAAAAATTGGAAAGGGTCCAACATATACAAAACATTTATAATAGCTCTCTTTGTGGTGACTAAAAACTAGAAATCAAGGGTATGCTCTTCAATTGTGGAATGACTGAATAAATTTTGGTATTTGAATGTCATGGTACACCATTGTGCTGTAAGAAATGATGAATAGAAAAACTTCAGAGAAGCCTAGAAAGACTTATTTGAACTAATGCTGAGTGGAAGGAGTTGTACACAGCAACAACAACAGTGTGTGGGGAATTTTTCTGGCACACTTCGTACTTCACTGCAATGCAAGGACTTAAAAAATTCCCACTGGACACTTGAGGAAAAAAGCCTTCCACATCCCAAGAAAGAGTTGTGGAATTTGTTCACAGAATGAAGTGTACCATTTTCTTTTGTATTATGTTTTGGTTTGTTTTTTTGATTTCTCCCATTCATTTTATTTTTTCTATGCAACATGACTAAGGTGAAAATGTATTTAATAGGCATGTATGTGTAGAACCTATGTAAAATTGTATGTCCTCTCAGGGAGGAAATGAGGAAGGAGGGGTAGTAGGGGAAAAAAATCTAAGATATGTGGAAGTGATTGTAGAACACTGAAAACAAATAAAATAATTTAATTTAAAAAATAACCTGGATCTCTTTTTTAAATTGGTTTATTTTGTTTTCATAGTTTTGGTTTTTCTTTGATTATTCTTATTTTCCCTCTGAATTTTTCCTCCATACCTCTGATTTGATTTTTAAAGTTTTTATTAAGTTCTTCAAAGAATTCTTTTTGGTAGGTGACCATCTGACATTACACTCTGGACCAGAAGAATTTTTCTATGCTTCAGTATCTTCCTCTGAAGATGAACTCCAGTCTTGTTTTTATTCCCATGATAGTTATATATTGATGGAGTCTTCTTTGTCTGTGCATTTTTTTCTAATGGTTTAGTTTTTATAATCAGCTCTAGTCTTAAGGTATGGGGAGTGATGCTTCTGGCCTCAGATTCTCTTCAGCTCTCCCTTCTGGCCTTAAATTCAAACTAAGACCTCCATTTTCCTGTACTTGCCCACAGCCAGGACTTACCCTGCTGCTCTGCTTCTGCACTCACTAGGATTGTGCTAGTACCTTCTGGCCCCCACCATGTACGCCGAACAAAATTGAGTATGGCATTCCTTGTCAGCAGAGATTCCTAAGATCTTCTCCAGGTCACATGTACAATTTCCCTCACTGTAATGTCAGTAAATGTTCTTTGACTTTAGCCACAGCAGTCTCCCAACTCAGCAAACCCCAAGGCTTGCTGCTTGCTGTTTAGCAGTCAGGAGCCTGGAGGTATTTACTTTTAATCGAGAAGAAACTTATTCTGGGGATCTCTCTTCAGATCTTTTCCAATTGTCCCAGCAGGACATGGGCCCCTTTTCTTATTTATTTTCTCATTATTTGTTTTTCACCTATATATTTTACCCTGAGGCATTATTTTATCTCTTTTGTGAAGGAAAGTCTTGAGAGTTTGAAATTTTCTAAATTGCTACACTATCTTCCCAGAATCCTCTCCATTAATCACCTTTCCCAAGAGTTTTGCATTTTATTGATGCCATAGTCTTGCTTTGGGAATGGATGACATGTTCTTCACGAATTTTGTAAGGAGGTAAATGATGTATTGAAGAGAACTGATATTATAGTAATAGGATATTGGTTTGAATACAGCTTCTGAAGTTAAAGCTCTGTGATTGTGGTAAAAATCAACTTCATTTCTAAAGTAAGGGCTTTGAGTTAAAAGGTTTCTTAAGTCCCTTCCAGAAGTAGTTTAATGATGACTTTAGTATTTTTACACAATCCATTTGAACTGTACATCCTTTAATTGTCTTTATGTCATCTTGGTTTTATAGTTCTGGTATTGTTAATAAACACTAATGATAATCATTCTATACTTTGACAAAGAATATGACTTGAGTGTATTTACCAGTACCAAATTTTGGCTATTGTGGATTAGTCTATGCAAAATATCCCCAAGAATTAGTAAGTTCTTTTCATTTGGCACATTATTAATGGATGCTGACCTCATACAATAAATTTTTCATTAATTTTAATTTTGATGTCTTTACTTATATGTCATGTGAGGACATACACACTTCTCATTATTCCTTTTTTACCTAATCCCGACTTAGCACTGATATTATGCCATCTCTTACCTTAGAGTACAAAATAAGAGACATTTTAGAGTACAAAACTATCTGAATCACAAAATTTATGTCTACGTCTTGGTTATTTCTTTACCAAAAGATAATATGGTATAGCACATTCATACACTTCCACCATCAACCACAAGTAGTAAGCAATTGGGATATGGTCAACATTTTTTAAAAGTACAATATAAGTTCAATAATGTTAATTTGTGGTTTTCTGAGCCAATATAGAACTTGTCAGGATTTGTTTCTATTTGATTTGGGCACTACTAGTGTAGTGTAATGGAAAGTGTAATGGACTTGGATTTGAATGATTTCATTTTGAATCCTGACTCTGATATTTGCCAGCTCCCTAACCAAATGGGAATCACTTAAACTTTTCAAGCCTCAGGATTCTCTTCTATAAAATGGGAATAATAAAAATTATAAAACAATGGAACAATCTTCCAGGGTGGATGTTAGGAAACTACTTTGTAAAAATAAAAGAATATATAAGTGCTTTAATGACATCATCCTCATCCTCATCAAAAGCTGCCATCACTAAAAGAAAATAAAATGAGACTTATAAATATTATTCATGTAGAAATAGAAACATTATGGCATAGTGGCCATCGACTCAATCTGTTATCCAGTACAGAGAGTCTAACTTTTGATACAAGTTGGGATAATAGTGCTGAATAAATCATTTAACCTCGCAGTAACCCAAAAAACTAAGATTATAAATTGTAAAAGACCTGTTGACCTGAATTGGGAGAGGCTGTTATCTCACCAAGAATTCTCTATACAAAGAAATCATAAGTCCAAGTAAAATCACACAGAAACACGTACAATCATCCCTGCACAGGGATTTTTACATATAATAGTCATTGTTGTAGTATGATTTTGATATAGTATCAAACTGATTACAATAATGATGACAATTAAGATAAAATTGCCAATAGAATAATAATTAGCATTATGAAATATTTTGAAGTTTCAAAGGATCATTTAACACATGATATCTCATTTGAACGTTGGAATAATTTTGGGATATAATATTTCTATTTAACAAATGAAAGAGAGAAGTGTGGAAAGGTTGTGTGACTTAACCTGGATCACATAATTATTCCAGATCTGAAGTAATATTCAAACTCACTTCCTTATGAAAAGTCCTAATTTCTATGAGAGTCCCTGGATGCCACTAATTCACTCCACATTCTATGAATACATGTGTTTCTGTTATGTTTTCAAATTTAAATTCTTTTACTTAAATTGTTTAGTTTTCTGGGGAAGATGTGTTGTGAAGTATTTATTCATATAATAGAAGTGATATTATAAAAGAGGATACTTAAACCAAATGGTACTATAAAAGAGGATATTTTAAAATCATTGATTGTGGAGCTGGCAAAACCATTAACATTTAAATGCTAATCAAAGGAATTTATACTTGTCTAGAGGCAAATAGGTACTTAATAAAACATTTTGAACAGGGAAATGGCATGGCCAAATCCATGTACTAGTAATATCACTTTCACAGATCAGAGAATGAAAGATTGGAGGGGAGATTGTTGTAGAGAGGGAGAAAAAATTGGAGGCTAGAGTCAACAGGTCTAGTGAGATGGATTTACCTATAAGACAGTGGGCTAAAAGGTAATATTTAAAAAAGGAAATGTGTGTGTGTGTGTGTGTGTGTGTGTGTGTGTGTGTGTGTGTGTAAGAGAGAGAGAGAGAGAGAGAGAGAGAAAGAGAGAGAGAGAGAGTGAGCATGCATGCACACTAACTTAATATTCAGTTACTACATTAATTCCATAATCTCATCAATGTGAACATTTCCTAGAACAATATAGCTTTTCACAAATCATAGTTTTCAGCCATTTATTCACACTAGTTCATTCATTAAACAACACAACTTTTCAGGAAAAAATATTTAACATAGATACTTTCTGAAAGTGACCATTGAAGCTAGAGAAATCAGGAAATTTTTGAATTTTGCAAGGTCAGCAAAAGGAGATCTTTGTATCCCCTCCATGTATGTAAATACAGAATTCTTACAAAATAGGGGAAGGCTGTATGTGTACAACATAAAAAATAAAAATCTTTATTATTCATATTCTGAAAGTCATAAAGTTAGAGAATATCATTTGTTGATAGTAATTTCCTTAGAAATTATTGACCTTTACTAAAGGAGCTTTGGAAAATACATTGCTTTTGTTGTTGAATTTTGTTGATTTACTCTAAGCTTAAAATTTTGTTAATCACTACAACATTATATTTAACATTACCAACAATTATTAATATAAATGGTTATAATTCTCTTAGATTATGTTGTTCCCTTTTTAAATTTTATATACAATAGCAACAGACCACAGATAAATAAACAGTAAAATCATAAAGAATCTGACTATCAGTAGTTCAGATGAAAGTTCACTTTTTTTTGTAATTTGAATAAGAGAATTTTTACTTTAAGATTGGTGAGACCACATTCAAACATCATGCCTATGTAGACAGTTTTTGCTACATGGAACTGTCAAGCAGCTTGGAGAATGTGGCACATATGAAGTTCAAACTTTTTGATGCAGGATCTGGATGCAATTTCTGCCTCTCAAACTTATCACTTTCTAACCCTTGGAAAGCCACTCAACTGCTGAAAACTTCAATGTCCTCACCTTCAAAATCTGAATAATAGTAGCTATAGTTTCAAACTAATTTCCTAAACCTACTCCATTGAACTGTTTAATCTATTTATCTTTCTGTTTTCTATTTTTCTTTTTGGGTTACAAACCTCATTTCTGAAACACAGATATGGTTAAATGCACTTAATCTAAAAAGGAGCAGGAGAAGTAAACGTGAGGAGAATGCCACTGTATATTAATACAACAGACTTACTGTGAAATTCTAGAAACAGAGCATGGAATCACAGTGAAGAAATTTAGACTGGAAATAAATCAGATCTGAAAGGGCAATCAGATGCAGTTTTGTCTTTGGGTTATGTTGCATACCACCCAAACAGAAAGATAAAAGAAATGAAGTAGTGGGAAATTGTATTGAACTTGGCATAAAGACATGATATGTTTATGATGAAAAATTTCAATTTTGCAGTCACCTCAAGGAATTTTCTCTCTGTCAAAAGCAAAACAGTTACATTTATTTTATTTGTTTTAACAAATTTATCTTTCAAATGGTAAAGAAATCAAGAAAGGTAAGTGACATTCTTCGTCAGATCTTAACCAATTTTGAACAACTGGATGTTGGTGTGGAAATGATGGTAACTTATGGATGTGTTTATTCCTAGAATTTGTGAGAGAGAAAGGGAAGAAACAATGCTATCTGATGTTAGACAAGACTTAATAATAGCTGGTTTCAAATGCTTATCAATAAAACTAGGTAACATACAATAATTTTAATTCAACAGTGAGATTGGTCATGGAGATATGAAACATTTTAAAGATCATTAAAGATACAACAAAAACAGTTCTACTGAGGAAAAGAAAACTCCTAGAGAGAATACTGTGAAGGTACAATAACTTGCCAACCAATTAAAATTGCAATATATATATATACACACACACACACACACACATATATATATATATATATATATATATATATATATACACATAGATAGATAGATAGATAGATAGATAGATAGATAGATAGATAGATAGATATACACACGCATGTTGTCGTATATACACACAGGTATTTGAAAGAGCATATAGCAGAGGCCAAATTCAAAATAATTCAAGATACCATGGAAATAATATTAGACATAAGAAAAAAAATATATTATTTTTGTTTGGTTTTTTGCTTTATCCCTATTAAAGAAATGCAGTGGAAAAAAAAAAATACTGTTCTACTGCTAAGGGCACATGGACCGATTAAATATAAAAAATTAGAGATTGTGTAAAAATTTTATAAAATTTTAATTTATTTATAAAAATAAAATAACATTTATAAAATTATATGAAAATTTTTATTGTATTTCCATTTTAAAGTATTACCTGTCAACTAGAAAAAAATCATAATAAAATTACTAAGAAACAAGTACTAGGTTCCCTCCTTTAAGGAATTCAAGTCATCTGTCTGGAAAGGATTATAAGCTCCAGAGATAACAAATATACACGCAAACACATGAATGAATAAAATGAAAAACACAGGAGGAGGAGCCAAGATGGTGGAGTAGAAAGACTCACGTATGCTAGCTCCAAATCCACAGCCCATAAATTTCCTGTAAGAAGAACTTCCCAAAATTTTGGATCACTGCAAGGTGCACTGAAACACAGTGGAAGAGATTACCATTCCAGAGAGGACTGGAGAGTCGTCCCCAGGGGTCCATCAAGACACGGAAAGAGGAGCCCACCCCTGAGCTGCCCTGGCCACGGCCCCAGAGGAGCAGATCCGAGTAGGCTTCTGAGACAGAACCTCCGGCAGCCGCGAAGGTCCCTCCACCCACAGACCCTACAGGTCAGTGAGAGAGGTGTCTGGGCTGGCCGAGAGAAAAGCGGGGTGTCTCCGTGACTCAGGCCCCCTCGGGAGGCAGTGGCAGAGGGAGTGGCAGAGGCAGCAGCAGCCTGGACTCCCCGAGCAGACAAGAGCTCCATTATCAAAGGTCTCTGCATAAACTCCCGAGGCAGTTGACCCTGGGAGGCGGCCCTGCCTCCATTAGTGAAGGTCTCTGCATAAAGCCCGTGAGGGAACTGAGCCTGGGAGGCCGTCCTGCCCCCACCCCAGCACCAGAACTTAAGCTCACATTGAATAGCAGCTACTCCCACCGCAGAGAGCCCTGAGACTGGGAAGCAGCATTTGAATCTCAGACCCCAAGCACTAGCTGGGCAGATATAGGCAGGGGTGGAGGGGAAACTCAGAAGTCAAGTAACTGGCTGGGAAAATGACCAGAAAAAGGAAGCAAAATAAGACCATAGAGAGCTACTTTCTTGGGGAAGAGATGTTCCTTCCTCCTTTCATTTCTGATGACGAACTACAATGCTCGCAATCAGGGAAAGACGTGGAGGTCGGGGCCTCTCTATTCCAGATATTCGAGGTGGATGTCCGGTGGGCTCAGGCCATGAAAGAGCTCAAAAAGGATTTTGAAAATCAAGTTAGATAGGTGGAAGAAAAACTGGGAAGAGATATGAGAGAGATGCAAGAAAAGCATGAAAAACGGGTCAATATCTTGATAAAGGCGACCCAAAAAAATGCTGAAGAAAATAACACCATGAAAAAGAGGCTCACTCAATTGGCAAAAGAGGTTCAAAAAGCCAATGAGGAGAAGAATCCTTTCAAAAGCAGAATTAGCCAAATGGAAAAAGAGGTTCAAAACCTCACTGAAGAAAACAGTTCTCTCAAGACTAGAATGGAACAGATGGAGGTTAATGACTTTCTGAGAGACCAAGAAATCACCAAACAAAACCAAAAGAATGAAAAAATGGAAGAAAATGTGAAATATGTCGTTGGAAAAATAACTGACCTGGAAAATAGATCCAGGAGAGACAATTTAAAAATTATGGGACTACCTGAAAGCCATGATCAAAAAAAGAGCCTAGACTTCATCTTTCAAATTATCAAGGAAAACTGCCCTGATATTCTCGAACCAGAGGGCAAAATAGATAATGAAAGATCTTCCTGAAAGAGATCCAAAAAGATAAACTCCTAGGAACATTGTGGCCAAATTCCATAATTCCCAGGTCAAGGAGAAAATCTTGCAAGCAGCTAGAAAGAAACAATTCCAGTATTGTGGAAATACAATCAGGATAACACAAGATCTAGCAGCTTCTACATTAAGGGATTAAAGGACATGGGGTATCATATTCCAGAAGTCAAAGGAACTAGGACTCATACCAAGAATCACCTACCCAGCAAAACTGAGTATAATACTTCAGGGGAAAATATGGTCTTTCAAGGAAATAGAGGACTTTCAAGCATTCTTGATTAAAAGACTAGAGCTGAAAAGAAAATTTGACTTTCAAACACAAGAATGAGAAGAAGCATGAAAAAGTGAACAGCAAAGGGAAGTCATAGGGGCCTTACCAAAGGTGAACTGTTTACATTCCTACATGGAAAGACAATATTTGTAACTCTTAAAACGTTTCAGTATCTGAGTAGTTGGTGGGAACACGCACAGACATACATACACACACACACACGCACACAACACACTCATGTACATGCGTGGACGCACACACATACACACAAGCATGCACACACAGAGACAGAGAGCACAGAGTGAATTGAATAGGACGGGACCATATCTTAAAATAAATTAAGGTAAATGGTGAGAGAGAAATGTAGTGGGAGGAGAGAGGGTGAAATGGAATGGGGTAAATTATATCTCATTCAAGAGGCAAGCAGGAGACTTTTTAGTGGAGGGGAAAAGAGGAGAAGTGAGAAAAAAACATGAAGTTTACCCTCATCACATTCGACTAAAGGAAGGAGTAAAATGCACACACATTTTGGTATAAAAACCTATCTTACAGTACAGAAAAACGGGGAAGAAGGAGATAAGCAGGGAGGAAGGGATGATGGAAGGGAGGGCAATGGAAAAAGGGAGCAATTTGAAGTCCAGACTCTTGGGGAGGGACACGATCAAAAGACAGAATAGAAACAATGGGGGGCAGAATAGGATGGAGGGAAATACAGTTAATCTTATACAACATGACTGTTAGTAGTCATTTGCAAAACTACACAGATATGGCCTATGTTGAATTGCCTGCCTTCCCAAAGGGAATGGGTGGGGAGGGAGGGATGGGGAGAATTTGGAACTCAAAGTTTTAGAAACATCTGTTAAGTATTGTTCTTGCTACTAGGAAATAAGAAATACAGTTAATGGGGAATAGAAAGTGATCTGGCCCTACAAGACAAAAGAGAAGATGGGGATAAGAGAAGGGAAGGGTGATAGAAGAGAGGGCAGATTGTTGATAGGGAAAATGAGAATGCTTGGTGTATTGGCGGAGGGGGAGGGGATAAGTGGGGAGAGAATTTGGAACCCAAAATTTTGTGAAAATGAATGTAAAAATTTAAATAAATTAATTTAAAAAATAAAATGAAACGAAAAATACAGATATGATTGCTGGATCACTTGCTGTGATATTTGAGGAAAAGAAGGAGGAGAAAGAGGAGAGAAAAGAGAAAAACAAGAACAAGAAGAAGGAATAGAATACAGGAAGAGGATGAAAAGGAAGAAGAAGGAGAGAGTGTGAAGGTGAAAGAAGGATGAGAAAAAGGAACAAAGAGGAAGAAAAGAAAAAAGGAAAAGATTAACAACGAGGAGGAAGAATAAGTAAGAAAAATAGGAGGAAAGACAGAAGAAAAATAGGAGAAAGGAGAATATTCTTCTTTACAGTTATTACATGGAATGAAAATAAATATTCCTGCCCCTAAAATATTCTGTTACTTTTGATGAACTATTCATTTAATATATCAAGTGTTATTTGGCAATCAAAAGAGCTAGCATAATCATGGGTATTATTAAGCGAACTTTAATTTCCAGTAATAACGAATTGACTTTGTCTGATTGCATACAATACCTCAGGAGAATTATCAAATGGAAGAGTATTCAGAAGAGAACAATCAAATGGTAAAGGGTCTTGAGTCTATGCCACATGAACATTAATTTAAATAAATGGAGATGTTTAGTGTAGAAAAGAGAAGTATTTAATCTAGAGAATATTGAAGGAGGCAATGAGAGAAGTAATTGAGGGAGGCTATCTTCCTGTATTTGAAATGTTAATATGTAAAATATGCTAAAATATTTGTGGTATTGACATATATTAGACTGTACAGTACAAGATGGATCAACTACGGATAGTGGCAGAAATTATAAAGATAAAACTAGTCAAAGGAAAGAAAATCCAACAAAAATTCCCTAAAAAACAGAGTTGTCAAGAAGTAGTATGGGATACTTTATGAGCTAATAGGTTCTCCACTTTTAAGGAAAGTCTTCAGAGTCTAGATTATAACTACAAAAAGTACAGTTTTTCGGGTTATTTTAATTGGAGGTTTTTTGGAGGCTGTATCATTTGACATAAACAATAAAAACCACTGAAATTCACAGTCTATGATATGGTAATTCTTTTATTAAACAATTGCAAAATTACTAATATCTTGGTTACAACAATATAGTGAGAAATTTATATTTATTTACCACTTCTCTGTAGTGCATTTGATAGAATGTGTATGTAAAAGCACTAAATTATCATTGACTTGATAACATTTCCTCAAAATATGAGACAGGAATTCTGCACATGCAGCTGGCAAACATCTGAGGTTCACTTTTGATCAGTGCTTTGGTTTTTGTAACTTAAAAGTGTTGATGAATATTTTGATACCTGAAAACTGAAGTTGTGTTATGGGTTCATTGTGCTCTAATTTTGCTAAATGCTAAAGTTTTATCAATAAATTAATAACTTCACATGTAACTTCTGATTAAATGTCATTTCTAATAATAATTTAAGTGATTAATATTTTTTCTGGGGACTCCAGAGTTCCCTAGATAGGAATTCTGTAATTTAAGTCAGTCACATTATTTTACACCATATTAAAATGAGCGATGTTTAGAGTTTTCTAGTCCAAAACCAAACAAGATACTTGAAGCAGGGCATTAAATTTAAGAACTGTTAGAGGATAAGCTGATTGTGTTTGTTTTTGTTTTTGTTTTTTGTTTTTTTTTGCTAATTAGTTGTATTTGACTCTTTGTGAACCAATTTTGGTGGGTTTTTTGTTTTGTTTTGTTTTTGAAAATATACTGAAGTTGTTACCATTTCTTTCCCTACCTCATTTTAGAGATGAGGGAACTAAGGTTAAGAGTTTGAAACAAGGTCACATATATAGTGTCTGAGGACAGGTGTGAACTCAGGAAGATGAGTTTTCCTGACTGTAGTTCCTATATTCTATCAACTCTCCCACCCAACTGCCTTATAAGAAAAGTACCACAAAATAAATTATACTCAGATTAGTGAAAACTGGAAGATTGGTAATTGGAGATGAGAGGGAAAAATTGACAAAGATCTGAGATCTGTAAAATCACAGTATTTTAAGGCCAAGAATACTGGGATCAAATAACCTGATATAATCTATTAGATTCTGAGACCAGTACGGTATTATAAGAGATTATAGAAATGTTTAAAGTGATGATCCTATACATACCATCAAGAAAATGTAATGTTCAGCAATCCCTAGTGAAGTCAAGTAACCAAATAATCTGGTTATCAAAGGTTTCCTCTAAAGAAAATGAAAATTGATAGGCCACCTAAGCAGACAGTCTTAGAAGGGAATTACAAGGGCATGAGAATTAAAATGCTGTCAGGAAAGATATACTAGTCAAAAGTTCTTTAAAAAATAATTTTAAATTGTGAGAGAAAGGTTACCAAAATTAAAGTATACTTATTATATTATTGTTTTGCATATGTTGAAAAGTCAAAGGGTTAAAGGTCCCATAAAACTTATGGACAGCTTCATTTTTAGGGTAATAAGAAAACAAATTATGACAAAAACAACTAGAAACAAAGTGCATGACCATCTATTAAGTGAAGAATGGAGCAAGTATAAGGCTGAAAAAAATGTGAACAATTCAGATATATGTAGGAAGTCTTGTATAACCTGTCACAAAACAAAAATAAATGCAAGAAAACACTATCAACCACAAGTAAAGTAACTACTTCAAATTAAAAAAAAAAACAAACAAACACTGAAATACAGATGAGGGAAAACTATACAAAAATGACAGTCTTTTACTGGAGAGCAAATGATGAAATTAGCATTTCATTTCTTAAAGGGAAATTTTTATGAGGTGGATAGAAGAACAGATCCTGAATGTGTGTGTGTATGTGTGTGTGTGTGTGTTTTTCTGAAAGAACTAGTTGTGGTATTAATTGACTTAGCTGGTTTACAAAATAATACTTCTCTATTGCAAAAGAAGATTATATAGGAGGCAGGAAGTGAAGGCTATTAGGAAATGACTGTCATATATATATATATATGTATATATATACATATATATATATATATATATATATACATATATACATGCATTTATACATACATATATAAAGAAATACATCAATTACTCTTAAAAAGAAATACTAACATACAGATTCCTACTTTTTTTTTGGTCATGGGAGTCTTTGGCACTCTCATGAAGATTTTAGATGCTTCCTCAGAATAATGTTTTTAAATGAATTAATCAAAATACACAGGATTATAATTAAAAGCAACTTTACTAAATATAGTGGTATATCTATATCTATTGATATAATTATATCTATATATTGATAAGTAGTGATAAACAATAGATAGATACATATATACATACCTAGACAAACTGATATATACCTAGATAGATAAATACTAGTTTACAGACTTGAGATTAAAAACAGCAACTCTGGATTAAAGAGTTTAGATGTTTAAAGAAAAAAGGCTGCTATCTACGAATTCTTTAATGGGAAAGATCATTTGCAGATGATAACCAATATTATTATACATAACAGAACCAGAAATTCAATATTTCTTTGAAGGTAAAGTAAGAAATCATTTAACAACAAAGGCAAATTTTTTAAAACAAAGCAATATATTATCATGATGATCAAATTTCTAAGGAAAAGATATAACAAAAATCATTGTGTATAAAAAACTCAACAATTTGTATTTTCATTTGGAAAATAAAATATGCTGGAATCCTAAATGAAAACATATAGTAAAATTATTGTGAAAATTTAATTTCATGGATTTACAATTTTGTCTCATCAGCTTATTACATGTTTAAAATGTATTGTTTTCTCTTAAGCAATCATTTCTTGTCTTTTTCAAAATGACCATTCAATTAAATGTAGATATTACCCTAATTTTATACCTTAGTTACAACAAACAACAGTTTAAAGGTGATGAACGTGAATGGAGCTTTCTTAATGTAAATCTCACCCCGTTACCTTTTTTATAATAAATTACCTTTTCAGAATAATGTTATTATTTTAGTTATGATCTCTGAATATAAAATAAAATATTCATTTTTGAATCAATGTAATGATACATAAAGTGATAAGTTACCAATGCCATTAATTCTAAAAATTATTATCTACATAAGAAATTCACTTGTCTCAGATGTTTATAACATTGTGGGTACATTGTTGCTGCCGAGGTATGCCTAACTATTCATCTTTCCATCTCCCACAAATGTTTCCCTGGAGATTTTTATATTGCATGAGTTATAGCCATATACCATCACTAGAAGAATATCGGTGTTATACAAGGGGGTTTTCAATTGTGGGAAGAACTTGAAATCTTTAAAGAGCATTCACAATCTCCAAATGTAATCTAGCCTACTTACTATTTCGAATTCAATTACACTTATTCTAACTTTCATCAGGTGACCTAATCACGAATGTTCGTTGTATCTTTACTAAAAGTATAATTAGTAGTATTGTTTTCCAAGTGTTAACTTATGTCAAATCCTGAAAGTGACTCTCATTGTGTCTGATTCACATGTTTTGTTTCACAAATAGGAGGCTCTACAGCCTTATCCACTCTGTAGGATAGATACCAAAATTTGTTTTGCATGGAAAAGTCTCCAAAAGTTAATTATTTTGCTAGGCAATCTGAAGATCCTAGACTTAATTCTAGTGTGGAATGGATTAGATGTGTAGACTAAGCTCCTCATTTTATAGATGAGGAAAATATTTCCCAGAAAGATTGAGTCACTGACCACTAATACCACAAAAGTATTAAGTGATAAGATTCTAATATTTAAACCAAGGTCCAATGATGCCAAATGTCAGTTCTTTCCCACTTTTCTGCATGTCTATCCCCTTCTTTCCCTATTTTATGTCTCTACTGAAATTGATAGTAAGAATCTCATTAAACCATGTTATCTCACTGGTGGCCTCTATAGATCAAAGAACTTATAAATGAGAATCTTTGTTGGAAAGTAATCTTGATGGATACACTTAGTCCTGACTGGGGAAAAAATATCACAGTCACACGCACACACACACACACATACACACATATTCATATATACACATTCTTTCTCTCACACACACAATTGCCTAAAATATATGAAGAATAGCATGCATGTGTGTGTATCTATATATGCATGTATATATACATATACATACATAGAATAATACATATACTATATTCATGGAGAATACATAGTATATGTGTATATATACACATATGTATGTTAACTTACATGCTATTCTTTATATGTTTTAGGCAATTGTTTGACTTTGAAATTGTATGGAATTCTTATATATATATTTAGATGTTCTCACTTTTATTTTATTAAGGTCATTTCTGCTTTATATTATAGCAGGTACTGATTTATTAAGTTATAAATGTGGTCCTTAAATGATGATATTAATTTGTTGTAGGAATACCGAAAGTTTATATGCCTTTTTTTATTGTGTTATCTTAGCAACTTCAGAAATGCTCTTTAGATAAAAATATTACTAGTTTGATTCATGCCAAAGTTTCTACAGTCCTAGCCCTTGTCTCTTCTCTTTACCATGACAGTACTGCTAATAATTTTTCAGCACCCTTTTCCATAATGTTTATATCATAAAATCATAATGTCCTTGGTTAATGTCTTGAGTTGGCAAGCAACTTGAAACTCCTTCTAGTATATGTCACAGATATGTCAATTATTTTTATTTCCCATTTCTCAATATTACTTCTGTTTTAATAGCTCATGAATTTACACGGACTCATCATTTTTATCTTTATCTATACTTAATTTTTGTGTAATTTTTGGCTTTTCCTGCATTGATGGTCTATATATGACAATTCAGAAATGATTTTCAAATTAATAATCAGTAATTCCTTATTTAGTCATATTCATTTCAACCACTACATACATTTGAAAAAAAAATATTTTCCCATACCTAAGTAAATGAGTTAATGTTTGTAGTGAAGAAAAAGAGCATGTTTAATAGTGATGAAAATATTGATTCAGTCCAACTTCTAATCATAACGGCTGCTTAACTACAGGCAAATTATATAACCCGTCTTTGCCCCTAGGAAGAGAACTAAAAGTATAAATTACAGGAAAGGTATTCTTAAATGTATTTGTAGATCGAGTTTCTTCACTAATAATTCCTATACAAAAATGAAATAACATATCTTGTCCAGAATGTAAAACAAATAAAACACATAAAAAAACGTTTTATGGGAAATATTTCCATTGTAAAATTGTCAAATGTCTTTTTTCGTATTTCCCCAAAACTTGACTCTCTAAGAAACACACTAAATTATTCTAGAAAACTTTCTGTAGGGATGATGCAGGACAAGATTTTGTTGTTGTTGTTATTGCTGTTATTGCTTTGTCCTTCTTTCTTAAAGAGGACCATGGCATCTAGAATTAGATGTTATGACTTGCAAGTGAATTGGATCTTAGTGGGGGAGAACGGGGCAAAGTCACAAACCTCACTCTCTCCTCCAGAGTCACCTGGGTTCAGTGGTAAGATATCAGGAAGATTGGAGATGTGATTTGATATAACAAGAGGCATTGACCTTTTTAAGCTAAGGTATTTTCCTGGTCTGTTTTTCAATGTTTACGACTAGGTAAAAATGTGGTAAATAAATGGCCTCTTTTAAACTACCAAAAATTAATAAAATCACTCTGGGAAGGGCAGACCCTCGGGATTTCTGGCTGAAGCAGAAACAATTATTATTTACACTAACTCTAAACTCTCAGGGCCAAAAAAATGACCAAATGAGGCTAGGGGTGGTATATATTGTTGGCCATTCAATGAGGACCAGTGATTTGGGCTTAAGGTGTGGTACACACACACACACACACACACACACACACACACACACACACACACACACACAAAGAAATCTAGCCCAAAAGCCCCAAGATATTTTAGGTTTCAGCAGTCAAACTACATATTTCTTTGGGGAGAGTACCTGCAGGTAAGGGTATGATTTGCTATTTGGACAGTGAAAGAGGAAGGGGATGAGAAAGAGGAGGAAAGGAAGGGAAGAAGAAGTAAGGAAGGGAGGAAGGAAGGGAAGATGGAAGGAAGGAAGGAAGGAAGGAAGGAAGGAAGGAAGGAAGGAAGGAAGGAAGGAAGGAAGGAAGGAAGGAAGGAAGGAAGGAACTAGAACTGACCAGTTGATTCCCCAGTGGGGAAGATTACTACTGCTCACAGTGTTTTGTTTCTCTTTCATCATGAAAGAGATGTCAAGACTTGCAAGTGAATTTTATTTAATTGAGGCAGGGTTGGGTAGTCACCAACCTTAATCTCTTCTACTGAGACATTTTGATACACTGGCAAGATATGAATCAGGATGACTGGAGATGGTCCCACAAGGCAGCATTTTAACATGAAACAGAAGTAATAAGTATGACACCAGTGGAAAATTTAAAACCTTGAAGATCACATTTTTTGATAATATTCCCATTAACCATCCATTTTCTCCAACCTATGTACTCAGCCCTACATCTTCTGAGGTAAATTTCAGATGTCATATCTAGATCCAGTGAATTGATTCATCCTATCTAAAACAGTTTTCTTCCTCTTGTGAATGCTCATTGGTTTTCCATTATTCAAGTTCCTTAATGAAAATTCATAAGAACATTTTATTTTTTTCTTTTTTTAAAATGTATTTATTTATTTTTAGTTTCCACAAGATTATGAGTTCCAAATTTTCTCCCCATTTCTCCTGTCCAATATACACCAAGACAATACCCCAATCTGCCTTCCCTTCTATCAAACCCCTCCCTTCCTTTATCCCTATCTCCTCTCTTTTTCTTGTAGGACAAGACAGGTATCTATAATCCATTACTTTTACTTCTTATTTTCCAGTTCCATGTATAAACATGATTTAATATTTGTTTTTCAAGCTTTGAGTTCTAACTTCTCTCCCTTCCTCCCTCCCCACCCATCCCCACTGAGAAGGCAAACATTTCAATATAAGTTACAAAATATAATTATTCAAAAGACTTCTATAAAAGTCATGTTGTGAAAGATTAACTATATTTCCCTCCATTCTATCCTGCCCCCAATTTATTCTATTCTCTTTTGTGACCTTGTCCCTTCCCTAAAGTGTTTGCTTCTAATTACCTCCTCCTCCCATTTGCCCTCTCTTCTATCATCCCCTTCACACCCCACTTATCCCCACCTCCTCCTATTTTCCTGTAGTATAAGATAGATTTCCATACCAAATTGAGGGTGCATGTTGTTCCCTCCTTGAGCCAAATGTGATGAGTAAACTTGATTTTTTT
This sequence comes from Bettongia penicillata ogilbyi, assembly GCA_023548195.1. Lineage (NCBI taxonomy): Eukaryota > Metazoa > Chordata > Mammalia > Diprotodontia > Potoroidae > Bettongia > Bettongia penicillata. The sequence continues at coordinate 921,172 of JAJHZJ010000557.1, read as the reverse complement.
TCCATCTCACCTCCCCCCTTTTCCTCTCCACTGAAAAAGCTTTTTCTTGCCTTTTGCATGAGAGATAATTTTCCCCATTCCGTTTTACCCTTTCTCCTCCCAATATATTCCTCTCCCACCCCTTAATTTTTTTAGATATCATCCCTTCCTATTCAACTCACCATGTGCCCTCTCCCAATATGTATATAATCCCTCCAAATATCCAAATATGGAGAAATGTCCCAAGAGTTGCAAATATTATCTTTCCACGTAGGAATGTAAACAATTCAACTTTATTATGTCCCTTATGATTTCTCTTTCCTGTTTACCTTTCATGATTCTCTTGATTCTTGTGTTGGAAACTGAAATTTTCTATTCAGCTCTGGTCTTTTCATCAAGAATGATTGAGAGTCCTCTATTTCGTGAATGGCCATTTTTTCCCTCTGAAGTATTATACTCAGTTTTGCTGGGTAGGCGTTTTTTTGGTTTTAATCTTAGTCCCTGTAATATTATATTTCAAGTCCTTTGATCCTTTCATGTAGAAGCTTCTAGATCTTGTGTTATCCTGATTATATTTCCACAATACTGGAATTATTCCTTTCTGGTGGCTTGCAATATTTTTTTCTTGAATTGGGAACTCTGGAATTTGGCTACAATATTCTTAGGAGCTGTGCTTTTAGAATCTCTTTTAAGAGGAGATCAGTGCATTTTTTCAATATTTGTTTTACCCTCTGGTTCTAGAATATCAGGGCGCTTTTCCTTGATAATTTCATGAAAGATGATGTCTAGGCTCTTTTTTGGATCATGGTTTTCAAGTTATCCCATAATTTTTTAAATTGTCTCTCCCGGATGTATTTTCCAGATCAGTTGTTTTTCCAATGAGATATTTCATATTGTCTGCTATATTTTTTTCATTCCTTTGTTTTTTTTTTATAATTTCTTGATTTTTCATAATGTTGTTAGCATCCATCTACTCGATTCTAATCTTTAAGGATTTTTTTTCTTCAGTGAGCTTTTGGGTCTCCTTTTCCATCTGGCCACTTCTGTTTTTTAGGACATTCTTCTCATTGGCTTTTTTGCATCTCTTTTGCCTTTGGGTTAATCTATTCTTCATAGTTATTTTCTTGGGTATTTTTTTGGGGGGGTCTTCCTTAGTATGCCTTTTACTCTCTTTTCACGATTTTCTTGCATCACTCTTATTTCTCTTCCCAACTTTTGTTTTACTTCTCTTACTTGATTTTCAAAATCTTTTTTGAGCTCTTCCATGGCCTGAAACAAAGTCTACTTTTCTTGGAGGCTTTTGATAGTGGTGCTTTAACTTTGTTTTCTTCTGTTTGCCTACTTTGATCAGCCTTGTCAACAAAGTAAAATTTTATATTCTCATTATTTTTCTGGTTTTTGATCATTTCCCCAGCCATTTATTTGACTTTTTTCTCTGCTTCCAGTGGAGTTGGGGGGCGGTGTGTGTGTACTATCAGCTTCTTGATTCCCCCACTCACCTTCCAATTTGACCTAGGCATTTCGGTGCCCTGAAGTCTGGAAACTGCCACAAGTGTGAGAGATTCAGTCTCCACAAGGCCTGCTCAGGTCATGTCTGTTCCAGTGCTGCCCATCGTGGACTGTGCCCTGCTCCCAGCATGGCAGGATAGACACTTTCTGGAGACTTCACAGGCTGTCTTGGGTTGGAGATTTGCTTCACTCCAGCATTCTGTGGGTTCTGCAGCTCCATAATTTGTTTACAGATATTTTTAAAGGTATTTTGGATGGACTTGGAGGCAGCACTCTAGAATGTGTGTGCTGTTACTCAGCCATCTTGGCTCAGTCCCCTTGCCCCCAATTTATGTCATCTTTACAATTTATCTCCTGAGTAATTTTGTACATAATATTTAGGAGAAACTAGTTTAATCCATTTATTTGCATTATACTTTTTTACAGTCTCTCCTTTCAAGATTACTTTGATAGGGATTTTCAGTAAATAAATAATGCAAAGGAAGAGATATAAAACAATGTACAATAGGAACAAAACTTCTGATAAAATTCTAATATCAAATACTTTTAGAAAGAAAAAAATAGAAGATTATACTGCTAAGAAGTGTAGTCATGGAACTATTGGAATGTGATCCTTCCAACTTTAGCTTTATTTCAACTTACCACTGACTTCCTATAAGTCTTTAACTCTTAATTTTTTTTTTCTGAAATGTTTAAATGTACACATTCACTAAATTGCAGTGAATATCTGCTAAGAGGACAATGCTATATATACAATAATATAAAATGTCTAAATATAAATAAATTTTCTTTGAAGAATATTCTTCTTTTTATATGGGGTTTAATATGTAAAAAAAAAAAAACTATAAGCCTTCAATTTCAAAGACTTTCTTCACATTAGCCGTTTAAAACATTTTTAACTTTACCTTACAAAATATTTTCCCTTGTCCTAAAATGAGTATCATATTTATCAGGCATATTGACTCAGATATTTTGTCACCTTAATACAAATATGAAGATCATAAAACATCAACCCTGGCTTATTTTTCAAGATGTCTTTAACATCTTTAATAAAGTTTTGTCTATAAGGTATTCGTTTTACATCTTTCCCTTTAAATCTTATTATCCCTTTCATTAGAAAACAATGTTCCCATATCTATTTTTAAAATGTTTTATCACAAATATAAAGAAAATATCTTATAATTAGAAAATATTTAATACTAACTAGCTAGTTATTTTTACAATATTCTCTATTAATAATACATTGCATTAGAATTTGAGAAGTATAAAGTTGATTATTCCCATTTTGAAAGTTATTTCCCAAGTGCATGAACTCCCTTCTCAAATGCAGATTGCGACCCTTGTATGACTTGATGTATAAGATCACAGAATGCAAAGCTATACAGGACCTGACGGTCTACTAGATCTACACAAAACTGAAAGACAATAATTCTACCACATACAAAAGAAATGGTTATCTTTCTAGCTTTAGTTTGATTACTTCCAAAAATGGGAAAACTACTATATCCACAAGCAGGCTATTCAATTTTTGTATACGTTAAATGTCAAGATAGTTTTCCTGATATTCAACTATATAATGTTTTCTACAGTTTATTTTCATTACTTGTGATTCTTCTTTCCTACACGACTTCCTTAAACACATAATTAAAGGCAGACATATTTCTCCTACACTGCCTATAGGCCAAATATCACTCTTCATTATTATATCTAAAGTTCTTAAACTCTTTCACTGTGCTGATGGTATTTCTCTCAATTCTTCCAATCTCATCAATGTCCCTGATAAAATGTGATTTACACAATTCTGCTCAAAATAGTCTAGGTATGACACGAAAACTACAGTGGGATTGGGCCTATCCCTTATTGCATTGTGCTACTCAATAAAACCTGCTGTTCCACTACATTTTGGAGCTTCTAGGTCATATGGTTTACTAATTGCAGTCCACTAAGACCCCAGACTTCAAGTGCGTTTTTTCCTTGTCATCAATATCTTTAGCCTTTGAAGTTTATTTTTGAACCCAGTTATAAAATATTATTCCCATTAGTCTGCTATGTGTTTTGCTCAAACCTTGTCCTTTATTTGACAAACTTGTGAGTAGCCTTTTGAACTTAATCACCTCCTGTCAAATGACAGACATATAGTGCATCACCAAATGCTTACTAGAAATGACTACAACTTGGTAAAAATTGCAAAATCTTACATTCTACTTTGTAAGTATATACTTTGAGAAGTTCTAAGACACAATGAACCATTGAAGTTGGATTTTATTAAAAGTGTAAAAGAAAATAATTAAAAATTTATTTACATTCACGCAAATTCCAGAGCAGTTGCTTATCTATAAGTTTCCTATGCAAATTAAATCACATCTGACCAAGGTCAAATATATGAGACATTATAACATATATAGACATATACGTATATGGGTATATTATTATATGAGTGTATACACATATGAGTATAAACATATATGTATATAGACATATGGACAAATACTTATTTGCATACCCCTGTATGTATATAATTTATGCACATATATATATATATATATATATTTTAGAGCATTCCATGTTATATATGATATGTTACAATCAATCAACAACAACAACAAAAATAGGTACTTCTGCCAGGGGTTATGCTAAGGGTTATGAACAAAAAGTAAAGAATGAAACAGTTTGATATAAAGGTACTAGAATTTTATTACCAGAAAAAACATATCAACAAATAACTATATATAATGAAAATGCAAGGCAAACTGGTTGGGTGGATAGCATCAAAAATATATTCATGGACAAGGTAGCATTTGAGCTGAGTATTTTATGAAGTAAGGGATGTAAAATTCTAGTCATGATGTATAGAGCAAAAGTGCAGGAACAGCGGAGAGAATATTGTGTGTGATGAATAAAAATAAGAGAGTTTTTCTTGACAGTGGATTATCTGAACAACATAAATATATATTAAAGTAATTAAGTATTTTGAGGTCAGTTTGTCAAGGGCAGTAACAGCAATGACTCCAGCATACCAAAGAGTACCTGCTGCAAAGTTCTTAGATATGATTTTCTAAAAGGAAAGCAACATTTGAGGGGTCAACAATCTACTTTAATGAAGCACACATATCATTCTCTTAGTTTAGCAGGAAAAGACAGCACCCTGAAAAAAAGAGAAAATATAAACAGAAATTACAAGCAAAAATTACAAAAAGAAAGAACAACAGACAAGGCTTCCAACTGTCTGATCATATGCCATACATGCATCATTACCAGGGAGAGAAGCACTACAACGTCTTTTTGTTTTCAAAGCTGGGGTGTGATGAGCTCCTTAGTAGCTACCTAGAGTCTCATCTGGCACAAAACAATTCTCCCGAAAAAATAAACGCCAAAGTAAAACATCACCTCGTGGGATATACACACTTTTCAGAGCTAGAGGGCACAGTCCTCATGACCCAGTGCCTCACTAGAAATTAACAAAAGGTATCTGAGGCCTATTCCCAGGCAAAGAAGATGTCTAACTCTTCCTCCCACCCACCATTAGCCTTACATTAATAGTAAAAGTACTTTAAAAGCAAATTAGAGAAGCTTACATTTGAATTTGCGGGCAACAGGAAGCAATTTATAACTTCAATGGGGACATAAGTAACAAGACTAGCACTTTAGGAAAATCACTTTGTTTCCTGTGAGACAAATGAACTGGAGAGGAAATAAATACATTTTAGTCATGGAGAACTGTTAGAAGGTTGTTGTTATAGCGTAAGGGAGATATGATTATAGCCTGAACTAGGGTTGTAACCATGTCAGTGAAGAGAAGTGAATGGAGATAAATGTCTTGGAAACATAATGACAAGATTTTGAGGTGAGTGTTTATGTGGAGTAAAGGAAAATAAAATCAAGGGTATTCATAAGGTTTCTAACAATAACAGCCTAGGGTGGCAAAGGATTTCAGGGAGGAGGAGAGGGTAGAACTGGACTGACTTACTTTAGAGTGAGAATTGTTAAGAAAGGTACTGTGGGCCATTGTTCTGTAAAGTAGGCCCAAGGGAACTTGTACTAACTATCTCCTCTAAACTTATTGAGCCATAACACAGACTTGAACCCTTGGAAGGGAAGTTAAGTAATGATTTATGTATTACAGTATATTATACTTGATATCTTTTCCGTAGTCTGCTTTTAAATTGGGATCATTAAAGCATTGGTTCACCATAGAAGACCTTCACAGGTGCCCCTAATACTGTTGATTAGAAAACCATTCCTCACATGAAAGGTTGAATGCATCAGAAAATGGAATCCTGCTTCTGAGATATAAGGAAAGTTTCCTTATATCTGAGATATAAGGAAAGGAAGAAAGGATTGACTAATAGTGTAGTGAGTTATGTAAAAATTGGAGGTCCCAGTAAAGAAGAATAGTAAGTTGAAGAAGACAAGTTATATGGTGAGATAAAAAAGAAGAAAGTAGTATATGATAGAATAATTTATTAGTTTATATTTATTATACAAATCAGACACTTCTGGTTGATGCTAAAATCAAATATTTGACTATTTCCTTTAATATTTCTTTCCTTATGGAGGAATAAGTCATATAATTTGTTATGAAATTGAGAAATTTGGTAAGTTGATGTATTTGAGGAAGCTATAGCACTGAATACATATAGGATGAGAGGAGAAATAGGGGTAAATTATCACACTATGAGGACTAGTAAGCTGATCGCAAATTCCTTGAAAAAATATAAAACGTGTACTGGAGGTTGGAAAAAATTACTACGATACTGAATTCATTACAAATTTTGATGGACTGAACAATACTTGTTAAATTATGGAGACAAAGGGTAAGCTTAGAAATTGGAAATGTTTTTCCAATGCCCCATCTAGAAAAGGAAGTCATGAGAGTGTTATAAAAAAGTGCAGACATTGGGAAGAGATGATGTCACAAGTAAGGACTGTGGTCTCCAGAAATGCATGTAAAGTAAAGAAGTCTGAAATTAAGAGGTATATAATAAGATAAATTTGTAAACTATAGAATGAGTGTGCAAGAGGTATACTGAAAGGGCTTAGCAAACCAGAGTAAGGCACGGGAAGGGTGCAAGAAAAACCCTTCAGGTAGTCTAAGATCAGTGCAATTTCCTATCTATTTGGAATACTTTAGTTTATGTGAAAAGAGTACAATAAAATTTCAATTTTATTAGTTTTTCATAAAACCAAATATTGGTTTTTATTTATTACTTCAATAGTTTTCTTAATTTCAATTTTATTAATCTCTCCTTCAGTTTTCAGTATTTCTAATTTGGTATTTTCTTTAGGATTTTCAATTTGTTCTTTTTCTACCTTTTTCAGCTGTATGCCCAAGTCATTGATCTCTTTCTCTATTTTATTAATGTAAGCATTAAAAGATATAAAACTTCCCCTAAGAACTGCTTTTGCAGTATACCATAAGATTTGGTAGGTTGTCTCATTATTGTCATTCTCTTGAATAAAGTTGGTGATTGTTTTTATAATTTCTTATTTGACCCATTCCATCTTTAGGATTAGATTATTTAGTTTCCAATTGATTTTTGCTTTATCTTTCCATGGCCTTTTATTACATATAATTTTTATTGCATTATTATCTGAGAAGGATGCATTGATTATCTCTGCCTTTCTGCACTGGATTGTGAGATTTTTATGTCCTAGTACATGGTCAATTTTTGTAAATGTTCCATGTACCGCTGAGAAAAATGTATATTCCTTTCTATTCCCATTCAATTTTCTCCAAAGATCTGTCATATCTACCTTATCTAGAGTTTTATTTACCTCCTTAGCCTCTTTCTTCCAAATTCTCCCCATCCCTCCCTCCCCACCCATTCCCTTTGGGACGGCAGACAATTCAATATAGGCCCTATCTGTGTAGTTTTGCAAATGACCTCCCTGATAGTCGTGTTGTGTAAGATTAACTGAATTACCATCCCTCCTAACCTGCCCTTCGTTGTTTCTCTTCTGTCTTTTGATCCTGTCCCTCACCAAGTGTTGACTTCAAATTGCTCCCTCCTCCCTTTGCCCTCCCTTCCATCATCCCCCCCCTTGCAATAACTTCTTCTCCCCCGCTTTTTTATACTGTAAGATAGGTTTTCATACCAAAATGAGTGTGCATTTCACTCCTTCGTTTAGTCAAATGTGATGAGGGTAAACTTCTTGTTTTTGTTTTTGTTTTTTTTTTCTCAGCTCTCCTCTTTTCCCCTCCACTAAAAAAATCTCCTACTTGCCTCTTAAATGACATATAGTTACCCCCCTCCATTTTCCCCTCATTCCTCCCACTACATTTCTTTCTCACCATTTACCTTAATTTCTTTTAAGGTATGGTCCCATCCTATTCAGTTCACTTGGTGCTCTCTGTCTCTGTATGTGTGTGCATGTGTGTATGTGTGTGCATGCGTGTACATGTGTATGTGTGGTCCCACCAACTATCCAGATACTGAAAAGTTTTAAGAGTTAGAAATATTGTCTTTCCCTGTATGAATGTAAACATTTCACTTCTTGTAAGTCCCTTAAGACTTCTCTTTGCTGTTTCCTTTTTCATGCTTCTTCTCATTCTTGTGCTTGAAAGTCAAATTTTCTTTTCAGCTCTGGTCTTTTCATTAAGAATGATTGAAAGTCCTCTGTTTCATTGAAAGACCATATTTTCCCTTGAAGTATTATAGTCAGCTTAGCTGGGTAGGTGATTCTTGGTTTGAGTCCTAGTTCCTTTGCCTTCAGGAATATCCTATTCCACGCCCTTCGATCCCTTAATGTAGAAGCTGCTAAATCTTGAGTTAGCCTGATTGTATTTCCACAGTACTGGAATTGTTTCTTTCTAGCTGCTTGCAAGATTTTTGTCCTTGAGCTGGGAGTTCTGGAATTTGGCCACAATGTTCCTAGGAGTTTCTCTTTTTGGATCTCTTTCAGGTGGTGATCAATGGATTCTTTCAATAATTATTTTGCCCTCTGGTTCTAGAATGTCAGGGAAGTTTTCCTTGATAATTTCATGGAAGATGATGTCTAGGCTCTTTTTTTGATCATGAGTTTCAGGTAGTCCCATAATTTTTAAATTGTCTCTCCTGGATCTATTTTCCAGGTCAGTTGTTTTTCCCATGAGATATTTCACATTCTCTTCCATTTTTTCGTTCTTTTGGTTTTGTTTAGTGATTTCTTGGTTTCTCGTAAAGTCATTAGACTCCATCTGTTCCATTCTAATTTTGACAGAACTATTAAATTCAGTGAGCTTTTGAGCGTCTTTTTCCATTTCGCTCATTCTGCTTTTGAAAGCATTCTTCTCCTCATTGGCTTTTTGATCCTCTTTTGCCAATTGAGTGAGGCTATTTTTCAAGGTGTTAATTTCCTCAGCATTTTTTTGGGTCTCCTTTACCAAGTTATTGACTTGTTTTTCATGCTTTTCTTGCATCTCTGTCATTTCTCTTCCCAGGTTTTCCTCCACCTGTCTAACTTGCTTTTCAAAATCCTTTTTGAGCTCTTCCAAGGCCTGAGCCCACCTGCCACCCCCCTGGAGTGTCTGGGGTACTGAGGTCCCGCCCTCCACGTCTTTCCCTGATGGCAAGAATACGTCCTCGGCATCAGATCCGAATGTCGGGATCATTTGCATTTGTTGGAAAAAACTCTGTAAAGTCTTCTTTTTCTTCCCTTTTCTAGGCATTTTCCCAGCCAGTTACTTGACTTCTGAGATTCCTTTCCACCCCCGCCTGGATCCGCCCAGTTAATGCTTGGGGTCTGAGATTTAAATGGGCTTTCCTGGGGCAAGCTTTAGTTCTGGCGCTGGGGTGGGGGCAGGGCCGCCTCCCAGGCTCAGTTCCCTCAGGGCCTTTATGCAGAGACTTTCAGGAACGGAGCGGCTGGGGGCGTGGTGGGGGGCCCGCCTCCTAGCCTCAGTTCCCTCAGGGACTTTATGCAGAGGCCTTCAGTAATAGAGCGGGGTGGGGGCAGGGCCGTCTCCCAGGCTCAGCTCCGTCAGGTTTTATGCAGAAACCTTCCGTAATGAAGATCCTGCCTGCTGCTGGGTGATTCCTGAGTCCTGGGCCGCTGCCCCCTCAGCCGCCGCCCATGCCTCTGCCTCCCCCATTTCCTGCCCCTGTCTCTGCCGCCACCGCTTCCTCCTGAGGGGGCCCGAGTCATGGAGACGCTCCGCTCCCCTCCTCCAGCCCGGCCTTCTCTCTCACTGACCTGTAGCTTCTTTGGGCGGAGGGACTTTCCTGGCTGCTGGAGCTTCCATGTCCGAAGCCTGCTCAGGTCAGCTTCTCTGGGTCACAGCCAGGGCAGCGCTGGGGGTGGGGTCCACTTTCCGGGGTGCGACGGACCCTGGGGACGGGTCTCCAGGGCTCCCTGGAATGGAAATCTCTTCCACTCCGTTTCTGCACACCTTGTATTGACCCAGAAGTTATGGGGGTCTCTTTTTACATTAATTCTATGGGCTTTGGTTTCAGAGCTCGTAAACGTGTGTCCTTCTACTCCGCCATCTTGGCTCTGCCCACCCCCCCCCTTAGCCTGTTTCTTGTTTATTTTGAGGTTAGATTTATCAAGTTCAGAAAGAGCGAGGCTGAGGTCCCCCACTAGTATAGTTCTGCTGTCAGTTTCTTCCTTCATCTCCCCCAACCTCTCTTCTAAGAATCTGGAAGCTATACCACTTGGAGCCTACATGATTAGTAATGATATTGCTTCATTGTCTATGATGCCTTTTAGCAAGATATAGTTTCCATCCTTATCCCTTTTGATTAGATCTATTTCTGCTTTTGCTTTGTCTGAGATTAGGATTGCTACTTCTGCCTTTCTTATATCAGCTGAAGCACAATATATTCTGTTCCATCCTTTGACCTTTATTCTGTGGGTATCCCCCTATTTCAAAAGTGTTTCTTGTAAGCAGTATATTGTTGGATTATGGCTTTTAATCCACTCTGCTCACCATCTCTGTTTTATGGGAGAATTCATTCCATTCACATTCACAGTTATGATTACAATCTGTGTATTTCCCTCCATCTTCTTTCCCACCATTTGTGCTTTTTGCTCTCCTGACTCCCTTCCCCTCCTCAATAGTATTCAGTTTTTACGACCTCCTCCTACAGCCTTCCCCTCCTTCTTTTAGTCCCCATCCCTTTTACTCCTGTTTACTCTTATTGCTTCTTACCTCCCTTTTAACCTCCCTCCCCTTTCTCACCCCTTCCTCTCCTACTGCTTATAGAGCTAGTTAGGATTTTCTACTTAAGTTTATTGTTCTGTCCTTTAAACAAATCAAATGAGAGTACCTCTCACACAATGCTTAACTCCCTCCCCTCTTTCCCTCTACTATGATTTTGTACTTCTTCTTTTGATGTAATTTGCCATTTTCTGCTTCCTCCTTTTCACACCTCCAATTACAATCGCTTCTCATACTTAAATCGTGTTTTTTATCATGATATCATTTACTTTATACCCGTTCCTCCTATGCATATCCCTTTTATATTTCATAATAGCCGCACAATTCTCAAGATTAACAGGTATCATCTTCCCTTATAGGGAGGTAAACAATTTGCCCTAATTGAGTAACAAGTTATTCCCCCGCCCCAATGTTTACCTTTTTATGATTCCCTTGAGACCTGCATTTGAAGATCGAATTGTCTATTAAGTTCTGGCATGTTGGTCAGGAAACTCTGGAAATCCCTTACTTCGTTGAATGACTTTCTCCTTGCCTGGAATGCTATGCTGAACTTTGCTGGGTAGTTGATCCTTGGTTGTAGTCCTAGCTCCTTTGCCTTAGGGAATATTGGGTTCCAATTCTTTCGATGTTTTAATGTAGAAGCTGCAAAGTCCTGTGTAATCCTTACTGTATCTCCTTGATATTTAAATTGTTTCTTTCTGGCTGCTTGTAATATTTTCTCCTTCACTTGATAGCTCTGGAATTTCGCAACTATATTTCTTGGGGTTTTGAGTTTGGGATCCCTTTCAGGAGGGGAACAGTGTATTCTTTCGATGACATTTTGCCCTCTGAATCTAGTACTTCTGGGCAGTTTTCCTTGATGATATCCTGGAAGATATTGTCCAGGCTCTTTTCTCCATCCTGGGTTTCTGGCAGGCCAATAATTCTTAAGTTTTCTCTTCTGGATCTATTTTCCAGGTCAGTTCTTTTTCCAATTAGATATTTTACATGTTCTTCTATCTTTTCATTCTTTAGATTTTGTTTGACTGATTCTTGCTGTCTCATTGAGTCGTTAGTTTCTACTTGCCCAATTCTAATCTTTATCAAATTGTTTTCTTCCTTTAACTTTTGCATCTCCTTTTCCATCTGCCCAATTTTTCCTTTTAAGGAGCTATTTTCTCCAGTTATTTTTTGAACTTTCTTTTCCATTTGTTCAATTTTCCTTTTCAAAGAGATGTTCTCATCAGTGAATTCTTTCTTAATAATTTTAAACTCATTGGCTAGTTTATCTTCCGTTTCCTTCTTCAGCTGTTCCAGGAGAGCTGCTTGTGCTTGCAAGTAGTTCATAGTCCCTTCTCAAGTTTCAGATGGCAGTACAGTGTCAGTTGTGACCTCTTTGATGTTTGTGTTTTGGTCCTTATCCCCATAGAAAGATTCTATGGTTCTTTGGGCCCTCTGTTTTTTCCTATTCATGATATTGATTGAGTGTTGTGGCTTCTCATTCTTTCAGTCAGAAGCTAGAGAACTTTTTGCTGAGCTGATGTGTGAAAAAGCTAAAAGCCGTTTGTTTTTTTTTTTGTTTTGTTTTGTTTTTTGGTGTTTCCCCCGATCAGCCCTGGGTTTAGCTTGTTAAGTGTGAAGAAGGGGTGGTCTGGTCACAGGAGATCTCCTCAGCTGAACTGAGGCAAAGGCAAGCTCAGGGGCTGGTAATCCCAACTGCCCTATTGTCTTTCTGATTCCCCTGGACAGCTGAGGCACGCCTAGATGCTAATGTGTGTTCCCACCCCTCCTGGGGCTCCTCTCCTGGCACTGAGGCTTGCCTGGGTCCTAGTGTGAGTTTTCTCTGCCCTGGGTCCTCTGTCCTTCCGGTTTACCTCTGCAACCGTAGGAGGAATCCCCCTTAACTGTTTTCCTTGTCTCAGGTTTTATGTGTCTCTTGGCCTCCTTCTGCTATTCCTGCTGATCTAGGATTTTTCTGGGGAAATATTTTATGGTTCTTTCACTGTCATCAAGGCGGGAAGAGAAAGCATTTACTGATCACTCCACTATCCTGGCTCCATGAAGTTCAAGTAGGTGACTTACCGAAGTTTGAGGTTAGGGCTGAAGGTCTCAGGAGCTGCTACGCTGATATCTCGCGCTGGGTGACTTTTACTGGCTCAGTTTGACTCTTCTCCCCCCCTTGGTGCTACTCTGCTGGTTCTGCCTGCTGCTCCGGTTTCTCGGGTCCCTTCTGCTCCACTGCGCTGCCTGTGCTGCGCTGTGCACTGTGGGCTCACCCCCGCGGAACAAATCCTTCCCGTGGACCTTCCAGTCCATCATGAACTCCGAATCCATCACAGTCTATATCCCACTGGATTCCATACCTCCAAAATTTGGTCAGATTCTCCTTTCAGAGGTACCTGAAAGAGTTTGTCTGAGAGCTTAGGTGAGCAGTTGCTCTCACTCCCCCATCTTGGCTCCACCCCCCCCCTTTTTTCTACAAGCAAATTTCCCGTAGAGGATTTAAATGGAATAAGAAGTACAAACAGGACTGAGGTGAAAATCCACAGTGGGTCACCAGGAAACAGAAGTAGATGACAGAAAGTATGGCAGAGGGTGGGGAATAATTGCAGATACCCATGTGGAAAATGAATGCACAATAACTTCTGGAATACAAAAGGGTCAGTTTTAAATAGATCCAGCTTCCCCTATTTAAGAGTGTGGAAGAAGGTAGAACTGGGTGTGTCACAGAATGCAAATATAAGAATTGAGGCTAGAATTATGATTAAAGAAAGAAAGTTCTATGTCTAATGAAGAAATGCTATAAGAGGAAATTGAATGCTAAATCAGAAGAGAATAATTGTATGTTACTTATAAGGTGGTCACAAGGAATCTAAGAGTTATTGGAAGAAATGAAAAAAGATTCAAACTAATATAGAACTTTTTTAAATTATAAAATCAAGTGTAAACATCAAAAGAATAATTCAGAATTGAAGATGGAAATTGATAGTCAAAAATGGACTTCTAAAATGTTCAATAAAGAATTAAAATAAATAATTCCATGTAAGAAAGAAATATTTCATTAAAGTCAAGAGATTATTTTTAAAATGATCAACAAATCTTTTGCTATGAACAAAGAATGAAGTAGGAAAAAGCAGACAAAGTGATATTGCTAAAGAATCATTGCAGTGGACTTAAAGGAGCCAAGATGGTGAAATAAACAGTAAATCACTGTAAGTCTCCCATATTCACCTTTGAAAAACCATAAATTGCATTTCAAAATAAATCTTGGAATAGTGGAGCTGGTGGGAAGACAGGTTGGATGAGTATTTTAGCTCAGGAGACTTGGAGGATTGACAAGAAAAGTTCTCATTTCAGTAAAAAGGGATCACATTCCAGGACAGGAAGCATCCCAGCAAGCCAGCAGCATGACCCAGAGCAGCAAACGAATAGGAGTTCCTGAGTTCCAGTGCAATGGAGCAAGCAAACACAAATACTAGAACCCTCAAGAATATCCAGGGGAAACAGCAGACTTCAGTACCATAAATCACCACATGTTTCAGTGTGACTCAGATCAGACAATCATCTTCCTGTGATCAGACCCCCAAATGCTTTAGTGTAGCCCATGAGAAATGCAGAAAAATCCCATATGGCCTCAGCACACAAGACACCACTACTATGACCCCAGATTAGCACTAGATAAGCTGCCAGACCTCTACCACTTAAAACAGCACAACCATCACCCACCTGTAATGGTAATTTAAATGGGAAGACCTTTTCTATTAATTAATAGGCCATGTGACTTTATTAAATCCCATGGAGTTCTATGTCAAATGTGGTAGGAGGAGAATACTGGGGTTGAACAAGAGGGCTGGAGCAGAACTGAGAGGAAGTTATTGAGAGTAGTTAGGATGGACAGAGAGAGTACATAGGTAAGCAGGCACAACTAGGTTCCTGAGTGTTTGTGAAAGACTTGGGAATGGCTTTGGCCCCTGAAGTGATAATGTGTATTGACTTCTTGACTACAAAACATTTTTTTTTCTTTTGCCTTCTATATGAAAAGCCTGTTATACTTTGGGATTCTGAACAACCTTGGCATATTCATAGTCACCCTTGGTGCTGTGAACATTGCGTGGGTAAAATACCATCCCATCTTTTCAAGAGAGAACCAGACACAAGGGTCCCATACTGACCTCAGGGCAACAGCAGTGCAGTACCAGATAAACACTCCGAGTCTGTGGCTACTGACACAAGAAGCCTGAGAACACCCTGGAAGAAGAGATGAAGTTTATCAGAAAGGTAAAAGGCTAAAAAAAAATAATGAGAAAAAAAATTCCATCAAAAGTAATATCTGACCATAGGAAGTTATGATGGTGAGAGGGAAGACAAAGATACAAACCAAGAAAAGGACAACAATCTCAAACATCAATGGACAAAACCTCAAAATAAAATGAAAAGTTGTCTGAAGCCCAGAAAGTACTCATGGAAAACTGAAAAACAAGCTTAAAATTCATATAAGAGAGGTAGAAGAAAAATGGGAGAAAAATGAAAGTGATGTGAGAAAATTTTGAAAATTAAAAAGTCAATGGCTTGGAAAACTGCTTTAAAGATAGAATTGACCAAATGGAAAAGGCAGTACAAAAAATACACTGAAGAAAATAACTCCTTAAAGTGCGAAATTAGCTTAATGGAAAAGAAATTACAAAAACGAAGGAAGGAAAACAATAAATTAAAATTAGACTTGGATAAATGGAAGCTAATGACTCTATGAGACACCAAGAATCAATCAAACAATTCCAAAAGAATTAAAAAAAGGAAGGAAATGTCAAATATCTCATGAGAAGAAGTGAGCTGGAAAATAGGTCAAGGAAAGACAATGTCAGGATCACTGAACTACTTGAAAGTAATAATCAAATGGAGGACCTTGATAACATTTTTCAAGAAAAAAAGATTATCAAGGTAAACTCCTCTGATGCCCTTGAATCAGAGGGAAAAATTGTCATCGAAGGAATCCACTAGTCTCTTCAGGAAATAGAACCTAATATAAAAACGCAAAGTGAAATTATAGACAAATTTCAGGACTCTTAAATCAAGGAAAAACTGCCATACGTGGCTAGAAAGAAAGAAGTAAAATACTGGGAAGTCACAATCAGGTTCAGACAGGACCTGGAAGCTTCAATGTTAAAGATCAGAGATCATGAAACATAATATCTTGGATGGCAAAGGAACTCGGACTCCAACCAAGAATCATTTACCTGGTAAAATTAAGTGTACTACACCATGGGAAATATGTTCATTCAATGAAATAGAAATATTTCAAGTCTTCATGAGAAGAAAACCATAAATAAACTAAAAATTTAACTGCTAATGCCAAGGCCCCCCTGAAGCATAAACAGGGGAAAAGATAAAAGAAAAAATAATAGATTCAATGCGGCTAACCGGTTTACATCCATTTTTGAGAAGATGATAATTGTAACCCTTAAAACTGTATTGCAAACAGTACAGACAGAAGTAATATACACCGACAGGGGCTATGGATATAAGGTGAATTTGAGGCAATGACATTTAAAAAAATAAAGAATTTAAAAGAAGAGTACAATGTGGGCAGAAGGAAGGGAAAGCTAGAATGGGGAAAGTTATTTCACATGAATAGCTGTGAAAGACCTATTACAGTGGAGGCGAAGATGGATGGGTAGGATGAAAAATGGAGAATTAGGAAATGAATGTTTTGTACTAGGAAAAGAAAGGATGGCAATGTTACTTGATCATAGTGTATGAGGAGAAAAGTTAGGTTTAATAGGACTTGAAAGGCAGGAAAAGAGAACATTATGAATATCTTTAAAATTGAAGCTTTCTGTTATGTTTGATGTTAGAGACAATAGAAAAGAACTGGAGTATAATTGAGAGGGCAGTAATATATATTGATGTGAATTTTAGGAGTATCACATTAATAGTTGTATGTAAAATGTGGAGAGAGATGAGAGGCAAGGAGGTCAAAGGGAAAGTTATAGTAATTTTGCAGACGTTATGTGAGAAGGTCATAACCTAGGTAGTTGTAGCATCAGAGAAGAGAAGGAGAAATATAATGAGATGTTTTGAAGGTGGAAATGATAGGACCTTTCGGACTATTTGGATGTGGCAGCTATAAGATATTGAGATGTTAAAGATTATAACACACTTGTGAGCTTTGATGATTTAAAGGTGATAGCACCTTTAACAGTAAAAGGAGATGTTGAGAAGGAGAGACTTGAGGAAAATCAATTTGACTCTGAAGCTCTTGAGTACAAATGTCTATACCACATCCAATTTAAGATGTCCATTAGACAGTTTGGAAATATGGCACTACAGTTTAAGAGAGAGGTTAAGGCTAGATCAATCATCTGATAGAGGTAATAATTAAATTTGTAAGAGCAGACGAATTCACTAAGATAAAGAGTAGAGTGCAGTAAGACAGGAGGGTTCAGGGCAAAAGCTTGAGGGATATCCAAGGAAGCAGACATGGTCAAAATAAAGATTCAGCAGACATATTAAGAAGGAAGAGTTAGAAAGTTTAAGGGAGATCCAGGAAAAAGTGCCACCATAAAAAGAAAAAAACAATACAGAGAAGAAGGTATCATGGAAAAGATCAACAGTGATCAACAATATCGAAGATGGCAGAAATGAAACAAGGATGAGGATCAAAAAGAGGACATTAAATTTGGCAATTGAGAGATCACTAGAAATTTTAGTTTTTAAATATAATTTATTTATTTTCCAGTTCTCAACATTCACTTCCACTAGAATATGAATTCCAAAATTTCTCCCCATCTCTCCCCATGCCCCACCCCAGGACATCATGCACTCTATCCACCCCTTTCCCCAGTCTATCCTCCCATTTAACACCCACCTTTCTTCCATCACCCTCCCTTCTATTTTCCCATAGGGCAAAAATGGATTTCTATACCCCATTGCCTGTATATCTTATTTTTCAGTTGCATGTGCAAAAATTATATTTGACATTCATTTTAAAACTCTGAGTTCCATATTCTCTCCCTTCCTCCTTCACCACACATGCTCATTAAGAAAGCAAGCAATTCAATATAGGTCATACATGTGTAGCCATTCCAAACTTTCCCATAATAGTTATACTTCAAAAGACTAAACAAATTTTCCTCTGCTCTGCCTTCCATTTATTCCATTGTCTTCCTTGACTTGTCCTTCCACAATAGGGTTTGCTTCTGATTATCCTTTTACCCAATTTTCTGTCACTTCTGTTATCTTCCATTTGCTATCCCCTTCTTCCCTGCCTTCCTGAAGAGTAAAATAGATTTCCATACTTAGTTGCGAATGTGTTATTCCCTTCTTAAGCCAAATCCTATGACAGTGAGTTTTATTTATTCCCTTTCAAATCCACCTTCCTCCCCTCCATTTTCAAAACCCTTTCTTGCCTCTTTTAGGTGACATGATTTCCTATATTTTACCTCTCCCTTTCACATACTCCTAATACATTCCATTCAAGAGTAAATTTTATTTGTAAGTATTCTCCCTTCATATTCAGCCCATTCTGTGCTCTCTGGCTATATGTGTGTGTGTGTGAATGATTGCATGTATGCATGTACATATGTGCAGATACCTGCACATATACATATATGTAATAGAAACATACATACAAAGACATACACACTTTCATATGTATTCCATATGTATATACATGTATACACAGTTACACATACATATTCATATATGCTGACACATATATACACACATACACACGTATATATATATATATATATGTATATTTATTCTACCCATACACATATACATAGATACATATTTCATTTACCCTAACACTGAAAAAGTTGTCATAAGTTTCAATTATCATCTTTCCATGTAGGAAATTAAAGGATTCAAATTTAATGAGTTCCTCCTGGCTTCTCGTCCCTGTTTACCTTTGCATGTTTCTCTTGATTCTTAAGTTTAAAAGCAAAATTTTTTATTCAGCTCCATTATTTTCAACAAAAATGCTTGGAAGTTCTCTCTTTTATTGAAATTCCATTTTTCTGCAGAAGCATTGTGCTCAGTTTTGCTGGCTAAGTGATTCTTGATTTTAATTTTATCTCTTTTGACCTCTGGAATAACATTTTCTGAGCCTTTTATCCCTTAATGTTGAATCTACTAAATCCTGTATTATCCTAAGTATTCCCACAGTACTTGAATTGTTTCTTATTGGTTTCTTGTAATATTTTCTCCTTGACTTGGGAACTTTGCAAGTTGGTTGCATTATTTCTAAGGATTTTCTTTTCGGTCTTTCACGAGGTGATCAGTGAATTATTTACATTTTTATTTTACCCTCTGCTTCTAGGATATCAGGATAGTTTGCCTTGATAATTTCTTGGAAGATGAAGTCTGGGAACTTTTTTGATCATAGTTTCAAGTACACCAAAAATGTTTTAAATTAACTCACATGGATCTATTTTCCAGGTGAGTACTTTTTTTTTCAAATGAAATATTGTCTTCCCTTTTTTTCATTCTTTTTGTTTTGTTTTGTTTTTATTTCTTTGTTACTCATAAAGTCATTAGCTTCCATCTGCTCCATTCTAGTTTTTAAATAACATTTTTTTTTTGGTGAGCTTTTAGACTTACTTTTCTATTTGGTCAATTCTGCATTTAAGGCATTCTTATCATTGGCTTTTTAGAGCTATTTTTTTTCATTTAGGTTCGTTTAATTTTAAAAGTGTTAATTTCTTCACCATTTTTGTGCGTCCTTTAGCCTGCTGTTGACTCATTTTTCATAATTTCCTAGACTCTCCCATTTTTCTTTCCTATTCTTTCTCCACCTTTCTTACTTGATTTTTTAAATCCTTTTTGAGCTCTTCCATATACTGAGATGATTTCATGTTTTTTTGGAGGCTTTGGATGTAGAAACCCTGATTTTATTGTCTTCCTTCCAGTTGTATGCTTTGGTCTTCCACATCTGAAAGAATGGAAGAAAATAACTTTTCACTCAGAAAGTAAAGTCGATATGTTCTTATTTCCTTAACCCCTTTTGTGACATTTTCCCCTGGCAATTACTTGACTTTTGAGTCATTTGTGAAGTGTAGGGCACACTACCCCAGGCTTCAGAGGTTTCCTGCAGCTGGCCTCTTAGATATCTATAGTAACATTTATGTTCTCAGTTTGTCCAAAATAGCATAGTCATAGAGGAATTCATTTCTCTTCTCCTGGCCTGTGCTCTGGTCAGTGAGCCACTCAAAATACTCTTTTCTTCCCAGGAACCCCAAAGAATATTCCCTCTACATAGCCACCTCCAGCTCCAACACACCAGCACTTACTCTCATCCCTGGACCACCATTCAGTACTGAGACCCAGATCAGTAGCTTGAATCACACCTGTCTCTACACTGGAGAGCTCCATAAGCTTGCTCCTGCTGCAGCAGTGCCTGCTATCACCCTGGGGCTGGGGCTAGAGCTGGATCAAACTCCCTTCTCAACCAGGTGAAAGAGTTTTCTCATTGACTTTTGAAACAATCTTTGACATTTGTGAGTTGAGAAATCTCGAAACCACAGTAGCTGCCTAGGATTCAGTGCCTTGAAGCCTGCTTCAGCCCCATCTATGCTGATGTGGCACAAGTTGGGCTTTGCTCCACTCTGAATCTAGTGCATTAGACCCTTTATATTAGTCTTCCAGGTTGTTATGGGCTAGAAATCTGTTTCCTTCTGTCATTTTATTGTTTATACTATATTAGAATTTATTTAAATTAATTTTTACAGGTATTTTAAGGTCTTTTGGGGGGGAGAACTTGAGCAGCCACATGATTCTACTGTGCCATCTTCGCTCTGTCACTCCCATGAAAGGTAATTTTTGAAAATGTGGTTTCAATCCAATGATTAAATGAACTTGAGACCAGATTACAGATAGAGAAAGAGAGGAAAGAGAGTGGTTTCACCAATTGTAGATGGCCTTAAAGAATTAGCCAGAAAAAGAGGAGAGAAGCCCAACAAGTTACAGCATTCACAAAACTTCAATGAGCAAGGGGAAGAAAGTGACTACTACCCTGAGTCACTGGATGTTTAAGTTTCTTGTGGTATAAGACTCCTAAGATGAAGAGACACCACCAGGATGAAGGTTGTGTGTTTATATAGAGGTCATTTTATTGAGAAACAAACTACCATAAATATCCCTCAATGCAGTTACCTGGTTATTAGATCCATAAGTCTGCATAGATTGGGTCTGCAAATGGGGATGGCCAGATAAAGTGAGGGATTTTTAAGAGAAAAGAAATGAGGACGTGTTCATAGAAAACAGGGGAATACCCAACAGACCGGGAGAAATTGAAACTTAGAGAGAGAGAAAGAGTGGAGATAATAGAAGAAGTAATCTATGTGAAAAGATAGAACTGATGGGATCACATATGTATATAATAGAATTTGCCTCAGAAATGAGATAAGATGACTATTTTATTCTTTATTCTAGATGGAAACAAAGGAGGATGGTAGAGAAAGGTATCTGAGTGTTGTGAGATGGGGAAGAGATTTAAATAACTCAGTGAATTGCTTGAATCTTTTTTTTTCTCAGCTGGAGGGAAGGGGCAGAAGAGAAAGGGGAAGCTTGAGGAGTAAGGAGGTTTGTAAATGCCACCATGTTAAGTGACCTAGTCAATTTATTAGAGAGATATAAATTATCTTTTTTACAATGAGTGCTCAATTGATGTTATATGTCATAAATACACAAAGAATTAATTCCTAATGATTTCATAATTTTTTTTTTCCAGTTGCAATCAGTAGCATATAAATAGGAACAAAGAGACTGGAGAGTGAGATTACTGCGAACTGGGATTATGGCAGATCCTCTAGTGATAGAAAAAAACCGAAACACTTGAGAGAAGGTGGTAGTATTAGTTGAATTTGGTTAGCAGCAGGGTCGACATACATGGAGAATGTAGCTGTGATGGCCTTGAAATGGGAGTGGAAGGGGGACAAGTTTAGGACAAGAAGGAATGCATGTTCCTGAGAGGATGAAGAATAGGTCTAGGGGTTGCAAAACAAATAAAATATTGAATGATAAAAGACAAAGATCAGAAAAAAATAGTTTCTTATTTCACTAATATGGAAACATAAGTAGATGGTTTGAAAGGAGTCATTTGAGGAACTGAGAGGTTACAGCATGTGAAAGAATATCCATATTATGCTAAAGTCCTGCAGTATGTAGACAAGAATTGGTATAGACAGAAAGGTTATAAGTTAGCCATTGAACTCATTCAGAAACGAAAAAGTGTGTCCAGGATCTCAATAGTTAATGACCAGATTAGGTGATATAGATTGAATGAACTTCAAGATTATAGATTCCTAAGTGATGATGATAGAGTATTTAGGAGCAAAGAGTATTCTACCTAACATACCAATGACATTAGAGGTAAGAGAGAGAAAAAAAAAAAACAAAAACAAAAACAACTGTGAGCCCCATACTGAAGTCCTTCAGAAATGAAGGAAATTATCGTAGAGGGCAGTCTGATATCAGCTATTAAAATTTTGAATAAGAGAAAGAAAAAGGTGAAAAGAATCCCTGCTCTCAAAAATCTTTACATTGCAATATGGAAGACATATGTGTGTTTACATATACCAGATGCAAAGCATGTATAATTATATATTAGAGAAAAAGAAACTAGAAAGCAGAATTAAATTTCGTGATAAACTTATGATTTAGGAAATATATGTGTATACACATAGATTTTAGGAGATAGAAATGATAGATACCTGGGAAAAAATTGAAGGAGAATAGAGAGGAACATATATTTGTTTGTCTTGTTTTCCTCATATATATATATATATATATATATATATATATATATATATATATATATATATCCACAAAAATTAACAGTGTGTAAAAATATGTAAACTTTTAAAAGTGCTTTAAAGGAGAAATATTAAATATACTTATTTGTACCATAACAAAGTAAAAATCCTCCAATAATGGGTCTCTGAAGTAGAGATTAAATAAAAATTTTGAAATTAAATTAAGTGTACATTTATGTCACTAAAGGTTTATATCAATAAAAGAGAAATAACTTATCAATAAATTGGGTGTTCAACTAAAGGAAAAACCAGATAAAGAAAAAATTTAAAATTTCCACTTAAATAACAAATTAGAAATCCTGAAAACCAAAGGAGATATTAATAAATTTGATATTATATGTACATATATGTGTTGTATGTGTAAATATAAAATAGAAATTATAAATTATATGTTATAATTGTATAAAGAAATGCAATGAGAGGTTGGTTTTTTTTTAAAGTGCTAAAATAAATTTTAAAATTGATTTGATTTAAAAAATAATCACATCTCAAAATTAAAAGGATATATGCACCACCAATGGAGATAAGAATTTGTGACACTGAATTAATTTGCATTTCAAATATTCTAATATCCATTTTTATCCAAATTCATGTTCTAAATAATCTCTTTCTACATAGAAAAGTGCAGCATTTTAAGAAATAGCCTTCAATCTGCTTTCAGAATTAATCCCTTTTCTCTGGAGATTGAAAGCATTTTTCATCATGAAGACTGGAATCATCTTAGATCATCTTGATCATATTGATCAAAGTAGCTGAGTTTTTCACAGTTAGTCATTATTACCACAATGTTGTTGCTGTTTACAATGTTCTCCTGATTCTCCTCATTTTGTTTTGCATTAGTTCATATAAGGCTTCTTTTTTTTCTCTGAAACCATTCCCCCTCAATTTCTTAGAGCACAATAGTGTTCCATCAATAATAAACCACAACTGGTTCAGTGATTTTTAAATTTACAGGGATCCTCTCAATTTCCAATTCATTATCACCACAAAAAAGAACTGTGATGAGTATTCTTTAACTTATTGGTACTTTTATTTTTTTCTGTAATCTCTTTAGGATACAAATCAATGTTGTTATATTGGATGAAGGGGCATGTGTAATTCATTGTACCTTTTGTCAGAGTTCCAAACTCTTCTCAGGAACAGATGGACTAGTTCATAACTCCACCAACAGTGCATTAGCATATTTATTTTTCTACATTCCTTTCAGCACTTGTCATTTTCCTTTTTTTTTTTTATCCTCTCAGCAAATCTGATAGCTATAAGGTGCTGCCTCAAAGTAGTCTAAGTTTTGTTAGTTTATGTATTTAGTTCAAGTATTTGTCTTAAAATATAAAATAAATTAGATCAACCTAATTAATGTTACGTGTAGTGTGGCTTTATTAGTAACTGCTCCTCCGTGTGAAGTATAATTCATGAATATTTGGATCACACTGCATATAAATATATTAACGTTAATTCTTTTATTAAGAATTGAAAAGTAACTGCATAAGAACAATATATGTCAGAATACTTTTAAACCTGCCTTTATTTAAAAAAAAATGTATATATCATCCTTTTTTCTGTTCTTGCCTAACCATACTTCTAAGGAGGTTCCAGAGAGAAGTTGCTAGGAAACCTTTCCATTATTCTAACTTCAGTAGTTCTTGCAACCATGGTTGCTAGGAAACTTTCAATTTATTTCTTTCCATATGTTGGAATATGGTGCCCACCTCCCCAATCTGCTCCTGCCCATCAATTCCCTGGTGTTCTATATGAAAGAAAAATTTCCCCGAAGTGCACAAATGTGCAACAATGAAACATTATTATACTTCTAATTAATTTCTGTGGAGAAATTTTGAAGACTGATTGTGAAGCCTTCTCTTAAATGCCCAAATCATGAGATTTACAGAACAGCCATGATTGGATTTAAAAAGATTCAAATCATTAGTTATGCTTCAAATATGGAGCTCTTAGTATTAGTTCTAAGCAGATAACTTCTAGATCAATACATCTAGTCTCACATTCTCTTCTGCGCTGCAGTAATGTTTCCATAAGGGCTATGTGGATATGTTAAAGTGTAGAGAACTCATCCTTCTCCTCCAATAGCTTAAACATAAGCTCTTGTCATTTAGAGTGAACAAATAATAGCATTGTATAAGAGGGTTAAGTGACTTGTCCACAGTCACACAGCTAGTAAGTGTTTCAGGCTGTATTTGGATTCAATCTTCTGGGCTCTAAACCAGGATATCTCTCCACTGTGCCCGCTAGCTTCCTTAAAATTCTTTGCTACATTATACATATGTTTTTATATTCTGGTGAAGGATCGAAAAAAGCCAAAAAGCTTTCAGCTAATGACTGATAAGAGAATTAAATTTTGAGATAACTCTTAAATTCTTTTCAGTTTTGTAAATGCTATGAGACTAGGTCTTATGTCTCATAAGATTGCTAGGAGTTGAAACTTCTCTGATTGCTAGGAATTGACTTTTCTCTTCTTGCTTTGGAATCTTTCATTTAGCTATCATCTTTGAAATACTTGGACTTTCTGACACCTTCACTCACCATTGTTGAGTCATCTACTCCATTCATTTAAATATCACCTTTATTCAGAAATTTTTCTATCCACCATCTGAGTCATTGCTGTGTGATTCAGTAACATATTTCTGTCTAGTGGATATCATTTTACATAAGGGGAGGAAAGGTATAGAGATGCCAAAGAAAATAAAAATATGGCAGAATTATTACAAGCCTTGCTTCTGCAGTGAGAAGCTGGAGATTAGAGTCTTGCTTCCTTACTAGAAAATAAGAAAGTTAATTAAGATAACTTCTAACATCCTTTCCTTGTTACTATTCAGTCATTTTAGTTGTTTCCAACTCAGTATGACTCAATCTGGAGTTTTCATGGCAAAGATACTGGAGTGATCTATGATTTCCTTTTAGACTTCATTTTACAGAAGAGGAAACTGAGGCAAATATAGTTAAAAGACTTTTCCAGGGCTACAGAACTAATAAGTGTGTGATGAGCTAGTAAGATGAGTCTTCCTGATTCCAAGCCCAGAACTCTACCCACTGCACCATGTAGCTGCCCTCAGAAAGAAAATATACAAGAAATTTTGGAACTAAGTTACAATTGTGATATATCACTTGTGGATATTTGATATGAGTAGTGATGAGTTACTTTAACTGTTCAAGTGTGTTGTTTCTAATAAAAGCATTAAAATGGATAAGTTCTTTATGTATTTTCCATTAAGATAATTTGATTGTGTAAAAGACTGAGGAAATGACAAAAGGAACTGCTACTATGAACATGATTTTGACAAGTAGAGGATCATGTGACTGTTAGGAGAGTGGACAAGTAATTTATATGACTGTCACTTAAGATTTTGCAGAACAGAAGTGATAGAAAGTCACTTTCCCATATTTAACATTCTTCACAGAATTATATTTTTTTTACTCCTTTTGCCAAACTAAAAAAACACACGTCATTGAAACACGTGGAATCTCTGTCACTCTTAAGAATAGATTGATGTCTATAACCTTCTTGAAGAGGGTAGGAATTATGAGCTGAACATAAGTTTTTGCTCTATGTCAAATAAAATTATTTCTTTGTGATATATAACTCTACTGCAATCTCTTTAGTCCTCTTATTCCCAGTGGCTAGGCAAATCCATATGTTGGCCTAATTGTTACAAAACAGAATAGATTCGAGTTGATATGTGGTCCATGTAGGCCTTCATAATTCTTACCCACATCTAGATGAATCTCCAAGCATGAGTGAGGAGTTCCTCTGACTTTGTTTTTCGGTTGAGAAAAAGCAGTACTTCTCAGAATGACGTAACTGCATCTACCAAACACATTTGCTTCATTTAGCTTTCATTTCCATAAAAGGAAACCTACATCTTCAGAGAGCTTTGTAGTTAAGAAGGAATACAAACAGTTAGGCAAAAAATTGTATTTATGTCCATACAGTTATCTGAAAATCAATAATATCTAAGGTTTGTAAAAAGATAATCTTAATTAATGAAAACTTCCTTGAATTTGGATTTCTCTATGACAAAACTGCTTGAACAGCACTGAGCAGGACAGGGAAAAATAAGACTATAAGTAAGTCATTTTTTGCCATGAAGCATGAAAGAATATTGTCAGCATATTTGATGGCATTGAAGTTAAGACTATGCCGATCTCAGAAGAAAATGCTGGGCTGAATCGTTTTAAAAGCTCCTTTCTATTACCGGACACCCAAGATTTGTGGTACAAAAATACCAACACTCTGAGTCAGGGAGAAATCCGATAATGTATCTCTATAATTAAATAAGGAAATGACAATAGAATACTATCCATTGAGGCCCTGATATGTCTCTATGGTCAGTGTAGGGCCTTCTAAAAATATTATTCATTTTCTTCCAACTTACAGTTATGTATATTTCTTCATTTACTCATATAATGAGATCCACATGCAAGGACCATTGTGACATATATTTTATAATCAAGAAATGTGCTTTATAACTATGAATGCATGAATTCTCAAAGACTGATGAGTATTGCACGTATCAGTCAAATTACATATTCTCACAGAAGTGTGGAAAATTATTATTTCATTTTGCAATTATGGCCTTAAGAAATGTGCTTCAAGAAGTGATATTAGACAGCTGAACTAATGGTATAAGTGGTGCATCTCTTTGGAAATCTAATCAGAAAGTCCTTTACTATGTAAAAAAGCTAGAACAAATGGAAAGTTATGTTTTTTTTTCTCCCCTGAATTCTGTAAATGCAAACTTAAAAAGCATTTGGAGTGGGAACACAGAAGGTTTCATGACTCAGTTAAATGTTGCTTTATATACATTGGAATAATTTTAAAAAATTACTCATGCCACATTTGAAATTTTTAAAATGACTTAAAACAGTATTCAAATCTATTTTTAAATAAGATAAATGAAATGATACCCAGAAAGATATTTTCCCCACTTTGGAATGCAAGAGATATTCTTTCCATTGTTAATTCACTAAACTTGAGTAACAGTGGCAACAAGAAATATAAAAGCGTCATCCATACACGTTAGGGTTACCTCTATTAGTTCACTCTACATGAAGAGTTTTATGTATATAAAAATAGCAAATCCACTCTTCACAAAGTATTTTAATTTATTTGAAAAATGTTGTATAAAAAGCACAACAGGCAACTTCCAGGAGCCAAGAGAGTTAAAGAAACAGTAAATTGTTTAATGACCTCTACAAACCTCCAAAAAATAGCAAGCCAGGAAAAATCCTGGAATAATAAAGCCAGCAGAAAGATAGGGTAGAAGTCTTTTAATCTTGGAAACTTGAAGGATCAGCAAAATATGTCCCTTTCTCTCAAGTAAAAGGGGAGTATGTTCTAGGACAGGAGTCACCTCAGCAAGCTGGTGACAACACCACCTTAGCAAACCAGCAGGGTATCCTGAGTCCCTTTATGATAGGGCAGGCAAACGACAATATCAGGACCTTCCATGTGTCCTAGCATACCCAGGGGAACTGGCACATCCCAACTTGGGAAATACTACATGAAAAAATAAAACCGCTTGTGGGCTGATTTTTTTCAGCAACCAAGCCTTCAGGTACTTCAGCACAGCTCCCAGTAGGCAGACATCATTCAACAGTAGACCTCTATGTGTTTCAGCATAGCCCGGGGCAGGCAGGCATCCTCCAGCAATAGAACGTACACATACTCTAGTAGAGGTCCAAAGAAATACAGAAAAAATCCTACCTAGCCTCAGTGCAGATCAGACACCATCACCAGGACCTTAGCTCAGCACCAGGAAAACTTTCAGATACTTACAGAATCCAGCTGCCAGTAGCTCAGGCCCCAGCACACAAAACCAATTACCAGGCTTCTGGCTCCCAGTAAAAGAAACTTGGGAAAATGCCCCCCTGTGTTGCAGCGGGAGAGCTCAATTGTAAAAGCCAGAAAAGAGATAATCACCATGAGCAAATACCAGGAACACTTATCACAAACTCTTTCTATGGAGACAGGGAAGATCAAAAGGCCAATTCAAGTAGCATAACATTGTCAATATACACGTATCTGATATGTGAAAGAGGAATATGAACTTGTCTCAATCCCAAAAAGCTTTCTTGGAAGAGCTGAAGAAAGATTTCAGAAGTCAAATAAGAGAAGTGGAAGAAAAATTTGGAAAAGAAACTAGTTATATAAGACAGAGTCAACAGCTAGGACAAGGAAGGACAAAAATTAATTGTAGAAAATAATTCCTGAGGTAGAAGCACAGATCTGCTTGAACTTTCCCCCAAAAGTCCTTAAAATACCTGTAAAATGACTCTAAACAAACTCTCGAGTAGCAGAAGCCACAAAAGGACAATGTAAAACAAATTTCCAGCCCAATGCAGACTGTAAGGCCAAGAGGAAGGGTCTATCAGACCAGTCTCAGAACAGAGGACAGCTCTTGGTGGACTGGCACAAACTGGACTTCAGGCAATGAATCAGGGGAGCTGCTACGTTTTCCAGATTTCTTAACCCACAAACAACCAAGACAGCTTCAAAGATCAGTGAAAAAACTCCTTCCCCTGGATGACATGGGGATTCAGTCAGGCCACAGCCTGCAACAGCAACTGGTGCAACAGGGGTCACTTTGAGAGCTCTCTTCCTCCAGACCCTCGGGAATTGAGAAACTGACCTCTGTCTCAGTTCTGAGTGTCAGGCTTGAGTGAGGAGGAGCGCTGACGTGGAGGAACTGGGGTCAGCTCTGGGGTCACAGTTCCAGGGCAGAAAAGACTGTTTTTTATTGCTGAAAGACTAGATACCAGTCCAGCAGAGTCATAAACATCTCTCAGTCAATTATGGCTCTCTGAAGGAATGGAGAACTTACAAGTCTCTAGAGATATTTGTGAAAACAGCTACACAAAAGCACTGAAGCCTGAAGTAGTATATATTTCACTTGACAAAGGACTCAAAAGTAAAGTAATTGGTTAAGAAAATATCAAAAAAGTGGGAAAATAAGACAATATACAGTTACTTTCTGGGTAACTAGGTACTTTCTTTCCTCCTTTTGGTTGAGGAAGAGCAAAGCATACAATCAGAAGACGACCAAAGCATAAAACAGAGGAAGACAGCAAGGTCAATGATTGCACTTACAAAACTCACCCCAAAATGAAATAGTCTCAGACCACAGAAGAATTAAGAAAGGATTATGAAAATTGAGTATGAGTGGTGCAGAAAAATTGGGAACAGTAATGTTAGTGATGCAAGAAAATCATGAAATCAAGTCAACAGCTTTCTGAAGGAAACCAGTGAAAATACTTAAGAAATAATATCTTTGAAAATAGATTATTTAGGGGCAGAGCCAAGATGGCATAGGAGAAAGATGCACATAAGCTAGCTCTACCCCCATAGCCCATAAAATACCTGTTAGGAAAGACTCTCGACAAATTCTAGAGCAGCAGAAGCCACAGAACAACAGAGTGGAGGGGATTACCAGCCCCGGGTGACCTGGAATGCCAACAGGAAACATCTGTCACAAATGACTCAGAGAAAAGCCCAGCTCAACCTTGGCCACAAGGTATGTCTCTGGGAGGAGGACAAAAGCAGGTCAGGGAGTGGAATCCCCAGTCACAGTAGCAGCAGTTCACAGATCCCTCAACCCACAGGCACCACAGGTCAGTGACAGTTTTTTTTTCATCTGGCTGAGAAATGAGAAGGGACTTCCCATAGCTCTGGCATCAGGGGGCAACAGTGGCCACAGTAGGCCCTACAGCAGCCCACATCCATTGTTAGATAGTAAAACCCCTGGGAGCACTGAGTTGCTGATTCGCAGCTCTGCCCTATGTAGAGGCCCTACCCCTATCTAATACTCCAGAGGGATTTGAGTAGCTGATCTTAATCTCACACTGAATGGCAGCCGTGCCCCAGCAGTTTATCTGAATCTCAGCCCACAGTGCTGTTTTGGTGGAACTCAGGCAAGGTGGTTGTGAAGAAGAAACTCTATTACTCAGATTCTATGCACAAAAATTTTTACTTGCTCCCAGACAAGTGTACATACTTGATTGTACCACCTTGGAAGAACTGAGAACTTAAAGACCCCCAGAGTATACCCTACTCTTGCCAAAGGATCCAAAAGTCAAGTAACTGGTTAGGAAAATGCCAAAAAGGGGGAAAATGAGACTACAGAAGGTTACTTTCTTGGTGAACAGATATCTTCTCCCATCCTTTCAGATGAGGAAGAACAATGCTTATCATCAGGGAAAGACATAAAAGTCTGAAATAAATTAATTAATAAAAAATAGATTAATCCAAATGGCAAAAGAAGTCCAAAAAGGCAGAGAGAAAATAAATGCCTTAAGAAACAGAACTGGTCAAATGGAAAAGGAGGTCTAAAAGCTCACTGAAGAAAAGTTATTTTAAAATAAGAGTGGAGTAAATGTAACCTAATGATTTTATAAGAAAGTATAAAACAAAACCAAAGGAATGAAAAAGAAATGGAAGACAATAGAAAAAACATGACATTGGAAAACCACTGACCTGGAAAATAGATCTAAGAGAAATAATTGAAAATTTATTGCTCTACCTGAAAACTACAACAAAAAATAAAGAGACTAGACATCATCTTCCACGAAACTATCAAGGAAAACTAGCCTGATATTCTAGAACCAGAGAGTAAAATAGAAATGAAAACAATTCACAGATCACATTCTGAAAGAGATTTCAACAGGACAACTCCTAGGAATATTGTAGTCAAGTTGCAGAGTAGCCAGGTTAAGGAGAAAATATTAAAAGTGGCCAGAAAAAAACAATTTAAGTAATGTGGAAATACAATGAGAACAGAACAAACTTTATCAGCTTCTATACTAAAGGATAAAAGCCATTGTGATAGAACATTCTGGAGGTCAAAGGAGATAGAATTAAAACCAAAAATTACCTACTCATCAAAATTGGCTATAATAATTCAGGGGGGGAAAGTGGAGTTTCCATAAATAAAGGACTTCAAGCACTCTTCTTGAAAATAACAGAGCTGAGTAGAAAATTTGAATTTCATATACAAGAATCAAGAGAATCATTAAAAGGCAAACAATAAGGAGAAATCATAAGGGGCATATTACAGTTGAATTCTTTACATTCCTACATGGAAAATGATATTCTTAACACGAGACCTTTTTTCAGTGTTAGGAAATGTAGAGAGAATACATACGTACATATGTATATGTATGTATGTGTGTGTGTGTGTGTATACATTCCTCCTATACAAACAAACACACTCATAAACAGAGTATACAGGGTGAGCTGAATATGAAGGGAGAATATCTAAAAAATAAAATTTCAGTTGAGTGGAATGTAATAGGAGTAAGAGAAAGGGAGATGTAGAAAGCAGCAAATTATATCACATAAAAGTGTCAAGAATGAGCCTTTACAATGGAGATGAAAAGAGGAGATATGAAAGAGAATAAATGATCTTTTCTTCTGTGGGATTTTGCTTAAGAAGAGAATGACACCCACTCAATTGGGATATGGAAATGTATTTCACCGTAATAAAAGGAAGTGGGGAAGGGGATAAGAAAGCAAAGATAATAGAATGGACAGAAATCTGGGGAAAGGAATACTAAGAAACAAAGACTATTGTGGAAGGATGGACCAAGGGAGAGAATGGAATAAGTGGATGGAACAGATGGAAATGTGTTAATCTTTCACATCATAACTATTGTGGAAATGATTTGCATGACTACACATGTATGAACCTGTCTCACCAAGGCAATACTCATAGAAAGGGTGGTGACCATGAATACGCTAGTGTGGTTCTCAATCACCAAATGTAAAAGACACTCCACAAAGAAGACAGAAGATGACATTTATTTAAGCAACAGAATGCTAAATACCAGAACCAGAAAGTAAAATCTGTCATGATGACTAACAAGTTAATAAACATGATCACAGCAGAGAGAAAAGTAATTCTCAAACCTCCCCTCCTTCAGTCAGAGCCTTCTCACTATCAACTCTCAACTTGTATCTATTGACCTGTCAGTTGGCCTGTGTTCCATCCTCTCTGACCTAACCCCACTCATTCACTTCCTCACAGTTGTGTTGCACCCTTCCTGTTCCGGCTATTTGGCAAGTTCCTCTTACCACATGGATTTAGGCTTCCAGGTGATTTAATCAGGTCACATGGGCCTATTAATTGACGATAAAGATCTTTTCATTTAAACTACTAGTACAGACATACATTGAATTGCTTGCTTTCTCAATGAGGTTGGTGGGGAGGGATGAAAGGAGAGAATACAGAATGGATGTTAAACATTGTTTGTGCAGGCAACTGGAAATTAAGATGTATAGGGAACGAGTTACAGAGATCTATTTTTCCCACAGGAAAACAGAGGAGAGCAGAATGAAAGAAGTATGGGAATAGAAGAGAGGACAGACTCGAGGAATGAGTGGATGGGGTGCTTCCTGTCCTGTAGTGATGGATGGGGAGTGGTGGGGAGAAATTAAAAAAAAATTCTCAGAAATCACCATTAGCTAAATGGGAAAAAAAAAACTCTACTGAAAAATAGCAACTGCTTAGAAAGGAAAATTGGCACTTTTGGTTCTGGGAACCAAGATGGCAGAGTGAAAGGTAATTGCTATCTATCTTCCCTTGTTGACCTTGACCAATAGAGAGAATATCTCCACAGAAATAACCCTGGATCAGTGGGAGTAGCAGAAGGGATAAACCAACTCTCATTCCATAATGGTTAGAAAGATAGCTAAGGAAGCTTCCTCTTCCTGTAGCCGAGGGGACAGGAAGCGCAGGATCAGAGCTCCCACCTCAACAAACCGGAATAATATCCTGAGCCACAGGGGGGTGAAGAAAGAAACTGCCAATAGCAGGACCCCAAGTGTGCCTCAGTACCCTATGGGAATCGGAAAGACCCTAGATCAGACAGCTGAGCTTCCTATGCTCTAGATAAGCAAAGAAGCCTCTGGCATCCAGACCATTCCTCCTGAACTCTTAACAAGCTAGCTCCAAGGTAACTTCAGGGAAAATCCAAAAAGAACTCACCTGGCCTTTGTTTTCAAACACCAGTCACCTCAGCATCAGGTAAGCTGCAGCATTTTAGTTTCTAGTTGAAAGAACAGAGGCCACAACAGATAAAGCCTCAAGCTTTAGGCACAAGAACAGTGGGACAGAACTTCCTGTGCCAAACATGCAGAGATCTTGTTTAAAAGCCAAGTAAATGTTTATTTTCACGAGTAAGAAGTAAAGCAGAAAGGAAAAGACCATGGAATCTTTCTATGAGGATAACCACCAGAACACATGGACCAAAGAGGTCAGCATTGAGACTGTATACCAATCTGAAACTTCAGAAGGGAAGACCAATCGGTCTGAAGCACAAAGAGCCTTATTAGAAGAGTTCAGGAAGAACTTTAAACCCTAAATTAGAGAAATTGAAGAAAAACAGGCCAATGATTCTAACAATATGTGAAAAGAATTAACTGAAGAGAACAGCTCCTTAAAAAGGAAAATTGGACAATTGAAAAAGGAAGGATAAAACCTAACTGTTGAAAAGACCTCCTTAAGAGAAATAATTTTTCAGATAGAAATTAGATACAAAAATTAACTGAAGAAAACAAATAGATACAAAAATAGAATCAGGAAAGGAGATGCTTATAAATCCATGAGGCATCGAAAATCATTCAAATAGAATGGAAAGAATGAAAAGATAGAAAAAGATTTTAAATGTCTAATTGGAAAAAGCAGCTGACCTGGAAAATAGATCCAGGAGACAAAATCCAAGGATTATTAGCTTACCAGAGACCATGACGAAAAAAGAGGGGGAAAAATATCCTCCAAGAAATCATCAAAGAAAATTGCCCAGAAATCCCAGACACAGAAGTTAAAATAGTTACCAAAAGAATCCTCACCTCCTGAAAGGGATGTCAAACTAATAACACCAAAGAATATCGTTGCCAAATTCCAGAACTATCAAAAGAAGGAGAACATACTGCAGGCAGCCAGAAAGAAACAATCCAAATATAGAGTAGCTACAGCCAGGATCACACAAGACCTCGGAGCTTCTACATTAACAAACTCAAGGAAATGGAATATGATATTTCCTAAAAGGAGCTGGGACTACAAAAAAAGGAATAATTACCCAGCAAAGTTGATCATGATATTTCATGTGAGGAGATGGACATTCATAGAAATAACAGATTTCCAGACCATCCTGATGAAGAGGTCAGAACTGAATAGGAAATTTGATCTTTCAACGCAGGTCTCAAGGGAGGCATGAAAAGGTAAACAGGGGAAAAATAACTTGTTACATAATATGGACAAACTGTTGACATCCTTATAAGGGAAGAAGAAACTTGTTAAGCTTGAGAATTGTATATTTATTAAGAAATGTAAAAGAGATATACATAGATAGAGGAAGTGGGTGTAAATTGAATTTTCTTATAACAATAAATGTGAATTAAAGGTAGGAAGTGATTGTAATGGGATACATGAAAAGGAGGAAGGAGAAAAAATGAATTCCATCACAGAAAGAGGCAGAAAAATATATTAAAGTAGAGAGAAATACGGGAGGGAGATGAGCGTTGTTTGAGAGGTACTCCCATTTGATTGGATTCCAGGAAGGTAGAACAAACTCAGTCAAGTAAAGAAATACAGCTAACTCTATAGGCAGTAGAGGTAAAGGGGGAAAGAAAAGGGAAGGGAGGCTAAAAGGAAGGGAAGAAGTAGTAAGGGGAAAGGGGATTTAAATGACAAAACAGAGGGACACCTGAGGGAGGAGATTGTCAAAAATTAAAACACTATTGTGAAGGAGAATAGAGAAGGGAGAACTAAAAGCATAAATGAGGGGAAAGGGGCTGGAGGGAAAGAAACAGATAGTAATCATAACTGTGAATGTGAATGGAATGAACTCTCCCATAAAATGGAAAAGCATAACAGAAGGGATTAAAAACCAAAATCCAGTAACATACTGTTTACAAGATATGCATATGAAAAGGGGAGATACACATAGGATAAATATTAAAAGTTGGAGCAGAATATATTTTGCTTAAGCTGATGCAAGAAGAAGCAGGGGTAGGAATGGTAATCTCAGACAAAGCAAAAGCAGAAATAGTTCTAATCACAAGAGATAAGGAAGGAAACTATATCCTGTTAAAAGGCACCAGAGAGAACAATGGAACAATGTACTTTGATTACAAAACATATATGCTCCAAGTGGTACATCGCAGAAATTCTTAGAGGAGAAGTTAAGGAAGTTACAGGAAAAAATAGATACCAAAAACCTCAACTTACTCTCTCTTAACTTGATAACTCTAACCCCAAAATAAACAAGAAAGAAGTTTAGCAAGTGAATAGACCTCTGGATATGGTAGATGTGATAGATATCTCAGAAAACTGAATAGGGATAAAAAGGAATATACCTTTTCTAAGGGATACATGGCACATATAAAAAAAATTGGCAATGAACATTCCCATAGAAAAGCTTCACAATCCAATGCAGCAAGGCAGAGATAGTCAATGCATCCTTTTCAGATGATAATACAATAAAGCTTATATGTCATCAAAGGCCATGGAAACATAAACCAAAAAACTAATTGCAAACTAAACAATCTAATCCTAAAGTATGAGCAGGTTACACAACAAATTAAAGAAACAATCAACAACTTCATTCAAGACACTGACAATAATGTTATAATGTACCAAATCTCATATGATACTGTAAAAGCCGTTCTTAAGGGAAGTTTTATACCTTTGAATGCCTACCTGAATAATATAACGAGAAGATCAAAGAAGTGGGCATGCAGCTGAAAAAACTTGAAAAAGACAAAATGGAAAATCCCCAAGTAAATACCAAATTAGAAATTCTGAAAACCAATAGAGGGGTTAATAAAATTAAAAATAAGAAAATTATTGAAATAATAAATAAAACTAGGAATTAGTTTTATTAAAAAAATAAAATTGATAAACAAATTTGATTAACAAAGAAAGAAAAACAAATTACCAATATCAAAAATGAAAACGGTAAACTCACCTCCAATGAAGAGGAAATTAGAACAATAATAAATTACTTTGCCAAACTGTATACCCATTCATTAAATAACAAGAGATTGAAAACTTAAACACTATCTTTGAAAAGGAAATTGAATAAACCATCAATGAACTACCTAGGGAAAAAAATCTCCAGAGAAAGATGGATTCAAAAGTGAATTATATCAAATACTGAAAGAACACTTAATTATAATACTAAGTAGGCTATTTGGGAAAATTGGGGTAGAAGGACTCTTATGAAATTATTTTTATGACACAAATATAGTTTTAATACCTAAACCAGGAAGAGTCAAAACAGAGAAAGAAAGTTATAGATCAACTTCTCTAATGAATATAGATGCAAAAATTTTAAATAAGATTTTAGCAAAAGAATACAGCAACTTTTCAAAAGAATAATATGTTATAATCAAGTAAGATTTACACCACAAATGAAGGTCTTGTTCAATATTAGGAAAATTATTAATATTTTGAATCAACAACAAAACTAACAGAAACCAAAAGATTATCTCAATAGATGGAAAAAAATTTGGGGATATGAAAATTATGAAATGAGAAATTGATAATTTTTATCACTTTAAATAGATTTTGC
This sequence comes from Bettongia penicillata ogilbyi, assembly GCA_023548195.1. NCBI lineage: Eukaryota > Metazoa > Chordata > Mammalia > Diprotodontia > Potoroidae > Bettongia > Bettongia penicillata. The sequence goes on along the minus strand of JAJHZJ010000557.1, from coordinate 884,170 downwards.
ACAAACAAAGACAATACACCCAAGATTAGAGGGGTAGCAGAACACTGGAAAATAATCTTTACGACTAGTAACTCTGATAGAGTCCTCATCTTTAAAATATATAGAGAACTAAGTCAAATTTATAGGAATACAAGTCATTCCCCAATTGATAAATGTTCAAAGGATTCATATCAAATGAAAACATCAAAAAACAGACAGTTTTGAAAAAAAAGAAATTAAAGATATCTACAGTGATTTAAAAAAAGATCTAAATCACTTCTGATTAGAAAAATGCACATCAAAACAATTCTGAGGTACCACATCACACCTAGCAGATTGGCTAACATAACAAAACAGGAAAATGGTAAATGTTGGAGAAGATGCAGGAAAATTGGAACACCAATGGATTGTTGGTGGAGTTGCAACCTGGATCAATCATTCTGAAACTGAATCCAAAGGACCATAAAACTGTGTGTACCCTTTTATCCAGTAATACCAGTATCAGGTCTGCATCCAAAGACATCATAAGTAAAAGGGAAAAGGAACCACATATAAAATATTTCATATATATATATATATATACATATATATGTGTGTGTGTATACACATTTATACACATACATGCATACATATACATATTTAAATCCTATATGTATATATATATATATATTCATACATATGTGTGTACATATGTACATATATATGCAAGTATATAAGTATGGAAATATGTATGGGTATATGTATATGCACACATATAAATATATACAGACATACACATGTATATATGGATGTGTGTTTGTAAATCAGCTCTTTTGTGTGTTGGCCAAGAATTGGAAGTTGAGGGGGAATCCATCAACTGAGGAAGGGTTGAACAAGATGTGGTATATGACTCTAACGGAATACTATTGTTCCACAAGAAATGATGAGTAGGCAGATTTTTATTAAAAAAATCCTGTGAAGTTTTTCATGAACTGATGCTGAGAGAAATGAGCAAAACTAGGAGAATATTGTACGTAGTAACAGCACATTGTGCAATGACTGATTTTGATAGTCTCAGCTATTCTCAGAAATGCAATGATCTAAGATAAATCCAAAAGAGTCACGATAGAAAATGATTTCACATCCAAAGAAAGACCTATAGAGTCTGATTGGAGACGGAAGCATACTGTTCTCTTGCCCTCTCTTTTTCCCCATTGTTTTCCCATTTTTTTTCTGATTCTTTGTTGACATCATGACAAATACAGAAATATATTTATTACAATTGTGCACATAGAATATATATCAGAATGCATGTTGATTGTGAGAGAAGGGAAAGGAGGGGATTTAAATTTTAAAATCTTATAAAAGTGAATGCTGAAAACCAAAAATAAATAAAAAAAAATGGCTGTAGAGGAACTAATCACAGTGAACTGAGAAATAAAATTTACCATAGCCCTACTACATCAACTTGCCACTGTATATTTTTTGCCATTATCAACCATGGTTTTGCTCCAATGGAGAAAAAATTTGGTTAAACTCTTTATCATGTTGTTGGGGGCATATGTTGTGTAACAAGTTATAAAGAACAAAATGAAGCTGTATGTTCACATACAGTCATATAATAAGTATTAATTAAATAACTACTATGTAAGAGACCCTATTATAAGTGTTGGGGATACAAAAAGCAACAATGACAACAACAACAGCAACAACAACAAAACTTCCTGCTTTCCAGGAAGTTCCTTATCTAATGATGGAGACGATGAAAAGACAAAAATTCATGAACAAGTGGAGGAGTGGAAAATGAGTGGAGGAGTGGAATTGAAAGAGAGCCATTTGCTAAAGGACAAAAGCTAGAATAAGATGATTCATGCAGGCAGAGTTGTTAAATAACCTTGAAAAGCAGAATTTCCATCCCTTCTATCTAAATGTGTTGAAAGTGGTGATAGAGGTTAAAGGCTTCTGAATGATGTGAGAATAGGGAAGAGTGGGTTCGTAGTCATATTCGTATTCATTTTATTTGTAAAAAAAATATGTTTGCCTGCTGATAGGTGAGAGAGTAGCAGCCTTCACAGCACTGAAGAAGGATTAAATGAAAAAAAAAAATGTTTGAAAAATTAAGCCTTATTGAGATTATTTAACGTAATTGCATTGCAGACATAGACCGAATTTTTGTTTGTTCATTTGTTTTATCTCCGGGTTTATCAGCGAACCATCAGAATAACCCGACAGGAAATGGAGGAAATACTCCAAGGCTACAACTCATGTCAAAAAAGATATTAGGAAAAGGGCCAAGGGACTTGACAGAAAAGAAGAGAGTAGATAAGAGTCAATCTAGTTCGATAAACATTCAGGGTATGGAAAGGAGGAGTTTATTTTTAAGGAAGGAGTGATGGTTTGAGAAGAACTGAGTGATGGAGGAATTGGAGATCATGATAAAGATAAAATACAATTTGGAATTTATTACAAAGAAAGCAGTAGAATGATATTAGAGTTGCGATCTCATAAAGAAATTTCTGAGTTCATGCACATGCAAGTTATACTTTTATGGATTCTTGCAAGATCAAGGTATTTGTGTTGCAGAAGTAGAGTGAAGATCATGAGAAAGGATAAATTGAGGAACTAGGAAGTCAAGGTGCTTATCGAAGTATTAATATGGATGTTGAAATTTTTAGTATGAAGAAAAGAAAATGTTGGGGAAGGGAGAAGACTGAATCAGACCATGAATTAATTGATAAAAAATGCAGAATTTATTAGAAATTGTTAGATAATACCTACCAGAATCTTTATTGAATGGCAAGTATGTGTTATTGAACATCAAAGTAGGAGAGATTATTGAATGATTAAGGATGAAGGAAAGCCCATAAGTGGCATTTGGGAACAAAAAAAAGATTGCAACTACCCTAAATTGACTTGTGTGTCAAAGGATGTGAATGAAAGTACAAACAGTACTAGAAATAGTGTCCAGGGGAAGTTGTGTCATGAGGAGAGAGCAATGTCTCCATGAGAACCAGGAGATGGAAGCAATGTGAACAGGGGAAAAAGTGTAAGATGAAAGTAAATTTCTCATCTATGGAAAAGAAATTCCAAAGATCATAGTGGCAGAGTGTACAGATTTAGAATGTTCTTTAGATAGGTGAACAGAATGGGAATAAGATCCTAACAAAGGAGAAGAATAGATATGAATAATGAAGCTAGAGATTCAGAATTACTGACTTTGGGAAATTATGGAAAATTGGGATATTTTCATCATTGATCAATTGAGGTATATTATCAACATATCCAGTGACCTTGTCTCAGCTTGGAGATCTCTCTTGGTATTAGGCAGCAGTGTGTAGTTGAAAAACTAGAAATAGGTGAAGGGAGAGATTGTGTGTAGAGGCAGACTTAGGTAATGTGATTGCTGGATATGTAGTTGCTCACGGGGTAGTGATGGAATGGATTTTCTTTTTTCCAGGTTGACTCAGGTCATGTTTTCCTGTACATATCAAATTGAAGCCTATATAACTCAGGCCTTACCAATTTCCATTAAAGCAGTTCATTCAAGGTATAAGAGTGCTAGTTTGTAAAGTTAGTTCATGAATTCCCATGCCAAAGTCTGGGTGTTCATAGATATAGGAGACTTCAGTACTCACAATGGAAGGTTGTAATAAACATTCTGGGCATATTTACGGCTTGCCAGGGCAGAGACTCTAATGAATCTTACCTATGACTCCCCAGAGAAACTTGTTATTTAAACTGTGATTCTCTCCAATCATATCCTTTTTATATTAAAGGAAACTAACTTTGCAAACACAAAAGGGAAAATCATGCAGTTTTCTCTAGAAGAACATGAAAACACTGCTTATTTTTTGTTTATTTATTTATTTGCCCTAGATAAACTGGGAAAATTATGGCACCCTGCATTTGTACCTCCAGGACTACATATGATAATATTCATTACAAAATAAATACCTATGTGCCACGGAGAGATAAGTTTTTGCTTTGTTGTTTTCCAGCATTTAAAAATTGCCATTAATATAAATGGTTATATTGAATAAAACCCTTTCTTTTTTCCCCAATTCTTTCTCTAAAGTAACTGAATACTTGCTTACCTTAACGAACTTAATTTTTTTTTTCCTTACTCTAATCTTTCGTTGAATTGCTTGAAGTCTGGGGCAAGATTCCTTACAGATTAGGCTCACAATCCTCCCATAATACATCTAACTACTGTCAAACTCCCCCTAAACAACTACCAGAAGGCTAAAGGTATAGTGGATATTCAAGAAACAGTTATTCAAATTGACAATGTTTCATATACCTATAGTCTGGGAATTTATTGTGAGGAAAGAATATTAGTTACAGTAAGTACTATAAAAGTATAAAGACTCAGATGTCAGTACAGATTCTTTATTCTTCAATAATATTACATGGATCTACTTTTTTGTTGTTGTTTAAGCTCCTTCTGTCAGCAAAGGATAAAGTTGTAATTAGGTCCTTAGTAATAACTACTAACTATAAATTAAATAAACATCTAACTAATAGGGGAAAATAGCTTTTTGTGTAGAGAGCAATTTGTTTAAAGAAAGGTTGCATAAACATCGCACAATGAATTATTAAATTACCTAGTTGAAATCAAATTGTAAAAAGTGAAAAGGTTATTAAATCCATTGTAAAACAGTAATCTTGTATAAAGATGCTATGATATAGATGACCAGGTATTCGAAAGGGCACATGACATATAATTGGATTCTTTCAAGTGTTCATAAGTAAACCAAAATATATTTAATGTGCACTGTAAAAAAGTGGTGCTAATCAATATAAGTAAAAGAAAATTAGAAAGTACAACTTGTGACACTGAGAAATGACATACACACACACACGCAGAATGCTGAGAAAAGGAATCCAAATTATGAGCATTGCAAATGGTTGTACACTTAGTTGGTCAATGGGAGTAAACTTTCCTATTCAACTAGCTAACTTTTTTTTTTTCCCTGGCAGAGAAAGAATGTTCTCCCTCCCTCTCCCTCTCTGTCTCTCTGTCTCTCTGTCTCTGTCTCTCTGTCTCTGTCTCTCTGTCTCTCTCTCTCTCTCTCACCCTCAAATATATAAATGTTCCAAAAACACGAATTGATTAATTGCAATATTAGATGTTTTACAAATATGTCAACCTTAACAACAGTACATGTTTTGTACTGGCATTTATGTGACCTATATCTCTCTATACATGTATGTAAAAGTAGAATTTTTCATTCTTTTAATAGAGATATAGGGAAATTATATTATTATGTCAATTGATGGCCAATGACAACTTGCATCACACATAAGTATATGTGTATGTGTGCATATATGTTTTATGTGTGTATACACATCCATGTACACATATATGCATAGGTATGCACACACTCATACATGTATGCATGAATATATGTGTGTGCGTTTGTATATATATGTATATATTATTCTATGAAAATAATGGAAAACTCAATGTTTAATTATGTGTATAGACAAATATAAGTCTCATAAAGGCAGATAAAAACCATGTGTTATAGATCAGTCTGAGATACCTTGCAAAGTATCTAATATTGCAGCTACACAGTCAATCCTTGTTGGTGGAACATCAGGATAAATTTTTATATATGTTTGTATTTGTGTGTGTGTGTTTGTGAGAGAGAGACAGAGACAGGGACAGAGAGACAGAGAGAGAGACAGAGGGAGAGAGAGACAGAGACAGACAGAGAGAGAGAGAGGGAGGGAGGGAGAGAGAGAGAGAGATCATAAAGCCCGTTCATATGAAGATGCCCCAAAACAACCAAAAACTTCAACATTGGAATTTTGAAATATGTCTTTTGGCATATTTCATATACCAAAATACAAGAAGCTCAGAAACATAGGCATTTGGGATTGAAATTTTCCTCCCCCACTCTCAAAATTTTATCATTAATAAATAAATAATAAACTATTATTATATATTTCAATAATTAAACTATCTTAATATACAGCATGGTTATGTTTAATGATATAATTTCAAAAAATGTTCATGTACAAAGGTGAATGCATTTCAATAAAATCAATTTAAAATTTTGTAAACTTACCAGAAGGTCTCTTGTATGTTGGGTTAAGTGATAAGGGGACATTAATATCAGTATTTGTGCAAATATTTGTTCACTCGATGAAGTGTAGGTTATAATCTTCACCTGTAGGTAGAATACTCATATTGGTTAAATTACAGCTTCATTGAAGTGACGAATAAAATTAAACTTATCCCAAAATGTCAACTTTCTCACATTTCTTCTTCCATAAACAATGAAGACTGTGTACATATATATGTACATAATGTAATATATTATATGCACATGAACATACAAGCATACACACATATATTTGTACACATTGGTGTGTATATATAGATATGTATATGTATGTATATGTATGTATATTTTGTATGTGTATATATACATACACATTAATACATATTCATACATAGACATGCATATACATATATGTGCATAGACATATACATAGAAATAGACATGCATATACATACATACATACGTGAATACAAGGAGGAATGTTTAAAATATCTACTAGGATATGCCTCCAATATACCAATACTTCTCTTAAGCATTTTTTTGCATCTATCATTCACATAAAATTAATTAGTTTCCAGGATTATTAGAATCATATATGAGGGAACATTAGTGTCACATTAAGTAACATATATATCTCAACTAAATTTCATTAAAAGATTTTGGACATAATTTAAACTGAAATTTATGACATATGTGACTCATAAGCTAGAAAAATAAATGAAAATTTGTAGTGAAACTTTTTTTTGCTGCAGATGACTATGGCAACTCAAGCCCAATAATCACTTCACATTCAAAAAGAGTGAGAGCTTGTTTTCCCAGCAAGTAAGCCCTGACACGTGAGGCAATTATTAGGTTTGACTGAACAGTGGACAGGTAGGTGGTGCAGTGAATATAGTACTGATTCTGGAGTCAGAAAGACACAAGTTCAAATTTATACTTATTTGGCAACTGTGAATCTGTGCTACAGAACAACAGCAATAACAATTATTAGGTAATGAAATAACAAAGGAGGTAGAAAACCTAGATTTTAATTTTACCTGTAGTAGTAATCTTCAATTAACTCTAAAATGTTGTCTCTTTAAAAAAATGACTCAAATATTTAGAGGGATTGTGTAATATCCTTAATGAAGTAAAGATAAAAAGGTATATCGGTTAAAATTTAAGATTTTTAGGAATTTTAAGGAAGTGCTAATAAATGACATTCGAGTAAGGAGCAAATTAACATTAGATTATAATGTTAAATCCCTTGCTTATACATATACTAGTTAGACAATCTAATTCTCTGAAATTTTTTATACTTCAGAGATTTAATTTTGCCCCATATGTATCGATCAGTCATTGTAACTGATCAAAAAGATTCAGTCTTTTGAGCTCAAAATACTCAGATCTTAAGAAAAATGAATGATAAAGTGTAGATCATAGGAGCGGTGAGAAAACAAAAATAAAATATATTCTTATGGTATAATTATATTAAGAATGCAAAGCAAGCAGCAGAAATAAAGAAGGGGTAAATACTATTCAATCTAAGGTACTATAGAGAATGGAATAAAATATTATGTGTTTAAAACACACCACTGAAGGAATCTTTTTTTTTTTTTTTTCAGTAAATCATTTTGCTTATTAAAATGCTGAAGGGAATTTAAAGCTTACATTATGGAGATCAAAGTTAGAATGGAAATTGAGAATAAGTATGATTATCATTTTAGTGACATTTCATGGAAGGCATTTACAGCACACATTAATCAATGGTGATACCAATATAATCTTTTTTTTTAATTTTTAATTTTTTAAAATTTATTTATTTAACTTTTTACAATCATTTTTAAAAATGTTGGGTTTCAAATTTTCTCCCCGTTTGTCCCCTCCTCCCCACCCCGATACACCGAGGATGCTAATTTCCTCTATCACCAATCTGCCCCTCTTCTATCATCCTTCCCTTCCCTTGTCCCCATCCTCTCTTTTGTCCTGTAGGGCCAGATAACTTTCTGTTCCCCATTACCTGTATTACTTATTTCCTAGTAGCAAGAACAATACTAAACAGTTTTTCCTAAAGTTTGAGCTCCAACCTCGCCCCATCCCTCCCTCCCCATCCATTCCCTTTGGGAAGGCAGGCAATTCAATATAGGCCATATATGTGTAGTTTTGCAAATGATTTCGATAACAGTCGTGTTGTGTAAGACTAACTATATTTCCCTCCATCCTATCCTGCCCCCCTTTGTTTCTATTCTCTCTTTTGATCCTGTCCCTCCCCAAGAGTGTTGATTTCAAATGGTCTCTCCCCCCATTGCCCTCCGTTCCATCATCCCCCCTACCCTGCTTATCCCCTTCTCCCCCACTTTCATGTATTGTAAAATAGGTTTTCATAACAAAATGAGTATGCATTTTATTCCTTCCTTTAGTCGGATGTGATGAGAGTAAACTTCATGTTATTCTCTCAGCTCCCTTCCTTTTCCCTCTGCTAAAAAGTCTCCTACCTGCCTCTTCTATGAGATATAATACGCCCATTCCATTTCTCCCTGTCTCCTCCCAATACATTTCTCTCTCACTGCTTATCTTCATTTTTTAAAAGTATGATCCCGTGTGTGCATACACGTGTGTGTGTTTGTGTATGTGTGTGTGTGTCTGTGTGTGTAATCCAACAAACTACCCAGATAGTGAAAAGTTTCAAGAGTTACAAATATTGCCTTTCCATGTAGGAATATAAACAGTTCAACTTTAGAAAGTCTCTTATGACTCCTCTTTGCTGTTTACCTTTTCATGCTTCTTTTCATTCTTGTGTTTGAAAGTCAAATTTTCTTTTCAGCTCTGGTCTTTTCATCAAGAATGCTTGAAAGTCGTCTATTTCATTGAGACACCATTTTTCCCCCTGACGTATTATACTAAGGTTTTCTGTATAGGTGATTATTGGTTTTAGTCCTAGTTCATTTGACTTCTGGAATATCCTATTCCATGCACTTGGATCCTTTAATGTAGAAGCTGCTAGATCTTGTGTTATCCTTACTGTATTTCCACAATACTGTTCCATTCTAATTTGAAAGAACTCTTTTCTTCAGTGAGCTTTTGAATTTCCTTTTCCATTTGGCTAATTCTGCTTTTGAAAGCATTCTTCTCCTCATTGGCTTTTTGAACCTCTTTTGCCAGTTGAGTTAGCATATTTTTCAAGGTGTTATTTTCTTCAGCATTTTTTGGGTCTCCTTTAGCAAGGTGTTGACCTGCTTTTCATGCTTTTCTTGCATCTCTCTCATTTTTCTTGCCAGGCTTTCCTTTAATACTCTCACTTGATTTTCAAAATCCTTTTTGATATCTTCCATGACCTGAGCTCATTGAATGTTTGTTTTGGATGTTTGGAATACAAAAGCCTTGACTTCTATGTCTTTACCTGATGGTAAGGAGTGTTCTTCCTCATCAGAAAGGAAGGGAGGAGATATCTGTTTACCAAGAAAGTAACCTCTTATGGTCTTATTTTTTTTTCCCTTTTCTGGGCATTTTCCCAGCCAGTAACTTGACTCTTGAGATTCCTCTCTACCCCTGCCTTGCCCCCAGATCCACCCAGGTAGTGCTTGGGGTCTGAAATTCAAATGCTGCTTCCCAGCCTGAGGATTTTTGATGGGGGTGGGGTTGCTATTCAGTGGGAGATTAAGTTCAGGTGCTCAGATGGGGGCAGGGCCGCCACATGGGGCTCAGTTCCCTCAAGGGGTTTATGTGGAGACCTTCAACAATGGATCCGAGCTTCTACCTGATTTAGGAGCTCCTGTCTGCTGCTGCCTCTGCTGCTGCCTCACAAGGGGGCCTGAGTTATGGAGACATACTGCTCCCCTCTTGGCCAGTCAAAAAGAGTCTTTCACTGACCTTTGGTATTTCTGGGTGGAGGGACCTGCACGGCTGCTGGAGTATCTATCCCTGAAGCCTGCTCAGATCTGCTCCTCTTTGTGCTGTGCAGCCAAGGCAGGGCTGGGCTGCGCTCTGGGTCCAGTGTGAGACTGATGTTTGGTGTTGGTTTTTCAGGGCTCTTTGGAACACAAATCTCCTCCACTCCATTGTTATGTGGCTTCTGATGCTCCAGAAGTTATTGGGAGTTCTTCTTTACAGGTATTTTATGGGCTGTGGGTTGGAGCTAACCTACATGAATCTTTCTACTCTGACATCTTGGCTCCTCCCCCAATACAATCTTATTGAAAAAAAGCATATCTTAATCTTAGTTATGTTCTATTTAAGATATATATAGTAATGTCTTAAATGCATGGTGAAAACCTTCTGTCTTAATAAAAATTCAAAAAGGTCAAACCTAATCCTGGGACCAAAAATAAAACAAAAAACAAAAACAACCACTCTGTATAAGTGTTTATACATACACATAAACTAAAAATAATATATAGTTTGTGGTAAAACATTCATTTTTTTTCAATATTAAGTAGCAGAAATCATTCACTGAAATGTAACATCTAGATAGTAATGATGGGAAATGCAAATTTAGAGTCAGCCCTGACTACCCGTGCTTGAATATCTTGCTTCTTCCAACTTTGTGTTTGTAGTGTTCTCTAACCACTCACTCTTCATCAGAAGAGTGGTTTCTTTACAAACCTACCATGTCAAAAAGAATTGCTCTGCTGAACTTCTTACCCCAGTGTTTTATGCTGGATAACGTTTCTTTCTTTTTTCTTTTTCTTTTTTAATTCTCATTGTGTATTTGGTGCATTGAACAGATAAATGTTCTTCTTTTTTTCCCACCAACCACAATAATATTGGGTAATTGTCATTTTAAAATAAAACCGGCCTCAGCAAAAGACCTAATATTAATGAGTTCAATTTAAAAATAAACAAAAAGAAACAAGTAAAGACAAAATGTAAAGTCCCAAAGTCCCAAGCTACCATGGAGTTATTCCAAAAGATGAATCAAAAAATCCACGTGAGTGGGTTTTAGAGGCACACACACACACACACACACATACAAACACACACGTACCTACAGAGGATGGATAGGAACACACACAGAGACACAGACACAGACATATAGACAGACACACACACACACACAGTGATAGCTGTGCAACATTTGCATGATGGTGTTTTAAACACCCACATCTCAGCCAATGAAATGAGCCCAAATCTATCCAACACTGGACCACCCACCCAACAATTTCCCCTCCACCTGTGCTAGAAATGAATGAACCTGGAGAAATCCACCAACATTCACGTTTGGAGTAAAGCATCAGGCCAGGAGCATCTGGCCTTTGCCATCATTGCTGCCCAAGCCTGTGGGTCACTTGAAAAGGCAGAAGCTGCCCGGCACATGGCAGTGTTGCCCCCATTAGAAATGCTCTGGATGGTTCTGGAGGCAGGACAGCATCTCCTGACTGGTCAACCTTCGTAGCAGATCTGATAGACGGCTGTAAACAAGGGGAACTTCTCCAGCATCCCCTTCTGCTTGAGGATGCGATACACCTCTGCTGAAGTCGGGGTCCCTCGAGCTTCTGGCCATTTAGCAGGTCTTTCTCCAATTCCTGGATAGTCTTTCCAGTCTTGACAAATGCTTCAGCTATTCTCCAGTTCCGGCCCCAGTAGCACGTGGTGATCAGGTCAACCACGCCACAGCTCTCCAGGAAGGTGGCTGTGGACACCTGCCCTTTGCAAAAGATCCTGGCAAAGGCAATCATTTCCATTCTCGGATGGATGACAGCAGCCTTGGTGTTGTCCCAGCAGCAGAGCCCATCACAGAAGCTGGCTCCCACTGCCACGATATTCTTGAGTACCCCATACAGCTCCACAGTGTCAGCATCATCCACCACGGTGATTCGGAAATTTGGGGTTTGGAGAAGTTCCTTGAAGAGAGAAGTCCATTCTCCAGGACCTTGCTGCCTATTGTGGTCTCACAAAACTTCTCAGCAGCCATATCGTTGGCGATATTGGCACCCATTAGCATGCTGATATCGATACCCATCTTTTCTCAGATAATGTCAGAAATAAGTTTGAGCCCTTCAGGACCCTCATCAATTCCCTTCATGAGGGTAATCCCCAGAGCTTTCTTGGGGACTCACCCAGTGATCTCATCACAGATTCTGTGAATGAACTGGTGAGGAATCAAAAAGGCCAGGAGGTCTGCATCTCCAATGGCTTCACTGAGACTTGGGACAGCAATCACATTTTCAGGCAGCTTGTTTCTGGGGAGGTATTTTACATTCTCATGATCGTTATTGATGATGTCTGTCAGTTTTCGTCCATTTATTGAATCCCCAAAGATCCACATTTTGACCATTGGGGCAAACTTCTGGTGCTTCTTGACATTATTACCAATGATTTTGGCCACAGCTGAGCCCCAGTTGCCCGAATCTACGATGCAACTCTCAGAGGCGCGGCTGCCATGGCCAAGAGATGGGAGGGACCTGAGGGTTGGGAGGCAGCAGAGGTGGCAAAGACAGCCCCAGTGGTAGCGGCAGCAGCTCTGAATGGCCTCAGCAGCCCTGGTTAACTTTTCTGAGAATTTTTGGTTCAATCACTTAATAATCTTTTCACGGTCATGTGCAAAACATGTTTCATAGTTATCATTGAGTTTCCAACAGCCTCAATAATTTTAATTTATTTCCTTCCTAGGATTCCTCTTTCTTCACCAATCCATTCCCATGTATGCAAACAAGAATATGTGAATAAGACTGTTGCTTTCAATTGAAAATACAATTTCAAAGTAACAAAAACAAACCTCAAGTTAAAATTGAAACTATCAGTATTACTAAATGGCTAGATATTCCAAAAACAATCAGCAGATAAGGAAAACAGTAGCTTACTCTACCTTTTAAAGAAACTAGATAACGGCAGATAATGAAGACTTTGTTCCAGAAGAGTACAAGGGGGAATCTCTAACTCAATGTCACCATGAAACACCTTCAACTTTCCTGTCTAATTAACTTCAGCAGGCTTTGGATTGTTGTCTCTTATCATACTAAGGATGCCTAAAATTGTTCTAATTTATCCTTGTTTAGAAAAATTCAACATTTGTTCCATGGCTAGGAGGATGCCTTCACTCCAGGCTCAGTACTCCAGGTTAAAAACACAAAGCAAAGAAACAAAAATGGACTTTGGCTTCCCTCACAAATTCAATCAAGATCAGAAACCTTCCCAGGCTAAATACCTACAATTATATAACTCCAAGTCCTATGACATTCTCACTAAAGTATAGGAGGACTTCTATAAGAAAATATGGAAAACGTTAAGGTAAATGAACAAAAATTGCAATTTAGTAAATGCTGGTAAATTTAATTATTTAATTCCTTTAAAATTTCTCCTCTCCCACCCTTGGGAATGTCCTAATGAAAGAGGAACCATTAATGGAATGTAGAGCTGAAAGAGATATAGATATCACCTAATCTAGTGCCTCTGTTTTAGTCATCCTCATATAGTTTGAGAATTTGTTTCAATGATCTAAGAGGATCAGATAAAATATATTAATGATGCCATCAGCAGTAAATAATTGCTCAATAGTTTTCAAACTGCTTTATCTTCTGTGAAAACAGGCATGCACATTTTAAATATTTTGTAATTATAACAAAGTTTCATCTTGGACATTTCTTGGGAAAATATAATTGAAGCTATTATAAGCACTTATATGAATAAATCTAAAATAACGTTATGAATAGTACATTTAATTCTATGGGTCTCAGAACAGATTTTGTGGTTGTGGTTGTTGGTGCTGCTATTGAAAGGGTTAGAATAGAGGAACAAGAATGTTAGGAAGCATGATTTTTATAAACCATTATTTTAAGGTAAATACGTTGGTCCAAATTGATTAATTCACACAACTGCTTAGGAACATTATTCAGTTCCGCTGGCTGATGAAAAAATAATTATGAACAACATGAAAATTTAACCATTTTTTCAATAGTCCATATTTCTAAAATTAAGTCTTTCACTATCCCTATCAAACAATTTATATTATCTCAACATTCCTTTCTTTTCATCAATTAAAAATTTTTCAAAGTTGCAAATCTTATGGACACCCATACTTTAAAAAAATGGCAAGTTGATGGGTGGAGTCAAGATGGTAGAGTAGAAAGACACATATACTCTAGCACTTCCCCCACAGCCTACAAAATACCTGTAAAAAATGACTCTCAAAAAATTCTAGAGTAGCATAAGTCACAGGAAGCCTGACAGGAAAGGTCTATCCCATGGTACACTGAGTGGAGCACAGCTCATCCCTGGCCATGCTGTACAGGGAGGAACATACCTCCAGGGCTAAATTCCAAGCAGGGAGGGTCCCAGATCCCTCAACCCACAAGGAACAAAGAAAGCTTTAAAGGTCATTGTGGTAGGGCTTTCCCATCTGGGCAAGAGGGAAATGCACCTCCCCCCCCCAGCAGTGGTCTCAGGCAGTGGCAGAAGTGGCAACAGGAGCAACAGCAGGGTCCTGGCAACTACGTGGCCCCAGAAGAGCCTGGGTCCACTGTCTAGGCAGCTTAACTTAAAACTTCTGGGGAAAATGAGCAACTGATCTGAATCTCAGCATTGAGCATGGTACTGTGGGAAGGAGGACCAATAGGACCCTCCTCTTGAAAAGTGACTCAGAAGTCATGTAACTGGCTGGGAAAATACCCAAAAAAGGGAAAACAATAAGACCATAGAAGGTTACATTCTTGGTGAATAAGTTTCTCCTTCCATCCTTTCAGATGAAGAGAAACAAGACATACTATCAGAGGAAGTCAAGGACTCCTCATCAGTACCTCCAAAATGAATATGAAATGGACCCAGGCCATAGAAGAGCTTGAAAAGCAAGTCAGTAGCTTTCTAAAGGAGAACCAAAAAATGCTGATGAAAATAGCACCTTCAAAAATAGGCTAATTCAATTGGCAAAATAGTTCCAAAAAGCCAATGAAGAGAAGAAGGATTTAAAAAGCAATTAGCCAAATGAAAAAGAAGCTTTAGAAGCTCACCGAACAAAATATTTCTATAAAAGAGAGATTGGATTTCAGGGAAGCTAATGAGTATGAGATAAAATAAGAAGCTAGAAAACAAAACCTGAAGTTTGAAAAAAATAGAAGATAATGTGAAGTATCTCATTGGAAAAACAACTGACGTGGAAAAGAGATCCAGGAGATTCAATTTTAAAATTATGGGACTACCTCAAAGCCATAATCAAAAAAAGAGCCTGTACATTGTCTTTCATGAAATTATCAAGGAAAACTGCTCTGATATTCTAGAACCAGAAGGCAAAATAAATATTGAGAGAATGAACTGATCACCAACTGAAAGGGAACTGAAAAGAGAAACTTCAAGAAATATTGTGGCCAAATTTCAGAGTTCCCAGGTAAAGGAGAAAATAGTGGAAGCAACAAGAAAGAAACAATTCAAGCACTGGGTAAACAATAACGATAACACAAAATTTGACAACTTCTGCATTAAGAGACTGAAGGGTTTGGAATAGAATATTCCAGAAATCAAAGGTAGGATGTAGGGCAATATAGTTAGTCTTACACAACATGACTACTGTGGAACTCTTTTGCAAAATGACACATATATATCCTGTATTGAATTACTGGCCTTCTCAGTGGGGAAGGGGAGGGAGGGAAGGAGAAAAGTTGGAATTCAAAGTATTAGAAACGAATGTTGAGAATTGCATATAAGTTGAAAATAAGAAATAAAGGTAATAGGGTATAGAAATATATCTTGCCCTACAAGAAAAGGGAGAAGATTGGGATAACAGAAGGGTGGGGTGTGATAGAAGGGAAGGTATATCGAAGGAAGGGATAATCAGAATGCACGGTGTAATGGAGTGGGGAGAAAAATTGGAACTCAAAAGATTATGTAAATTAATATTGAAAACTAAAATATATAAATTATTAAAAATAAAAATAATTTAAACTCATTACATTCTGTGAAAAAAAGTGATTGAAAAGGTTGAACATCATATATATATATATACATACATACACACATACATACGCATACATACATATATATATATTTAAATTATATGCAAAAAGTTTCTCAGATTTATTGGAATCAGCAAAGATGAAAAGAATCTACTAAGCACCTTACAAAAACAAACAAAAAAAAATCTCCACAAGAAAATGCACAAGAAATGTCACACACAAAATCTAATTTTTAATATCAAAGATAGAAAATCATTGCAAACCAGAAAGAAGCAGTTGAAAAATCACGGAACTCCAGTCAGGAATTCATAATTTGATTGCTTCTTCTGCAAATAAGAGGAATTCTTAGAAAAATATTTCAAAAGACAACAAAATATGGACTTACAATTCACAATAAATGATCTTAGAAATTTTATTATAGTCTTAGAGGGGAAAGAAAAAGAAAATTTAATGGAACAGAAAATTTGCAAGCACTTCAGATGAAAAGAATACAAGTGGGAAATTACAATGTGAACATTAGTCAAGATGAACCTATATGTTCTGGTTCTTTAACTAATTAGAATGTATGTTATCATGATCTTATGAAAGGTCTGAGATACTTATTAGCTGAGTGACCCTGGGAAAGTCACTTTACCCAGTTTAGCTCAGTTACTCATCTATAAAATGATCTGGAGAAATATGGAGAAAGAAATAGCCAAATACTCCAGTATCTTTGTAAAGGAAAGTCCATTAGTGTCATGAAAAGTCAGACAAGACTGAAACAACCTAAGAAAAACATAATTTCAGACTTTGTTTAAGCCAGCTGACATTGACTCTAGAACTCCAATAATAAAATTTTCCTTGTGAGCATTTGCAATTTGGAATTTGGTAAATACTATAAACTGAATCTGAAATTATGCTTTTATTAATTGCCTACTCTCAATAAAGTTTGTAATAATTTTATAAAGTTAAACATAATGATGAAGATAAACGCAAAAATATATATGCTCTTGATACAATCTAATTTGAAATTTATACTAAGTTGCTCTCCACAGAAAATCTTGATCTCAGCATGTATATAGGATATGCTGACTCACATGGTCTAAAAATCCTACTAAGTCTTAGAGGCTTAAATTTACATGGCATTAGGTTTTTATTGGCACTAGGCCAGAAAACTCCATCAGAGAAGCTAGGGTTAATCAGATTTTGTTTTTTGAGGGGGCCATGGGTGTTTGGGAAGAAGCTTCACCATGGAAGCTGCTAGAGAATCTGGAGTCCTAGGAAGTTATGTGAAGGGTTATGTGGGGTAAGGAAGCTGTGTAATGGAGTGGGAAGCTGTGTCAGGAAATTGCTGATCAACCATTATTTGTGTAAATGAACTTGTTATTTTTTGGTGTTTTTATTTTTAAAAATGCAACAATAAACCTTAGTACTGTGGATGTATGCCATTTGTTTCTCTTAATAATCTTTATTTCTGTGCATATGTTTTTAAATTGTCACATTATGTTGTTTACTAAGAAGTGTTTTTGTGGTGTCAAACAAAATGTATTCATAACATTCTAAATTGAGATGCTAGAATTTTGAAATAAAATATATTAAAGATGAAATAGTCCAATGACATTTTTAGAAACAGAGATCTATCATGCAATTTTCAAATAACTTCCCCAAATAAACACAGATTTAAAGCTTAGAATAAATTTCTAAGTATGACTGTACTAGAAACAATAAACTCGTTTGACTAAAGGGGGTTCCCTCTTTTATATATGTACAGGTTTTTTTTTTTTTTTGTTAATGATAAAGTCGTTTTACATCAAATCATGTGTAACATACAGGTACAATTTTACATGAGCCCCTATTTGAATATATACATATATGTGTGGATATTAACATAGCATATGGGAATTAAAATAATTGAGTACTGTGCAATTTTCTCAGTTTAGGTGCTTCTTTCAATGCATTTCAAAATGGAAATATATAAGTTTGCTAATGTAATAAGAAATCATCACTTAAATATAACTCCTTAGCTGATATTTTATAATGATTTCTTCACCATAGTATCAAAGTACCAAGACACTCATCTGAAACAAGCCACAGTTCATGGGAGAGTTGATCACACACTTTTTTTTAAATTTGGTAATACATATGACTTCGAGGATCACAGCATGATCAATATTTGACAGATACATGATAGAGATTGGTCATGAATTAGGAAAACAACGAAATCCCCAGTTTAATTAAGATTTAGTGGTCCAAATATTCTTGTCTTGTAACATATTTTATATTTTTACATCTATTTCAGATTACAGTGAAATTGTTTATGTATTCATCTATATTAGAATCCCTGGAGGGACCTCACCTGCACAACTGATTAAGGAATACTAAGACTCTGAATAAGTAGAAGAAAATGATTTTTTTGTCATAAAATTCCTAAATAAATCAATCATTAAAATTGTTTGAGCACCTGCTGGATGCCAAGCTTTGAAGATTCTTGCTCTCAGAAAAGCAAGATTAATACTATAACAAAACAGAAATAAGTAAACTATCACCTGAAAAAAGTATACAAATGTTTAATTTCACTTGAAATACCACTTATCAGAATAGAATGTTCAAGATCTAAATATTTTTTCATTTTATTTTTAATAATGTAGAAAACCCATGAAAATATTTTTTCTTCTGCTTTAGGTGGCCAGAAACATTCAATTCCTATCTCAAATACATACACCATCTTTCAATTGAATCATTTTCAAAAGAAGACAAAGATTTAAAGGTCATCAGTTCAAAGAGTCAATAATGTGGGCAAAATGAACAAGCCATCTTTTTTCCCCAAATGTTCTCCCAAGTCCTGCATCCTCAGCCATTCAATTTGAAATGGTGACAAGCAATACTAGTTAATTACTTAGTCAAAATGTCCCCTCTTGGGAAATAATGAATCAAAGAAGGAACTGTGGAGCTTAAAAAATTGATAGGCATATTTTTCTTTAAGCCAAAACCTATTGTCATTGTTATGACCTTCAAGAAGTACACACACACAATAGTCTGGATAATCTTCTGGATACTTAGAAGAAAACATCTGTAGTAATAGGGTGGGACCAGCATCTTTCATTAATAGTCCCTTGCTTTGTTTGCAGCTATTTTTTGACTCTGAAGATTCTCCTTTGCTAGCAAAATTTTTCTGTACTGTTCTCTAACTTGGGAATGATCAGAGCTGATGCAGAGCAGGTCAGAGGCAGATATGACAGCAATCAAATAGTAGTTTCATTAATTTCAGAGGGAGGAATGTGACAACTTGAATTTCTTCAGAGAAAGAGAACTTATCATTTTCAAGTAAAGGCAGAGTTTATAAACATACATCACAAGTGGGAAATGTTGTAGACTAGGGAGGCACAAGGGCAGAAAGGTGGAATAGGACATAATCTTTTTTAAATGTTGAGGAATTTCCTGCTGTAAATCCACTTAGTGCATGACAATACAGGTGTTCTTCAGTTCAATGGGAAATATTCTTTATAGTCTTAAATCTTGGGGTAGAGGTCATGATTACTAGATGTGGTGAGTTCGGGAACAAGTTTTGCAGTTTTTGACTAGCTTCTCTTAAGATACATAAGAATGGGAATACAGGTATTATCAAAGATAATTGATCACTTTAAGCTACTCTCACCCAGGCCAAAATCTGAAGAATAAAGGTAACTCTGAGAAATCTAAATTGTTCATCTACTCATTACATACATAATATCAATTAATATAAGAATCACAAATCTCTTTACATATTGTATCAGGGCCACTATTTTCAAGGTCAGTTGTCTCGTTTGTTTTTCCAATTAGGTACTTCATTTTTTTTTTCTTTTTCGTTTATTTTGTTTTTGTTTGATGTCTTCTTGACTTTCATTTACCTCTCTGATTCTAATTTTTAAGGGAATATTTCTATGGGTAACATTTTTACCTCCTTTTCCATGTGACAAAAATCTACATTTTTATGGACCCTCCCATTGTTTTCCTCTTTACTAGCTGTTGATTCTTTTTGCATGATTTTCTTCCATAACTCTCATTTATTTTCCCAATTTTTGTTTGCCATTTTGTATTTAATTTTAAAATTTATTTTTGAGATTCTCCTGTAGTCTTTTTGGGTCTGAGTTCAACTCACATTTTTCTTTGAGTTTTCACACATAGAAATTTTGACATTGTTGTCCCATTCTGAGTTTGTATTTTGATCTTCTGAGTCACCATGGTAACTTTCTATGGTCAGTTTTATTGTTATTGTTTATTTGTTGTTTCTTTTTTGCAACTTCTTCCATGAATTTTATATTAAATTTGGGCTCTTTTGCCAGGTTGGATGGGCCTTTTCCCAAGCTTCTCATACTGGAGGTGCAGAGACATCACTGCTGACCTATACATGGTGACTAGGTTGCGGCTTCATATAGACCATTTCTGGGGATGAAGAGTTTTGCTGCTGTCCTATGCCAAATACATAAGGATTGATTCTTGGCATGTCCCAGGACTGTAAACCTTGCTAGTGACAGTTTGCTGCTCCATTTCCTGCATTATGCTTGAATGAACCATTGTCCTCTTTTATTCAAGCAAGTCACACTTTCTTTCTTAACTTCTAAGTTGTGATAGGATGGAAAATAATTTAACACCTTTCCCCGCTTAATTTCTCTTGCTCCAGAATTTGTTTTGAGGTGTTATTTTGTCATTTCTTAGAGGTGAATTTGGAAGAGTTCAGGCAAGCTCGGGCCTTACTCTGTCATCTTGGCTCTATCCCACTAACCCTTATTTTCAACATAATTTAAATTTGTAGAAACATTTTGACCATCCTCTCACATTATTTCGTCATAGTCAGACTGTAATCTAATAGACTCATTGCTATTTCTTTTTAAAATTTATTTATTTTTAGTTTTCCACATTCGTTTCCACAAGACTTTGAGTTCCAAATTTTCTCCCCATATCTCCCCTCTCTTCGGCCCAAGGCAATGTGAATTCTGATTATGCCTTCCCACAATACACCTTCCCTTACACGACAACCATTCCTTCCCTTATCCACATCTTCTCTCTTTTCTTTTAGGACAAGATTGATTTCTATACTCGATTACCTGAATTTTTTTTTCCCCGTTGTATGCAAAAGCAATTCTCAACAATCCTTCCTAAAACTTTGAGTTTCAGCTTCTCTCCCTTCCTTCCTGCCCTTCCATCCACATTGAGAAGGTAAACAATTCAATATAGGCTATACACTTGTAGTTAAGCAAATGACTTCCAGAATAGTCATATTATGGAAGACTAACTATATTTCCCTCCATCCAATCCTGTCCCACATTTATGCTATTCTCTCTTTTGATTTTATCCTTCCTCAAAAGTGTTCACTTCTAATTACTGAATCATCTGATTTGTCCTCTCTTCTATCATCCCCCATATACCTCACTTTTCCCTTCTCCCCAACTTTCCTGTAGTGCAAGATAGATTTTCATAAAAAAATAAGTATGCATGTTATTTCATCTAAAGCCAAATGTGATGAGAGGAAGCTTCAGTTTGTCCCTCTCATCTCCTCCTTTCCCCTCCACTGAAAATGCTTTTTCTTACCTCTTTTATGACAGATAATTTGCCCCATTCTGTTTCTACTTTTCTCCTCTCAATATATTCATCTCTCACTCCTTAATTTTATTATTTTAGATACCATCCCTTCATATTCAACTCACCCTGTGACCTGTGTCTATATGTAGATAATCCCTACAACTCCAAAAGTCTAAAGAATTAAAAAAAGAAATGTTTTTCCATGTAGAAATGTAAACAGTTCAACATTAGTAAGTCCCTTATGATATCTCTTTCCTGTTTATCTTTTCATGCTTCCCTTGATTCTTGTGTTTGAAAGGCAAATTCTCTCTTCAGCTCTGACCTTTTCATCAGGAATGTTGAAAGCCCTCTATTTCATTGAATGACCATTTTTCCCCTTAAGTATTTTACTCAGCTTTTCTGGGTAAGAGATTCTTGGTTTAAATCCTATTTCTTTTGACTTCTGCAATATCGTCTTCCAAGCCCTTCTGTTCCTTAATGTGCAAGTTGCTAAATCTTATGTTATATTGATTTTGTTTCCAAAATGCTTGAATTGTTTTTTTCTTGCTACTTACAATTTCTCTTTCTTGTTAGGGGTTTCATGGCTGCTCATGGTTCTTGTGTTTGAAAGACAAATTTTCTATTCATGTCTGTTCATTTCATCAAGAATGCTTGGAAGTCCACTAATTCATTGAATGACCATTTTTACCCCGAAGTATTATACTCAGTTTTTCTGGGTAGGTGATTCTTGGTTTTAATCCTGGTGCCTTTGACTTCTGGAATAGCATCTTCCAAGCTCTTTGATACTTTAATGCAGTAGATGCTACATATGTTTTTATCCTAATTGTACTTCCACAATACTCAAATTCTTTCATTCTTGCTGCTTGCAACATTTTCTCCTTGACTTGGAATCTCTGTAATTTGACTACAGTATTCCCAGGAGTTTGTCTTTTCAGGTCTCTTTCAGGGGGAGATTGGTGGATTCTTTCAATATTTATTTTACCCTTTGGTTCTAGGATAGCAGGGTACTTTTCCTTTACAATTTCACGAAAGATGAAATCTAACCTCTTATTTTGATCATGGCTTTCAGGTAGTTCCATAATTTTTATAATGTCTCTCCTGGATTTTTTTACAGGTCAGCTGTTTTTCCAATTAGATATTTTACATTGTCCTCTATTTTTTAATACTGTTGATTCTGTTTTGTAGTTTCTTGGTTTCACATAAGTCCATTAGCTCCCAACTGCTCCACTCTAATTTTTAAAGAACTATTTTCTTCAATGGGCTTTTGAATCTCCTTTTCCATTTGGCTAATTCTGCTTCTTAAAACATTCTTCTCCTTGTTGGATTTTAGATATCTTTTGTTACTTGAGTTGCTCCCTTTTTAAAGATATTATGTTATTCAGCACTTTTGAGGGGTCTACTTTGGCAAGCTATTGACTTTCTTTTCATGATTTTCTTACATCACTAACATTCTTCTTCCCAATTTTTCCTCCACCTCTCTTGCTTGATTTTCAAAATCTTTTGGAGCTCTTTCTTGGCCTGACACCATTGCATATTTTTGGAGGTTCTGGATGCAGAAGCTTTGACTTTTATATTTTCCTCTGATGGTGTACTTTGTTATTCCTCATTGAAATGGAAGGTCCACATTTCCTGCTCACTCAGAAAGTAATCTTCCATAGTCTAAATTTTTCCCCTTTTTGGGGAATTTTCCAAGCCTTTGCCAAGTGCTGGGTGTACATTAGGCATCTGTAAGTTCTCAGTTGCTCCAAGGTGACACAATCAGGGAAGAAGAATTTGCTCCTTACCTGGCATGCCCTCTAGTCTAGGACCAACCACATGCTTTTCTGCTGAAGTTCTATGTGTGGACTTTCCTCTCCAGAGCATCTACCAGTTCCACCACACCAGTGCTCTTCCTCATTGCAGGGCCACCACTCAGAACTGAAAGCCAGATCTTCTGTTGAATTCCTCCAGGTTCTTTAGGCTGAGAGCACCAAAAATTGAGGTTGTGCCACTCTGACTTTCACTGCCCTGGGACCAAGGCTAGGGTCAGCCCCTGCACCCTTCTCACTTAGGTAAAAGTTATTTCTCACTGATCGTTGAAACTGTCTTTGTGGGTTGAGATATCTGGCCACAACAGCTGCTGCCCTTGATTGAACTCCCTGATACTAACTCCATTCCTGTCCTTGCCACCCTGCACAGGCAAGGTTGTGCTGCACTCTGCTCCATGTCTGATGTGATGTCACTTTCCTGTCAGCCTTCCAAGCTGCCTTGAGTTAGAAATCTCTTTCACTCTGTCGTTTTATGGCTCATACAACTTTAGAATTTGTTTGGAGTCATTTCTTTACAGGTATTTTATGGGAAATTGGGGTGAGAACTACAGCAGGTTTGTCCATCTACTCCACCAGCTTGACTCTGACTCCTATTATTATATTACTGTATCTTACTTGACTTTTTAATAATAAATCTTTATATCCTGTATTTGTGTATAGTTTAATTTGTTAAACTGAGTAAAGAGTTTTACACTCACTGCTATAGTTCATGTTTAATATCCTTCATTTCTTTTGCCATTTTATCATCTATGAGTGGTTACACCCTTTGCCCCTCTCCCAGTTTTATTCTTTTCTTTCTTCTCTGTAGTCTTTCTCAGTGATATAATCATCTCCTATAAATCTATCATCTTTATGAATGTGACTCCCAAATCTGTATATCAAACTCTAATTTCTTACATCAGCTCAAGCCACATAATCTAATAGCTCCATTTTGTTTTTGTCCCACATGTATGATGTCCCATAGCACCTCAAAAATGAAATTAACCAAAACTAGTTTGCTCCTTTTACCTCTAATCCAAAAGTATTACAACAGCCAGAGGAGTCCTTTCCACAAAACCTATTATCAGTAATTGGTGTGAGCAATGACACTGCATGGCTTTTCAAATACAACATATAGTTGCTTGACTGCTTTGTTAATTTTCTAGATTTAAAAAATAGGAAAAATATTAACAATATAGAATAAAATTAACTTAATATGTTGTCTTGGGTATATTTTTTCATAGACTGATTTTTTAAAACATTTATATGCATACCATTGCACAATTTCTTTCCTCCTCCTAGCTCAGTAGTAAGTAGGTTCCTGTGGAATAAAATACCACAAGGAAAATAAGTCTAGAGGAAAAGTTGAATATAAGAATGATATTGTTAAGACACAAAGAAAAATGATTCATCAAGTGTAAAGGAAAAAATAAATTCATTTTAGGAAATCAATGTGGATGCACAGATATCTTATTTAATGAACTTATTTAATTCGTTCTTTGTTTGTTGGTATGTTTATCTATTTATTCATCTCTTGATGGGTTTGCTTGTTGGTTTTATTAAGAAAGAAATGAAGAGAGAATGGAAGGAAGGCCAAGTAAAATGTAGCTGCTTATGTTCTGTTCCAGTAAAAACAGTGTTAGATATGAAAAAGCTGAGAATGATTAGAGACTGAGAAGGAAAGCTAAAGACAGCAAAAATGGAGGGAGTTGTGGGGTTTCTTTGAGCTATATGAGGAGAAAAAGCAGGTGGATTGATCTTGATGAATCACAAGTGGGAGAAGAGACAGTTGCTCACTTTTTGTTCTGGTTCTTTTTTTTTCTTCTAGGGAGAATGAACTTCATTCTAAAAATGATAAGCAAAAATGATCAGTTGGGAATGTATATCCAAGATTAGTAAACTTGAAAGTTCACCTAGATTCCATCCCTAATGAATTTGAGAACATGGTAAAGAAGAACAACTAATTTAAATCCTGAAAGAAGTGACAAATGAGTCATTTAAGTTATTATCAGCTATCTTGGAAAGATCATTGAAAACCAGAGATCTGCCTCAAAACTGAAAAAAGGGCAAGTGACACTTTCTTTTGTAAGCAGAAAGCTAAAATAATTTGCATCTGAGGGCAGTGAACCTGACTTTGATACTGAAAAAGTCTAAGGCAGATCAATAGAAAGATTGTTGATGAAAATTACTTGTAAGGTAGTGTGGTATAACACATAGGATATTGGAGAAAGGGAGAACTGAGTTCAAATTCCCAACTCAGTCAAGTTCCCAACTCAGGTACTTACTCTTTCTATTTTTCCATAGTAAGCAACTCCTTAGAAGTCCTCATACCACAACTGTGTCGTCTATAAAATGAAGGTATTGAATTTAGTCTCAAAGATTCCCTTTTGTATTAAATCTATGACCTTGTTTTCTAAAAAGGCAAGAAATTATTTAAATGTATCTGAATGGCAACATTAAGAAGAAATCATGTCAGACAACCTGTTCATCTTTTTCGATGTGATCACTAAAGTATTAGTTAAGAAATGTGTTTTGTCTAGCTTAATTTTATTGAAGATTTCATAAATTTTCTATAAATAGACACTAACAGTTTTGAAAACAAATGGACATTTTAGTGACCTGTATACTAACATCAGTGTTATGTGGTCAGAAGATTCCAGAAATAGAAAGTGAAAGTCTGACTCTATTCTCTTCTTCCATAAGCTTATATTAAATAATATATCTGATACTTCATGCTATAATATAATGACATTGACTAAGTCTGTTGCTGTTGTTGTTGAGTCCTTTCAGTCATGTCCAATTTTCCATCATATTTGGGGTTTTCTTGGTAAAGATGCTTGAATGCTTTGCCATTCCCTTCTCTAACTATTTTGTAGTTGAGGAACTGAGACAAACAGGATTAGGGGACTTGCCCAGAGTTACACAGACAATAAGTTTCTTATTAACTTCAAGATGCCATTAAGGGAATAAGATGCTATCAATCATTGAGTCAATCATTTAATAATATTTATTTATTAAACACTTACTACATTGTGGGTACCATGCTAAACATTGGCTCTACCCTCAAGGAATTCACATTCCAATAGGGTAGACAACATGGAGATAATTCTGTGAGTATATGACAGAAACAGGCTATATGAAAGACAATCTGTCATATGGAGTCATTAGCATCTGGGGAGCAGAGAGGAAAAGATTCTTACAGAGAGTGGGATTCTAAGTTAGAAGATGTGTGTGTGTGGGTGGGTGTGTGTGTGCATGGATGCATGTGTATTTACAGGGTTTGTTAATGAGATAGAGCTCTCTAAGTATGGGAGACTCCAAGTGAAAAGACGCTGAGATAGGAAATATGGTGCCATGTTGCCAACAACAAGTAGTTTGTATAGAAATACCATAGAGTATGTGAAAGGAAAGCGAATTTAAGAAGTTTAGAATGGTAAGAACATGCTGAAGATCATTAAATACTAAATAGAAAAATTTGTATTTGATCTGGGGGAGGAGTAATAAGAAGCCAATGGAGTTCCCTTAACTGGGAAGTACAGGGGTATTATATGGTCATATCACATTCTAAAAATTCAACTTAACACCTGAGCGTGGGATGGATAGGACTGGGACGAGATTTTAGAGAAGGACACGAATTAGAAGGCTATCTTAATAGTCCAAATAAAATGTGGTGAGGACCTTAACTAGTGTAATTGTTATGATAAAGTAAATCAAACATATATGTATCTTTGTGAGGTAGAAGTGACAAGATCTGCCAATGGAATGGCTGTGTTAGGTGAATGAGTGAGGAGCAACAGTGAAACTGGGTTGCAAGTTTAGGTGATGGCAAAGCTTCTGAAAGACTTAAAAATAATAATTTGGAAGAAGTGAAATTTTTCTGGAGGGGGACATTGGTTCTTCTTCCAATATCTTGGGTTTAAGATGCCTATGCAAATCTTTATTCAAGATCCCTGACAACATTAGAATCCAGTAAATTAATTGGTCAAATTTAGCCTGGAAAAAAGAAGATTATGGGGACAGAAGAGGTCAGAATAGCTATCATCCAGTATTTGAAGGACAATCTTGTGAAAGATTAGGCATGTCCTGTTTGGCACTGTAGGGATCAAATAGGAAAAATGGGTAGAAATATCAATTTAGGCAACATTTCATGAGAAACATTTACAGAGAGATAAATACAAACCACCCCTACAACCATTACTGTAATTACGGAAACAAAAACTCCCTATATATTACAAGTGTCCCAAAGTACAAACATGTGACTTAAGAAGTGGTAGAGTCAACTACCTTCAAGTAGATGCTCTAGTCTTCAGATAGAGTATGAAATTTTTCTTAGAAAGATCAGACTCAAAATTCACTGAAGTTCCTTCCAAAAATAAAAATCTGTAATTGTGCAAATTTAAAATTTTAAAGTATTGAGTATATTGATATACATTTGACTTCTGGCCAAAGGATATATACCATCATTTGTTCTGACTCTTATAAGCAAAAGAAATGTAACTTACACAATATATAAAGTGAATAAGACTGTTTCATTATACAGCCTACCAACTTTATCTCCATTGAAGATAAATACATTGGTATTTAGCTCACTGGATTACCTTAGTGTGCTATTCAAAAATAAACTGATTTAAAACTGTTTCTTCAAAAGGTGATAAATTATGCAGAGATATATGTATAGCTTACAAAAGTCATATTCTCCATGAGATTTAAAAAAAAAAACATTGAGGTGAAAGAAAAAAACATGATAGGAACAGATTAATATTATTCTATTGAATGTTAAATCATGAATCAGTTTAAGCAAAAGAGATTGACAGTAAATGGATGCTGTAAACTGACTTTAACTGCTTTAGAATAACGTGATTTGTGGAGTGTAGTTGCAAATAAAAAGAAAAAGGAAAAATTTTTAGGACCTGACAATAATCATAGTGTGAGGTGTCTCATACAAAAGAAAAAAAAAAAACTAGAAACTTGAGGGATAATGCTTATGGCCAGGAATAACAGTTGAATATTTTGCTTTGTTTTGTTTTATTTTAATATAATGCTATGTCAGCATGTCCTCTGAAATTCCATGTCATCCCAAATGCAGAATGGAAAGGACACTAAATAGGACACATACAATATTTTTATTCTCCGTGAGAGTAAAATGAGATCCATAGATGTTGAATGGTTTTTGCAAGATTTTACATTTAACCAATAAACAAGACTAAGACTCCCATTATCTGACTCCTGAAAGAAAATATTCTTTCCATTTTACCGTTTTTTATCCTCCATTTTCTGTTTTAGATGTCACAATAATTTTTTTTTAAATTTACCTTTGATCTCTTGGGGATAGAGATCTATAGAGACTTCATCATTGGGTGAAAGGGTATGTATAATTTTATAGCCTTTTAGGCGAGGTATCAAAATGTTTTCCAGAATTGCTGGATAGTTCACTATTCCATCAGGAATTCATTAGGGTCCCTTTTTTCCCCTTCTGCTCTCCAGGACTTGTTGTTTCTGGTACATGTAGAGTGGTATCTTAGAGTTGTTTTAATTTGTTTTTCTCTAAGCAAGAGTGATTTAGGGATTTTTTTTAATATGACTAGATAGCTTTGACTTTTTCTTCTGAAAAGTCCCTTTTTGGCCATTTATCACTTGAAAAATGGCTCATTTTTATAAATATAGACACAAATATACACACATATGTAAAATTTTCTGAACACACACACACACACACATATATATATATATATATATATATACCTATATATGTCAAACACACATATATATATATACATACTTATATACACACACATATACATACATATATGTGTATATAATAGATGTGTGTGTGTATATATATATATATGTATATGAGGTCTTTATAAGAGAAACTTATTATATTTTTATATTATTCATTCTCTAAGTTACCTTTAGCAAAATGTAGTTTCCCTGATTACCTGTACTAATTAGGTCATTTTTTGCCTTTACTTTGTCTGGATCATGATTGTCATCACTGCCTTATTTCAATTTAGCTGAAACAGATTCTGTTCTAGATCTTTATTTTAACTCTGCTTGTGTCTTTCTATTTCACTTTTATCTCTTTTAAACAACAAATGGCTGGATTATGATTTCTAATCCATTTGTCATTCTGCTTCTATTTGTGGGTGAGCCCATTCCATGTATAATCACAGTTCTGAGTACTAACTGTGTATTTCCATATATCATCTCTTTCTTCTTCTTTGTCTATTTGTAACCTGTTTCTAATCAAAATAGAGTTTGGCTGCTAAATACTACCTGCTTTAATCAGACCTCCTCTTTGTCATCCTCTTTTTCATAATCCCCTTCCACCAATTTCCCTATTGGGAAAGTTACATTTCTATACACAAGCAGTCAGAAAGAAATAATTAAAATACCAAGGAACTACAGTCAAGATGCCACAGAACCTTACAACTTCTACATTAAAAGATTGGAGGGATTAGAATACAGCAGTCTGTAAGGCAAAG
The DNA here is from genome assembly GCA_023548195.1 of Bettongia penicillata ogilbyi. Classification (NCBI taxonomy): domain Eukaryota; kingdom Metazoa; phylum Chordata; class Mammalia; order Diprotodontia; family Potoroidae; genus Bettongia; species Bettongia penicillata. The sequence goes on along the minus strand of JAJHZJ010000557.1, from coordinate 854,471 downwards.
GAGCTTGGATTACAACCAAGGATGATTTACCCAGTAAAATAAAGCATAATATTTTAGACAAGGAGATGGACATTCAAGATATAAGAGATTTGAGACCTTGCTGATGGAAAGGTCAGAGTTCAAGAGAAAATTTGATTTTCAAATATAAGACAAAAGAGAGAGAGAGAGAGAGAGAGAGACAGAGAGACAGAGAGACAGAGAGACAGAGAGAGACAGAGACAGAAACAGAGAGAGAAGAGAGAGAGCAAAATCGATTATAAACCATAATCCTACAATATGTGGTTTGCAAGAAACGCTTTTGGGACAGGAGGACTTACACAGGGTAAAGGTAAAAGACTGGAGTAGAATATATTTTACTCCAGCTTACATAAAAAAAGACTGGGGTGGCAATACTAAACTCAGACAAAGGAAAAGCAGAAATAGATCTAATCAAAAAGATAAGTAAGGAAACCATATCCCGCTAAAAGGTACTATAGATAATGAAGTAATATCATTACTAAACACATATTTAACAAGTGGTATTCCATCCAAATTCTTAGAAAAGAAGTTAAAGGAGGTACTGGAAGAAATAGAGGGCAAAAGTATACTATGGGACACCTCAATCTGCCCCTCTCTGTACTTGAGAAATCTAACCTCAGAATAAATAAGAAGGACTTTAAATGGGTAAGTAGAATTCTTGAAAAGGTAGATATGATAGATCTCTGAAGAAAATGGAATGGGGATAGAACGGAATAAACAACGTTTATCCTTAGGAGTACATGGCTTATACACAAAAATGTACCATGCACTAGGGAATAAAATCCTCACAATCCAGTGTAGAAAGGGAGAGACAGTAAATGCTACTTTAGCAATCATAATACAAAAAAAAAAAAATATAGGTCATAAAAGGACATGGAAAGATAGAACAAAAATTAATTGGAAACTAAGTAATCTAAACCTAAGGAATGAATGGGTTAAACAGCAAATCAAATTACTTCATACAAGAGAATGATACTAATGAGACTAACTACCAAAACTCGTGGGATACAGTGAGAGCAGTGCTCTGGGGAAGTTTTATATCATTGAACTCATAAATGAATAAAATAGAGAAAAAAGGTGATCAATGAATTTTGCAACTGTAAAAGCTAAAAAAAATGGAAACTATCCAAGTAAATACCATATCAGAAGTACTGAAAACCAAAGGAGAGATCAACAAAATTGAAATTAAGAACCTATTAAACTAATAAATAAAACTACAAGTTGGTTTTGTGAAAAAAAAATCAATGAAATTGATAAACTTTTGATCAATTTCTTTTTTTTAAAGTCAAAGAAAACAAAGTTTATTAAATATTCACCAAATTGGGTTGCCTCTCAAGGAGCCTAAGCAGTTGTAACTCTTGTATTCACAAGCAGGCCAGATAGAATTCCAGCTAGACAGAGTCTGAGTTGGATTGCATCTGAGCACCTTCATGGAGTCAAGAGAGAAGTTAAATACAGACAAGACTGTAGCAGGGATCTGGGAGGTGGTCTAGTAGTCCAGGGTTATGGGAGGAGTGGTTTAGGAAGGGTCTTGAAGAGAATTCCAAGGAGGGAATCCAAGGAGGGTCAAAGGCTGGAAACAGCTGGAGGCTATCAGGAGACTAGGGGGTGCCTAGGTAGGAAGCAGGTGGGGCAATCAAGAGATAACAGACAATGGTCACAGATTTGAGTATGAAAGGCCAGATTCTGTGAGGAGATATAAGGAGAGCTCAAATTGAGTATGAAAAGCCAGGTTAAGTGAGGAGATTCCAGGGGAGCTCAAGGAAGTTCCCAGGGTCTGAATCCCATCTTCCCCCCCTCAAACAGATTGAACCCAAATTCTTTTGGAGTAAAGGGTGAAAATCTCAGTTCCTGAAACTTCTTCCTGATGGCAATGGACGTAGAGCTGTCCCTGCCTTGATGGGTCCTGTTCAAGGAGTCAGACTTCAGAATCTGGATGGTGCCAGGTCCAGTGGGCTGAAGACCTAGGATTCAGATGGAGGTTGGTATAGAGCCTGGGCTGTCATCTGGAAGTTGATGGCTTGCACCCTGGAAAAGACAAACCTAGCAAGGAGGTTAGGCAAACACACATCAAGCAGGTACAAAAGAAGTATAAAGAAAAGACAATTTCCCTGGCATAAAAGGCAATTTCTCTGGAGAGAATTAAAGATGACTGTGGCAAGGCCAAAACATAGATGGGCATGTTTGATAGGGGAGTTTTCTTCTGTCAGATATCCCTTTTCTTTCCAGATTGCTCCATGGGTATGTAGAACAAGAAAAGCATATTTGGAGTAAATAAAAACATCAACTAGCCTGGGTTCAGGTCCGAAGGAATGGGTTAAGACTCCCAACGCCTGTTCTCTCCTTTCATCAACATACAGAGTGAAAGGTTTTCCCAGATTGGGTAGGTCTAGTGATGGTGTGGTGGTCAATTTAGTTTTCAGAGTCTCAAAAACTTTAGCCTAGTCTGAGTCAATGCCCTGAGTAGGGTCATAAAGGGGGTTAGCAATAAAATCAAAATTAGGAATCCAGAGTCTCCAAAATTCAGTCATTTCTAAAAACACTTGAACTTGTTTCTTAGTGGCTGGAACAGGGATAGACAGGATTGTCCTTTTTCTCTCAGAGGTTAAGGAGAGAGATGTGGGTGTAAGTTCATGGCCCAGATACCTTATGGACTGGCATGCTGTCTGGACTTTGTTCCAAGAGACCCTATAGACCAAAATGCCTAAGAGATTAAGGACTTCTGTGGCAGTAGCCCAAGGAGGCTCCTGGGTGGTGTTATAAGTAAGAATATCGTGCACATACTGAATTAAGCTACTGCCTGCTAGTTTCAGGTGCCTTAAATCCCTTCCCAAAGCCTGGCCAAATAAATGAGGGTTATCGCGAAAGTTTTGGGGCAAAACTGTCCATGTTAGTGGTCAATTTCACTTTAAGAAACAATTTGGTGAATTAATGGAAAAAGAAGTTCAAAAGCTCACTGAAGGAAATAGTTCTCTCAAAATTAGAATGGAACACATGGAGGCTAATGACTTTCTGAGAAAACAAGAAATTACAAAACAAAACCAAAAGAATGAAAAAATGGAAAATAATGTGAAATCTCTCACTGGAAAAGCAACTTACCTGGAAAATAGACCCAGGAGAGACAATTTAAAAATTATGGACTACTTGAAAGCCATGATCAAAAAAAGAGCCTAGACAATATGTTTCATGAAATTATCAAAAAAAACTGCCCTGATATTCTAGAACCAGAGGGCAAAATAAGTATTGAAGGAATCCATTGACCACTGTACGAAAGAGATCCAAAAAGAGAAACTCCTAGGAACATTGTGGTAAAATTCCAGAATTCACATGTCAAGGAGAAACTATTACAAGTAGTTAGAAAGAAACAGTTCCAGTATTGTGGAAATTAAATCGGGATAACACAAGATCTAGCAGCTTCTGCATTAAAGGATCGAAGGGCATGGGATAGGATATTCCTGAAGACAAAGGAACTAGGACTAAAACCAAGGATCACCTACCCAGCAAAACTGAGTATAATATGTCAGGAGAAAAACTAGCCTTCTTTCCATGAAACAGAGGACTTTCAAGCATTATTGATTAAAAAACTAGAGATGAAAAAAAAATTGACTTTCAAACACAAGAATGAGAAGAAGCATGAAAAACTAAACAGCAAAGAGAAGTCATAAGGGAGTTACCGAAGTTGAACTGTTTACATTCCTACATGAAAAGGCAATATTTGTAACTCTTGAAACTTTTCAATATCTGGGTAGTTGGTGGGATTACATGCAAACACATACATGCATACACACACATACATACATGCACGCACACACAGAGACAGAGATCACACAGTGAATTGAATATGACAGGACCATATCTTAAAAGAAACTAAGGTAAATGGTGAGAGAGAAATGTAGTGGGAGGAGAGAGGGTGAAATGTAATGGAGTAAATTATCTCTCATTCAAGAGGCAAGCGGGAGACTTTTTAGTGGAGAAAAAATGAGGAGAAGTGAGAAAAAACATGAAGTTTACCCACATCACATTCGACTAAAGGAAGGAATAAAATGCACACTCATTTTGGTATAAAACCCTATCTTACAATACAGGAAAGTGGGGGAGAAGGAGATAAGCAGGGTGAGGGGATGATGGAAGGGAAGGCAATGGGAGGAGGGTGCAATTTGAAGTCAACACTCGATGAGGGACAGAATCAAAAGACAGAATAGAAACAATGGGGGGGCAGGATAGTACGTAGGGAAATACAGTTAGCTTTGCATAACACGACTATTATCGAAGTCACTTGCAAAACTACACAGATATGGCCTATATCGAATTACCTGCCTTCCCAAAGGGAATGGGTGGGGAGGGAGGGATGGGGAGAATTTGGAACTCAAAGTTTTAGGAAAAACTGTTGAGTATTGTTCTTGCTACTAGGAAATAAGAAATAGAGTTAATGGGGAATTGAAAGTCATCTGGCCCTACAGGACAAAAGAGAAGATGGGGACAAGAGAAGGGAGGGATGATAGAAGACAGGCCAGATTGTTGATAGGGAAAATTAGAATGGTCAGTGTATTGGGGTGGGGGGAGGGGACAAATGGGGAGAACATTTGGAACTCAAAATTTTGTGAAAAGTAATGTAAAAATTAAAAAAAATTGTTAAAAAAGAAGAAAAGTATGAGTATAATTGTTCATATCAACAATAAATAAAGATACCATGATTATATCGACATATGCACAAAACGTTTTTGACAAAATACAAAACTCATTCCTATTGAAAACACAGAAGAGCATAGGAATAAATGGATACTTGTTTAAAATAATATGACTTATCAACTTAAAATCATCACCAAGTATTATATGTAATGGGGACAAGCTACATGCATTTCCACTAAGATTAGGGCTGAAACAGGGACCTCCATTATCACCATTATTATTAAATGTGAGACTAGAAATGATAGTTGTAGCAATAAGGAAAGAAAAAGAAATTGAAGCAATTAGAATAGTTTTAGAAGAGACCAACTATCACTCTTTGCAGTTGATATGAGAATATACTGAGAGAATCCTAGAGAATCAAGTAAGAAAAATACTTGAAATAATAAAAAACTTTGGCAAAGTTGCAGGATGGAAAACAAACCCTCGTCAATCATCTGCTTTTCTTCATATTACTAAAAAAGCCGACTAGCAAGAGATAGAAAGGGAAATCCCATTTAAATGTAGAGTAGACACTATGAAATATTTGGGAGGCTTATCTGCCAAAACAAACCCAAGTACTATATGAACACCATTATAAAACATTTTTCACATAAATAATGTTAGATTTATGCAATTAGAAAAAAAAATCTGTAGCTCATAAGTAGTCCTAGCTAATAAAATAAAAATTACAATTCTACCTAAATTAATTAACTTATACACTGCAATGCCAATCAAAGTATAAAAAAAAATATTTTTAGAGCTAGAAACAATACCAAAATTCGTCTGGAAGAGCAAAATTCCTAGAGTATCAAGAAACTTGATGAAAAGAAATGTTAAACAATGTAGCCTAGAGATGGAGGAGTGAGAGCAATGACTCACCTAAGCTCTCAAACAAACTCCTTCAGGTACCTCTCAAAGGAGAATCTGACCAAATTTTGGAGGTGAGGAATCCAGTGGGAGACAGACAGTGATGGATTCAGAGCTCAGGTTGGACTGGAAGGTCCACGGGAAGGATCTGTTATGCGGGGGTGAACCCACAGCACACAGCGCAGGGCGGCCAGCGCATCGGAGCAGAAGAGACCCGAGAAACCTGAGTGACGGGCGGAACCAGAGGAGGGGCAACAGGGCGGGAGACAAGCCGAACAAAGTCAGTGAGAGCCGCCGAGCGCCAGATATAAGCACAGCAGCTCCTGAGACCTTCAGCCCGAAGATCAAACTTCGGTAAGTCACCTCCTTGAACTTCCGGGAGCCAGGATGGTGGAGTGATCAGTAAAGGCTCTCTCCTCCCCCCTTGATGACCGTGAAAGAACCATAAAATATCTCCCCAGAAAAATCCCAGATCAGTAGAAATACAAGAAGGAGACCAATAGTCTCATAACACCTGAGATGAGGAAAATAGCTAAGGGGAATTCCTCCTATGGTGGCAGAGGAAAACGAGAAGGACAGAGGACCCAGGGCAGAGAAACCTTGCACTAGGACCCAGTCAAGCCTCAGTGCCAGGAGAGGAGCCCCAGGAGGGGTGGGAACACTCATTAGCATGTAGGCGTGCCTCAGCTGTCCAGGGGAATCAGAAAGACAATAGGGCAGCTGGGATTACCAGCCCCTGAGCTTGCCTTTGCCTCAGTTCAGCTGAGGAGATCTTCTGTGACCAGACCACCCCTGCTTCACACTTAACAAGCTAAACCCAGGGCTGATCAGGGAAACACCTAACAAATACCTGCTTTTAGCTTTTTCACACATCTGCTCAGCAAAAAGTTCTCTAGATTCTGACTGATAGAACGAGAAGCCACAATACTCAATCAAAATCATGGACAGGAAAAAGCAGAGGGCCGAAAGAACCATAGAATCTTTCTATGGGCATAAGGATCAAAACACAAACCCCAAAGAGTTCACAGCTGAGACTATACTTCCATCTGAAACTTCAGAAGGGACTATGAACTACTCGCAAGTACAAGCAGCTCTCCTGGAACAGCTGAAGAAGGAAATAGAAAATAAACTGGCCAATGATTTTAAAATTATTAAGAAAGAATTCACTGGTGAGAACATCTCCTTGAAAAGGAAAATTGAACAAATGGAAAAAGAAGTTCAAAAATTAACTGGAGAAAATAACTTCCTAAAAGGGCAAATGGAAAAGCAAGTACAAAAATTAACTGGAGAAAATAGCTTCCTAAAAGGAAAAATTGGGCAGATGGAAATGGAGATACAAAAGTTAACGGAAGAAAACAATGTGATGAAGATTAGAATTGGGCAAGTAGAAATTAAAGACTCAATGAGACAGCAAGAATCAGTCAAAAAAAAATCTAAAGAATGAAAAGATAGAAGAAAATGTAAAATATCCAATGGGAAAAACAACTGACCTGGAAAATAGATCCAGAAGATAAAACTTAAGAATTATTGGTCTGCCAGAAACCCAGGATGGAGAAAAGAGCCTGGACAATATCTTCCAGGAAATCATCAAGGAAAACTGCCCAGAAGTACTAGATTCAGAGGGCAAAATAGTCATCGAAAGAATCCACCTTTCCCCTCCTGAAAGGGACTCCAAACTCAAAACCCCAAGAAATATAGTTGCCAAATTCCAGAGCTATCAAGTGAAGGAGAAAATATTACAAGCAGCCAGAAAGAAACAATTCAAATATCAAGGAGATACAATCAGGATTACACAGGACTTTGCCACTTCTACATTAAAGATTGAAAGAACTGGAACCCAATATTCTGTAAGGCAAAGGAGCTGGGACTACAACCAAGGATCAACTACCCAGCAAAGTTCAGCATAGCATTCCAGGCAAGGAGAAAGTCATTCAACGAAGTAAGGGATTTCCAGAGTTTCCTGACCAAAACGCCAGAACTTAAAAGACAATTCGATCTTCAAATGCAGGTCTCAAGAGAATCATAAAAAGGTAAACAGTGGGGGAAGGGGAACAACGTGCTACTCATTTAGGGCAAATTGTTTACCTCCCTATAAGGGAAGATGATACCTGTTAATCTTAAGAACTGTGTGTCTATTAAGAAAGATAAAAGGGATATGCATAGGGGGAACGGGTATAAAGTAAATGATATCATGATAAAAAATATGATTTAATTATGAGAAGGGATTGTAATAGGAGGTGTGAAAAGAAGGAAGCAGAAAATGGCAAATTACATCACAAGAAGAAGTACAAAATCATAGTAGAGGGAAAGAGGGGAGGAAGATGAGTATTGTGTGAGAGGTACTCTCATCGGATTTGTTTAAAGGAAGGAACAATAAACTTAAGGACAAAATCCTAACTAGCTCTATAAGCAGTAGGATAAAAAGGGGGAAGAAAGGGCAGGGAGGCTAAAAGGGAGGGGAAAAACAGAAAGAGTAAAGGGGAATTAAAGGGAGGGGGGCGAAAAGAAGGAGGGGAAGGCGGCAAGAGGAGGTGGTGAAAAGTGAATTTTGGTGAGGAGGGGAAGGGAGACAGGAGAGCTAAAAGCACAAAGGGTGGGAAAGAAGATGGAGGGAAATACACAGATTGTAATCATAACTGTGAATGTGAATGGAATGAATTCTCCCATAAAACGGAGATGGATAGCACAATGGATTAAAAGCCATAATCCAACAATATGCTGCTTACAAGAAACACATTTGAAACGGGGGGATACACATAGGATAAAGGTCAAAGGATGGAGCAGAATATATTGTGCTTCAGCTGATGTAAGAAAGGCAGGAGTAGCAATCCTAATGTCAGACAAAGCAAAAGCAGGAATAGATCTAATCAAAAGGTTTAAGGATGGAAACTAAACCCTGCTAGAAGGCACCATAGACAATGAAGCAATATCATTACTAACCATGTATGCTCCAAGTGGTATAGCATCCAGATTCTTAGAGGAGAGGTTGGGGGAGTTGAAGGAAGAAATTGACAGCAAAACTATACTAGTGGGGGACCTCAACCTCCCTCTTTCTGAACTTGATAAATCTAACCCCAAAATAAACAAGAAAGAGGATAAGGAGGTAAATAAAACTCTAGATAAGGTAGATATGATAGATCTTTGTAGAAAATTGAATGGGAATAGAAAGGAATATACCTTTCCTCAGCGGTACATGGAACATTTACAAAAATTGACCATGTACTAGGACATAAAAATCTCACAATCCAGTGCAGAAAGGAAGAGATAATCAGTGCATTCCTCTCAGATCATAATGCAATAAAATTATATGTAATAAAACGCCATGGAAAGATAAAGCCAAAATCAATTGGAAACTAAATATTTTAATCCTAAAGAAGGAATGGGTTAAAAAAGAAATCATAGAAACCATCAACAACTTCATTCAAGAGAATGACAATAATGAGACAACCTAACAAATCTTATGGGATACTGCAAAAGCAGTTCTTAGGGGAAGTTTTATGTGTTTGAATGCCTACATAAATAAAATAGAGAAAGAGGAGATCAATGACTTGGGTATGCAGCTAAAAAAGCTAGAAAAAGAACAAATTGAAAATCCCCAAGAAAATACCAAATTAGAAATACTGAAAACCAAAGGAGGGATTAATAAAATTGAAATTAAGAAAACTATTGAATTAATAAATAAAACCAATAGTTGGTTTTATGAAAAAACTAATAAAATTGATAAACCTTTGGTCAATTTGATTAAAAAAAAGAAAGAAGAAAATCGTATTACTAATATTAAAAATGAAAGGGGTGAAGTCACCTCCGATTAGGAGGAAATTAAAACAATAATTAGAAATTACTTTGCCCAATTTTATGCTCACAAATTCGATAATCTAAATGAGATGGATTAATATTTTAAAAAATACAAATTGACCAGATTAACAGAAGAGGAAATTGAATACTTAAAGAACTCCATCTCAGAAAAAGAAATTGAACAAGCCATCAATGAAGTCGCTAGGAAAAAATCTCCAGGACCAGATGGATTCACAAGTGAATTCTATCAAACCTTCAAAGAACAGTTAATTCCAATACTATAAAGACTATTTTTGAAAACTGCGGAAGAAGGAGTCCTCCCAAATTCTTTCTATGATACAAATACGGTTTTGATGCCCAAACCAGGAAGAGATAAAACAGAAAAAGAAAATTATAGACCAATTTCTCTAATGAATATAGATGCACAAATTTTCAACAAGATTTTAGCAAAACGAATACAGCATCTTATCAAGAGAATAATACATTATGACCAGGTAGGTTTCAAACCAGGAATGCAGGGCTGGTTCAATATTAGGAAAACTATTAGCATCATTGATCATATCAACAACAAATCTAAGAAAAACCACATGATTATCTCCAAAGCTTTCAACAAAATACAACACCCATTCCTGTTAAAAACACTGGAGAACATAGGAATGAAGGGAACTTTCCATAAAATAATAAGCAGTATCTACCTAAAACCTTCAACAAGCATTATATGCAATGGGGATAAGCTAGATGCATTTCCAATAAGATCAGGCATGAAACAAGGATGCCCATTACCACCATTATTATTCAATATGGTACTAGAAATGTTAGCTGTAGCAATTAGACAAGATAAAGAAATTGAAGGAATAAAAATAGCCAAAGAAGAAACTAAGTTATCACTCTTTGCAGATGATATGATGATATATTTAGAGAATCCCAGAGATTCAAGTAAAAAAAACTACTTGAAATAATAAACAACTTTGGCAAAGTTGCAGGTTACAAAATAAACCCACACAAATCTTCTGCATCCCTATATATTAGCAACAAAGTCCAACAGCAAGAGATAGAAAGAGAAATCCCATTTAAAGCTAGAGTAAACACTATAAAATACTTAGGAGTTTACCGGCCAAAACAAACCCAGGGATTATATGAACACAATTACAAGACACTTTTTGCACAAATAAAGTCACATTTAAGTACGTGGAAAAACATCAGTTGTTCATGGGTAGGCCGAGGTAATATAATAAAAATGACAATTCTACCTAAATTAATCTACTTATTTAGTGAAATACCAATTAAACTATCAGATAATTATTTTCTAGAGCTGGATAAAATAATATCAAAATTCATTTGGAAAAACAAAAGGTCCAGAATATCAAAGGAACTAATGAAAAGAAATGCTTGGGAAGGTGGCCTAGTGCTACCAGACCTCAAATTGTATTATAAAGCAGCAGTTATCAAAACCACTTGCTATTGGCTAAGAAACAGAGGGGTAGACAAATGGAATAGAGTTGGCACTCAAGACACAGTAGTCAAGGAATATAGCAACCTCCTGTTTGATAAACCCAAAGACCCCAGATTCTGGGATAAGAACTCACTGTTTGACAAAAATTGCTGGGAAAACTGGTTAACTGTGTGGCAGAAATTAGGCATAGACCCATGCCTGACACTGTACACAAGAATTAAGTACAAACGAGTACATGATTTAAGTATAAAGATTGATACCATGAATAAACTAGAGAAGCAAGGAATAGTGTATTTATCAGATTTATGGAGAGGGGAAGAATTTTTTTCTAAAGAAACGATAGAAAGCATTATGAAATGCAAGATGGATAATTCTGATTACTTTAAACTGAAAAGTTTTTGCCCAACCAAACCCAATGCAACCAAAATTAGGAGGGATGTAGTAAATTGTGAAAAAAATTTTATGGCTAAGCTCGGGGATAAAGGCCTCATTTCTAGAATATATAGAGAACTGACTCAAATATATAACCATACAAGTCATTCCCCAGTTGATAAGTGGTCAAAGGATATGAACAAGCAGTTTTCAGGGGAAGAAATCAAAGATATCTATAATCATATGAAAAAGTGCTCTAAATCACTATGGATTAGAGAGATGCAAATCAAAACAACTCTGAGGTACCACATCACACCTGTAAGATTGGCAAACATGACAGAACAAGAAAATAATAAATGCTGGAGAGGATGCAGGAGAGTTGGAACACTAATTCATTGTTGGTGGAGCTGTGAGATCATCCAACCCTTCTGGAGAACGGTTTAGAACTATGCCCAAAGGGCTACAAAAAATGTGCATACCCTTTGACCCAGAAATATCGCTACTAGGACTGTATCCCCGAGAGGTTATAAAAACGGGAAAGGGTCCCACGTGTACAAAAATATTTATAGCAGCACTCTTTGTGGTAGCCAAAAACTGGAAGTCAAGGGGATGCCCATCAATTGGGGAATGGCTGAATAAATTATGGTATATGAATGTAATGGAGTGCTATTGTGCCATAAGAAATGATGAACAAAAAGACTTCAGGGAGGCTTGGAAGGACTTATATGTCCTGATGCTGAGCAAAAGGAGCAGAACCAGGAGAACTTTGTGCACAGCAACGACCACAGTGTGTGACAGTTTTTTTTCTGGTAGACTTGGAACTTAGTAATAACACAAGAACTTACTGAGAAAAAAAAAAATTCCTAGTATCGGTCTTCTAAGGCAAAATGCCTTCCACACTCAGAGAAAGAAATATGGAAGTCATTCGCAGAATGTAGCAGATCATGTTTGTGTGTGTGTGTGTGGGGGGGGTTTCAGTGTATTATGTTTTGATTTGTTATATGATTTCTTCCATTTATTTTAGTTCGACTACATAGCATGACTATAGTGAAAATGTGCTCAATAGAAAAGTATATGTAGAACCTATACAGAATTGTATGCTGTCACGGGGAGGGAGAGGGGTATTGGGGGAAGCGTGGGGGGGATAAAATCTTAACTTTAAGGAAATGATTGTAAAACATTAAAAAAATTAAAATAAAAAAATTTCAGTGTCAAAAAAAAGTCAGTCAGGCAAAACATGAAAGTGATTCTAAAAAAAAAAATTAAAAAATAAGTGAATGCAGTAGTATAAGTCCAGTTTGTTGTGAAAGTAGTATAAGAGAGTACATTTCCGATGTTGAAATCCCCAGTATTCTCATAAAAGGAATTTCTCCTTCAAAACAGTAGCCCTTGCTCCTCCTCACATCATTTCCTATGGGAAAATTTGCTTTGTTGTATGAGCAAATCACATGATGAACACAAATCTCAGAATAAATTAAATTCATAAACTGAGGTTCTACTGTACTTGTAAAATATTTAGCACAGTGGCTACAGGAGTGCAGATCCTGCAGCACTGAGGCCACATGTTGCTTTCTAATTCTTTGTGCACAGTCTTTTGACTGAAACAAAATTTATATTTACAGAAAAAATGCTTTTATTGTTTTATTGTTTTGTGAAATTTGAATTCAGTGAAAGGGCTACATCTGAGGACCCAGAGGGACACGTGGTCTCGAGGCTGCAGGTACACCACCCCTCTGCCCAGCACACAGTAAGTACTATAAATACTTTTAGCTTTCCTCCCTTCCCAATGACCAGAAAATAGAAATAGAAGAAAGTTTTTGGAAATAGGTAAACTGGACAAAGTATGGGTTGTTTTCAGTTAACCAAATTGTTTTCCATGCCTGAAGTAAACTTTCTATTCAGCTCCACCTCCTATAATTCAGAGTTTTCTTTAGTGTAAAAGCTATAAATAAACTTTATTCCAGCCACTGTGCTAAGTGGTAGGGCTCCAAATCATACTTAAAATAACAATCATAATAACTACCATTTATGTATCATCTTAAATCACTTTAGGTGTACTATCTCATTTGATCCTCACACAACCCTGTGAGGAAGGTAAGATAGCATATATTCTAGATAGAAGCAGCACGGATGGGATAGTAACCTCTCAAGAATGAAATTTCAAAGAAACAAAGAGAAAAAATAAAAACAATTCTAATCACTAAAAAGAGAATTTTCTGAAATTATCAATGGCTAAAACAAAGGAAAACACAAAACATAGACACACACACACAACATATATAAAATACACAGAGGGTTGAAGTAGAAGCAGGTAATAAGAATAATGAAAAAAACCTGACATGGTACTTTAAGCAACATATTAGGAATATTAAATCACAGACTGTGCTGGTGAAAAACTCTAAATAATAAAAAAAAAACTTTAAAAAATATTCACTAGGGACTACTGAAAAATTAGAGTATATAGAAGACCTCTGTAAGAGATAGGTGTGATAATGAACACCGATAACATAATGGTGAGCTACTCATTTCTTATTTTCCTTCTATTTTATTTAACAAAGAAAATCACTTTTTGCCTGGACTGAAAAAGAAAACATGTAATAAGGAGTTGATATGGCATAATGAGTATAGGTTGTATATCTACTCAGTAAGACCTGAGATCAAATGTTGCCTCTTATCCCTTCATACGGTTATTGTAAGAATTAAACGACTCAAAAATTTTTAAATACTTTTAGTGAAGTATCTGGCAAATCGTAGGCTCCATAGAAATGCTTATTTCCTCTTGGTCTCTCTCTCTCTCTCTCTCTCTCTCTCTCTCTCTCTCTCTCTCTCTCTCTCTCTCTCTCTCTCTCTCTTCTCCATCTTCAAACATATTTTTCAGACCACCTGGTAGAGAGTATTAGAAGGCAGGAAAGAAGGACTCATCTTGTGAAATTCCTTATAAGTTTTTATACTTTGAATCTTGATCCGTATTTTTCTTAGTATTGCTATCAAAATGCATGGCCATCAATAAGGAGTATCTAACTGCCTGTCTGTCTGCTGCCTCTCTCTCTCTCTGTCTCTCTCTATCTATCCATTCATCCATCCGTCTGTCTATCTATCTATCTATCTATCTATCTATCTATCTATCTATCTATCTATCTATCTATCTATCTACTTACCCATAAGTTTTGGTTCAGCATTAAAAGGAAAACGTCTCAAGGGAGAAGAAATTTCCTTAGCTTTATTCTTGGTTGTGAAGCAGACAAATTAAAGAGTATGGTGGTAATTTCTGAGATTATTCCACAGAATGTGCACTAGACTTCCTTTGGACACAGGAAAAGAGAATATAATAAGCAATCAAGCCAGAAGCAAAGAAGGGATGTGATTAGTGTTGTTTATCCTCAAGAGTAACTGAAGGGAATTGCATTGAATATCTACGTTTTATTTACAAATATGCTATTAAATCTTGCTTTATTTTCTTTAAGAAACAGAGCGTTTGCCTCATCTCCATTCATAAAACCCTTCTCTTGTCCCCTACAACATACTGAAACAAGCTAATAGCAAATAAACTATCCCATCTATTAGTTCTTTTAATTCCTTGAGATGTAGTATTTCATTTAAGCCAAGATCTCTACTTATATTTTGTTTTAATTTTCTTTCAATTATTTTTTCTACCCTTTCTGGTCTTATGGCCATTATCTTTGGGAGAGAAAATGGGAGAAAAAATAATGAGAATGGAATCGTACAACCTATTTGTCGCTGACAATATCATCATCCCATCCACTGTGAATAGTGTTCTTATAATACTTTGTACAGTCCTTAACTTTACTCTCTGGTTATTTCACTTCTAAAGCTATTATAATCGTACTATGCCATGCTTTGGGCAATTGAAGTGGCCCACCACTTTTATGCCCTGCTTCTCTCTAAGGTTTTTGATTTGTTTCCCAAACAAGTGTAGCACCATTGTGATATTCACAACATACATGGGGACCATGAATATTCCAGCACAATTGTGAATCGTGAAATGCAACAGACTCTCCACATGGAAGTCAGGACCAAAATATTTATTCACTGTTGGGAAAGCTAAATCCATCATAGTAACACAAATCTATACACAATAACATTGCACAGAATAACATCAACCCCAAGCCTTTCCCCTCCTAGGCTTCCCACAAAGCAGCTCCATTAAATAAGCCACAAGCAGGTTCTCTAAAACAGAAGCACAAACATGCTCTTTTACTCAAACTAGCCAGCAGACTGCTTGTCTGCATCCTTCCTAGCCCTGACTAGTCCCTGGCCAATTTCCTCTCAGATCTTGGCTCCAGCTCTACCTCTTCCTGTTCCACTCCTCCTGTTCCACCCATTCATCAAACTCCTCCCACAGGCTCCATGTGACTCGGGCTGCATGTGGCTCAGAGTTTCATGTGACTCAGGAAGATAGCAAGGGCCTATTAATAAATAGGCACGATCTTTGCATTAAGAAGCAAAATTACATTAACAGTAAGAAAAAGCACATTATCAATACAATTTATTTTTCCTAAATTTCATCCAGGTTAGATATCACATACTACCATGATGATAACAATTCTGTATTTTTGTTGCTCTTCACTAAGAAGCTCCAAACCATGCTTGCTGTTATTGTGTACTAGATTTCTCACATGAGTTATTCTTAATAGAAAATATTGCTATACCTCCACCTTTTATCTTTCTTTCCTTTTTAAACTAATTTCAGTGATACCTATGATGTCAAATTTTTCTTCTTGAAGCAATGTGTCTGGGTTACATTGTGTTTTTTTTTAAATGTTGTGCATTTATGCAATTATACCTGAGACAATGTGTTGTTGGATTTCATTCTTACGATTTTCTCAGTGTCTCAAATCAGGTACTTCCTTCTGTATTATACCTATTGTCTAAAATATTGAACTTGATAGACATAGTTTCCAATTTAACTTCATTTTTACCTCTTCCTGGTTCACATATGACTTGAATAATTCATTTCTTAGCACTTTTCCACGTCAGAAATTGCTCTGACTCAATATGTTACAATTCCATTTACCACTTTTAGGATTTCTTGTGAGTCACTAGCTATTAAACATACTTTCTCATTGGAAAATTATGAAAAGTTACACTACTTCTCTATTACTGTGAGGGAAGCATTTGTAAAATGTAAAATGCTATAAAAGGATGTATTACCTTATTTGGGAATATTAAGTACTGCTTTTGCAAAAATAAAAATGACTTGCATTTGTAAAATCCTCTAAGATTTCCTAAGTACTTTATAAATATTAATACATTTCTATCCTCTCAAGAACACTGGGGGAGTAGATGCAATTATTGCCTTTATTTGACAACTGAGGAAACAGATGCAGACGTCAGGTGATTACATGAGGATCACATAGCTAATGAGTGTGTGAGGCCCCATTTGAATTTAGATTTTACTGACTCCGTGTTCTGTATTCTATCCACTATAGCATCTCATTCAGTGATATGCAGGGCATATGTCCGATGGTTGGGAAAAACTGGAACATTCTATAAGAATTACTTTTTGATAAATTTTCATAGCAAAATAGACTGTCCTTTTCCAAAAAGCACATATAAGGTGTATTCCATCTTGACAGAAATTTACAAACCCTGTCTATTTAAAGAAAAGGAAGCACAGATAAGCAGGGAAGACTTTTCTTCAACAAATATAGCAGTGACACCACATATAGAGATATGTGTATATGCATAGATGTACATATATGTATCTATATACACATATGTCTATATATGTATATGTGTGAATACTGGTTCACTTTTGCATGTATTTTTTTATTATAATCTTTATTTCTGAGTATATGAAACTTCTATTCCATGAACTCAATGAAGCTCGAGTTATTAACCAGTTCATCAATTTCCCCATCTTTCCCTAATAAAAAGTCTGAAGTGGAAGGTAATCAGAGAAGGGATATGGTAGTTACATTAATATTGAGTAGAAGTATTGTGAACTTGAAAAGTATATCTACAATTCAAGAGTCTCCTGAGGGCTGTCGTTGCACATATGCCATTAGCATTTCTTCTGATGATCTATTCTAATAAAGCATGTCTAATCATTATCCTTGGTAATCACTTTTGAAGTGAGAACCAGTATTATTCTGATAATAGTAACAGAGAAAGCATCATAATATATTAATATTGAAGATAAGGTAAGAAGTTGAGGGCATAGGAAACATCTTTTGAGTGGTGATCTTTTCCATTTTGACTTTCTCACATACCCCCTTGGTACTTATTTACTTGTTTCCTCCAATTTCCAGTTCTCTTCTCTGGGTGCTTCGAACATGCATTCTCTCAAATATTGCCATAAAATGCCTTTTATGGGATATGCCATTTAGATGACCGATTCTAATGCTTAGGTGTTCATCTAGGCAACAAAACTCTCCTCCTCCTACCCACACCCACACACATATAATTTTTAATGTAGTTATATTTTCCCTATGTATTTCAGGTGTTCTTGAACTATAGAATGGAAGAAAAATTGGGAGAGAGAGAAAAAATATTTTCTTACTTATTCCTTCAAATCCATGTAGTTGTCAGACTGCTAATCAAATAGATCTTTAAAAAAACTGACATTAGACTCCAGAGAGACCTCCAGCAAAGGCCTCCTGCAAAATGCTTTCTGTCAAAAGCAGATTTGAGTATTTGAGCACATTTTAATCTGAGCTTTAAGGACCATCAAAATTATTAAATGTTCTTTTCTGGTTTCATTCTAAATCTTTTAATTGAAATTCCAACAGTAATGAAACAACATACCTGCTGTTGTGACAAAGGAGTTTAAAGTGGTCACTCAAATCTAATCAAAGTCAGCCAGTGCAATTTGTCATCCATGTAAGTTTGATGTACATTTTCTTTTTTTTTTAATTTGTTTACTTATTTTTAGTTTTAAACATACATTTACACAAGATTTTCAGTTCTAAATTTTCTCCCCATCTCTACCCTCCCTCCACCCAAAGACACCATGCATTGTGATTACCCCTTCCCTCAATCTGCTCTCTCTTCTGTCACACTCTCTTATCCTTATCTTTTCTCTTTTCTTGTAGGGTAAGATAGATTTCTGTACCCCATTACCTGTATTTCTTATTTTCCAGTTGCATGAAAAAACAATTCTCAACAATTATTCCTAAATCTTTGAATTCCAACTTCTCTCCCTTCCTCCCTTCCCACACATCCCCATAGGGAAGGCATACAATTGAATATAAGTTGTACATGTGTAGTTATGCAAAAGACTTCCATGATAGCCATGTTATGAAAGACCAACTGTATTTCCCTCCATCCTATCCTGCCCCCATTTATTCTATTCTCTCTTTGGTTCTTGTCAGTCCTCAAAAGGGTTTACTTCTAATTACTCCCTCCTCTCATTTGCCCTCCTTTCCATCAACCACCCCACAGTCCATTTATCTCCTTCTCCAAAACTTTCCAGTAGTGTAAGATAGATTTTATAACAAATTGATTGTGCATATTATTCCCCCATTAAGTCAAATGTGATGTGAGGAAACTTCACTTTTTCCCTCTCACATCCTTCCTTTTTCCCCTCCACTGAAAAAGATTCCCCTTGCCTCTATTACGTGAGATAATTTGCAACATTCCATTTCTCCAATTCTCCTCCCAATACTTTCCTCTCTCACCTCTTAATTTTTTTAGATATCAGCCCTTCATATCCAATTCACCCTGTGCCCTCTGTCTATATGTATTGAATTCCTCCAAACACGAAAACACTGAGAAAATTCTCAAGAGTAACAAATATTATCTTTCCATGAAGGAATGTAAAAAGTTCAACTTAGTAAGTCCCCTATGGGTTCTCTTTCCATAGGACAGGAGTGCAGCAGAACCAAGTGAGGGTGAGCTGTAGAGAGACAGGTTTTAGCAGCAGCTGCTCCTGAGACTATCAAACCACAAATTAGATATCTGTAAGTCACCTACTTGAAATGCCAGGATCCAAAGTGGTGGACTGAGCAGTAAAGTCTCTCTTTCCCTCCCCTTGTTGACCTCGAAAGAAATGTAAAATACTTTCCCAGAAAAATACTGGAACACTGAGAGCAGCAGAAGGGTCAAACAATCTCTTAGTCTGTGATGCTAGGAAAATCACTAAGGTGACTGAATGGGAATAGTGCAGCACCAGAGCTTTGCCTGACAGCCCCACCTCAGAAAAATTGGAGGAGATGAGGAGGTCGCGGGGCGTGGAAAGAGCAGCTTCCAACAGCAGGACCCCAGGGTTTCCTTAGGACCCCAGGGGAATTGGGAAGACACTAGGGTAGCCAGAATCACCAACTGCTGAACTTTCCCATGCTCTAGCTCAGCAGAGGAGGCCTCTTGTGGCCAGAATATCCCTCCCCCATACTTAACAAGTTAGCTGCAGAGTAAATCCGGGAAAACACAGAAAGGCTCTACCTGGTGTCTGCTGTCTTATAACAAGCTCATCACCATGAAAGCTGCAGCACTTTAGCTTCCAGCTGAAATAACCAGAGCCACAACACACAAAGCTTCAAGTTCAAGGCACAAGAACTGTGAGACAAAGCCCCTTGAGTCCTAAAAGCAGAGATACACTTTAAAAGTGAGGAAGAGTGTGATAATCGTCATTATGAGTAAGAAGCAAAGCAGAAAAGAACAAATAATCTTTCTATGGAGACAGGGAACAAAACAGGACTACCAACGAGGTCAACATTGAGACTCTGCTCTCCTATGAAACTTCAGAAGGGATTATGAACTGGTCACAAGCACAAAGAGCACTCTTGGAAGAGCTGAAGAAGGATTTTAAAAGACAAATGAGAGAAATGCAAGAAAAACTGGCCCATGATTTTAACAGGATGAAAAAAGAATTCACTAAAGGGAACAGTTCCTTAGAAAGGAAAATTGGGCAAATGGAAAAAGAAGCACAAAAACTACCTGAAGTAAGTAACTCCTTAAAAGTAATAATTGGAGAGATGGAAAAGAGCTGCAAAAGTTAACTGAAGGAAACAATTTGATAAAAATTAGAATTGGGCAAGTAGAAGCTAATTGCCCTATGGGACATCAAGAATCAGTCAAACAAATGAATTAACAATAAAGAAAATGCAAATTATCTAACTAGACAAACAACTGAGTTTTAAAATAGATCCATGAGAGAAAAATCTAAGAAATATTGATCTACCAGAAAGCTTTGTTGAAAAAAAAGCGTCTGGACAATATCTTCCAAAATATAATCAAAAAGTATACCCTTGATTATTTAAAAAATATATAAATTGCCCAGTTTAACAGAAGATAGCTTAAATAAACTCATCTCAGACATCAATGACATCCCTAGGAGAAAATATCCAGGGCCAGATGAATTTACAAGTGAATTCTATCACACATTTAAAGAAGAGTCAATATTATAAAGAATGTTAGGGAAAATTGGGGAAAAAGGAGGCCTCCCAAATTCTTTTTATGATAGAAATATGGTTTTGATACCTAAACCAGGAAGAGTCAAAACAGAGATAGAAAATTATAGTCCAATTTCTGTATGAATATAGATGCAGAAAATTTAAATATGATGTTGGCAAAAAGAATACAGCAACTTATCACAAGAATATTACATTATGATCACGTAGGATTTATGCCAGGAATGAAGAACTGGTTCAATATTAGGAAAACTATTAGCATTGTTGATTATATCAACAACAACACTAACAGAAAGTCCAAACTTATCTCAATAGATTCAGAAAAAGCTTTTGACAAGAAACAATATCCATTCCTCTTAAAAACAATTGGAAGCAGAGGAATAAATGGAACTTTCCATAAAATAATAAGCAGTATCTACCTAAAATCTTCATCAAGCAATATATGCAATGGAGATAAGCTAGAAGCATTTCCAATAAGATTAGGAGTGAAACAAGAATATCAATTATCTCCAGTAATATTCAATATGGTACCAGAAATGCCAGCTAGAGCAATAAGAGAAGAAAAAGAAATTGAAGTAATTAGAATAGACAAAGAAGAAACTAAGTTATAGCAGTTTGCAGCTGATATAATGATACACTTAGAGAATCCCAGAGATTCAAATAAAAAACTATTTGAAGTAATAAACAGCTTTGGAAAATTTTAAGGTTTCAACCTTATGCAAATATTCTGCATTTCTACTTATAACTAACAAAGCACAACAGCAAGAGTTAGGAAGAAAATTCCAGTTTAAAGCTGGGGTGGGCACTTCGAAATATTTGCAAGTCCACCTGCCAAAACAAACCCAGGGATTATACGAACACAATTGCAAAACACTTTTCCCACAAATAAAGTCAGATTTATATAATTGGGGAAAAATATCAGTTGCTCATAGGTGGGCCATGCCAATATAACAAAAATGACAATTCTCCCTAAATTAATTTGTTTACTCAGTGCCATATCAATCAAACTACTATATATTTTTTTTTCTAAAGATAGAAAAAATAATATCAAAATTCATCTGGAGGAAGACAAAGTCCATAATACCATGGGAACTAATGAAAAGAGATGCTAAGGAAAGTGGCCTAGGTCTACCAGATTTTAAATTGTATCATAAAGCATCAATTATCAAAACCACTTAGTATTGGCTAAGAAAAGGTGTGGTAGACAAGAGTAATAAGTTAGGTACTCAAGACTCAGTAATCAATGAATATAAGAATCTATTACTTGATAAACCCAATGACCCCAGCTTCTGGGGTAATAACTCAGTGTTCAACAAAAATTTCTGGAAAAACTGGATAACAGTGTGGCAAAATCTAGGCATAGACCAAGACCTGACACCATACACAAGAATAATGCCCAAATGGGTGCATGATCTAAGTATAAAGGTTAATATTATAAACAAATTAGTTGAGCAAGGAATAGTGTATTTATCGGATTTATGGATAATGGAAGAATTTTTGACTAAATAAGAGAAAGAAAATATAATGAAGTGCAAAATGGATAATTTTGATTACATTAAATTGAAAAATTTTTGCACAACAAACCCAATGCCATCAAGATTAGAAGGGAAGCAGGAAAGAATTTTTGCCACTAGTGTCTGTGATAAAGGCTTCATTTCTAAAATATACAGAGAACTGAGTCAAATGCAAAAGACTATAAGTCATTGTCCAATTGATAAATGGTCAAAGGAAATTAAAAAGGAGTTGTCAGTGGAAGAAATTAAAGTTCTCTATTATCATATTTAAAAAAAATAGTCTAAATTCCTTTTGATTAGAGAGATGCAAATCAAAACCACCTTGAGGTGCCACATCACACTAATCAGGTTGACTACATGGCAAAACAGGATAAAGTTCGAGAAGATGTGGAAGAGCTGGGACATTAATGTGTTGTGGGTGAATCTATGAGTTGTTGAAAATATTCTTTCTTTTCCAATTTATTTATTTGTTATTAGTTTTCAATATTCGTTTCCACAAGATTTTGAGTTTCATGTTTTCTCATTATTTTTCCAATCACACTTCCCAAAACATCGTGCACTCTAATTGCTCCTTTGCCCAATCTACCCTTCCTTCTGTCACACCCCTCTCTTTCCATATCTCCATCCTCTCTCTTTTCTTGTAGGGCAAGACAGATTTCTATAATACATTAGCTGTATTTCCTTTTTTCCCATGTACATGTGAAAACATTCAAACATTCGTTCCTGAAACTTTGTTTTCCAACTTTGTTCACTTGCTTGCTCCCCACATATCCCTACTGTGAAGGTAAGCAATTCAATAAAGATTGTACATGTGTAGGTATGCAAAAAGTCTTCCACAATAGTCATGCTGTGAATGACAATTTTACTCTTCATCCAATCATGTTCCCCATTTATTCTTTTCTCACTTTTGATCTTTTCCTGCCCAAAAAGGTTTATACTAATTACCTAATTACCTCCATCCTCCTATTTGCCCTCTCTTCTGTCATAGCCCCCATATCCCACTTATGCCCTTCTCCCCTATTTTCTTGTAGTTTAAGATAGATTTTCATACCAAGTTGGCCTGCATGTTATGTCTTCCTTAAGCCAAATGTGATAAGAATAAATTTCAATTTTTCCCCTCTCACTTCCCCCTTTTCTCGTTCATTAATAAAACATTTTTCTTGCCATTGTTATGAGGAATAATTTGCCCCATTCCATTTATCCCTTTCTCCTCCTAATATATTCTTCTCTCACCCCTTAATTTTGTTCATTTATTCATTGACTCTTCCTATTCAACCCACTCTGTGCCCTCTGTCAATATATATGTATATGTATATTATATATACACACATACATATGTGGACATACATACAGATATATGTACATATACATAGAAAATATGTATACATGCACAAATGTGCATATACATATATATGTGTGTATATATGTATGTATGTATGCATGCTTGTGTATGCGTGTGCATAATCCCTCCAACTATCCAAATACTGAGAGAAGTTCCAAGAGTTACAAATACTGTGTTTACATATAGGAATATAAACAATTCAGCTGTAGTAAATCCCTTATGATTTCTCTTTCATGTTTAACTTTTAATGCTTCTCTTGATTCTTGTATTTTAAAATCAAATTTTCTTTTGAGTTTTGCTCTTTTTGTTAAGAATCCTTGAAAGTCCTCTATTTCATTGAATGACCATTATTTCCTTTTCTTATTACACTCAATTTTGCTAGGTAAGTGATTCTTGGTATTAGTTCTAGTTCCTTTGACTTCTGGAACATCATCTTCTAAGCCCTTTCATTCCTTAATATAGAAACTGCTACATCCTGCATTGTATTGTTCTAATTGTATTTCCGTAATACACAAATTGTTTCTTTGTAGCTGCTTGAAATATTTTCGCCTTTACTTGCAACCTCTAATTTTTCTTTTCATATCTCTTTCAGGAGGTGTCTGTGAATTTTTCAAAATTTTTTACCCTCTACTTCCAGAATATCAGATCTGTTTTCCTTAATAATTTCATGAAAGGTGATTTCTAGTTTCATTTATTGAGTATGGCTTTCAGACAGTCCCATAATTTTTAAATTCTCTCTTCTGGATCTATTTTCAAGGTCAATTGTTTTTCCAGTAAGATATTTCATAATGTCTTACATTTTTTTTTCATTCTTTTGGTTTTGTTTTGTAATTTCTTGGATTTTTCATAAAGTCAATTGTTTCATTTGCTCCATTCTAATGCTTAAAAACTATTTTCTTCAGTGAACTTTTCAATTTCGTTTTCTATTTGACTAATTCTGCTCTTTAAATCATTCTTCTCCTCATTGGTTTTAAGGCCTATTTTGTCATTTGAGCTAGTCTATTTTTAAAGGTATTGTTTTCTTCAGCATTTTTTTTGTGTCCCCTTTAGCAAGCTGCTTACTTGCTTTTCATGATTTTCCTGCATTGCTCTCATTTCTCCTACTAATTTTTCTTCCACCATTCTTACTTGATTTTCAAAATCATTTTTGAGCTCTTTCACGGCCTGAGACCATTGCATATTTATTTTGGTGGTTTTAATGCAGAAGCCTTGCGTTTTAGAAATTCCTCTAAAGAACTGAATTGTTCCTCCTCATCTGATAGAATGGACGAAAATACCTGCTAAAAGTAACCTTATGTTGTCTTATTCTTTTTTCCCTTTTGGAGGCATTTTACCAGCCAGTTACTTAAATTTTGAATTTACTTTCCAGTGGATGGTATACTCTGGTGAACTGTAATTTCTCAGTTCCTCAAAAATTGCTTAATCAAGGGAGAGGATCTTATTCCTCTCCTGGCCTGTGCTGTGGTCTGTCAGCAGGATTCCCTTTCTGTAGCCTCTACCAGCCCGGCCATGCTAGATAGTAGTACTCCTCAATCCATGGCTACCAGTACAGGCTGAGATTCAGATCAGCTGCTCAATTCCCCCAGGGACTTTAGGGAAATGTTCCAGCAAAGGAAGTTGCCTGGGGACTGGGCTTCATTGCTGGGTTTCCGTCTCACCCAAGTGAAATAACTTTCTCACTGACCTTTGAATCTGTCTTTGGAGTTTGTGGTTTGAGCAACCTGTAGCCCACAGCTGCTGCCTGTGATCCCTGGAAGACGAGTCCAGTCCTGTCCTTCCCATAGCACAGTTCATGCTTTGCTGTGCTCTGCTCCCTTCCCAGTGCAATATTCCTTTCCTGTAAGCCTTCCTGGCTGCTTTGGGCTAGGAATTTCTTTCAATATGTCATTCTATGACTTCTGCTGCTCTAGAAGTTGCTTGAAGTCATTTTTACAGGTGTTTTATGGGCTGTGGGAGGAGATCTTCTACAGCTGCACCCTTGTACTCCACTATCTTACGTCCATCCCCTGATGCAAACATTTTAGAGAGCAATTTGTAACTATGACCAAAGAACTGCAAAAATATGCATGCTCTTTCACCCAGCAATACTACCTCTAGGACTGAATCAACAAGACATCATAAAAATGGGAAAGGGTCCCACATGTACAAAAATATTTATAGTAGCCCTCTTTGTGGTGGCTAAAAATAAGAAATCAATTGGAGGTCCATAAATTGGGGGATAGCTGAATGTAATGGTGTGAATGTAATGGAATACTATTTTACTATAAGAAATGATGAACAGGAAGCATTCAGAAAGGCTTGGAAAGATTTATATGAACTGATGCTGAAGGAAAGGAGCAGAACCAGGAGAACTTTTTACACAGCAACAAACACATTGTGTGGGGAATTTTTCTGGTAGACTTAGAATTTGATTGCAATGCAATGACTAAAATAAAATTCCCAATGGTCTCCTAAGGCAAAACACCATCCAAATTCAGAGAAAGAACTGTGGAATTGATTGCAGAATTAGGCATACCTTTTCTTTTCTCATTATGTTTTGTTTTATGATTTCTACCATTCATTTTACTTCTTCTATGCAACACAACTAAGGTGAAAATTTATTTTATAGGAATGTATGTGTAGATCCTATGCGAAATTGTATGCCTTCTCAGGGTGGATGTGGGGAAGTAGGGTTGGAAGGAAGGGGAAGGAGGAAGGCGAAGGGGAAAATATTGAAGATATAGGAAAACTGATTGTAGAACACTGATGAAAAATAAAGTAATAATTAAAAATAATTTCTCTTTCCTGTTTACCTTTTCATACTTCTCTGTATTCTTTTGTTTGAAAGTCAAATTTTCTATTCATTTCTGGTCTTTTCATTGATAATGCTTGAAAGTCCTCTATTTTATTGATTGATCATTTTTTCCCTTGAAGTATTGTACTCAGTTTTGCTGGGTAGGTGATTCTTGGTTTTAATTCTAGTCCCTTTGACTTCTAGAATATCATATTACAAACCCTTCCATCTTTTAATATAGAAGCTGCTACATCTCTTATTATTTTGATTGCATTGCCACAATACTTAAATTGTTTCTTTTTCTATTTTTTTTTACAATTTACATAATTTTTTATTTATATTTTAAAATTCAAACTGTGTTCTGAGAACAAACTTTGTGAGGTAATAATGGTTCTTTTTTATTAAACGTGAATCTATTAAAAAAAAAAAAAAAAAAAAAAAAAAAAAAAAAAAAAAAAAAACAAACAAACCTCCAGAACGTCTAAATCCTTGATTTTTAAGGGTAAGCTGCAAGATCGTTTTAGTTGAAGCAGACTGAATAATGTTTATTTTGCAACTAAAAGGCGATTCCCTCAAGTCTGCACAGCCTCTCCATCTCTGTCTTCTAGGTCCCTCAGGCCTTCTATGTGTAGGTTGCACTGAATACATTACAATAGAGATGGAGTTTTTATAGTCATAATAATCCAATAACTTTATATTCATAATACCCAATATCTGTGTAATGTTTTAACGAGACACTCCATGTTTTTTCCTCTTTTTTGATTTATCAGGATCAAATTTTCACCATGTTTCAGGTATATGGAATTCTACTTGGTAATCTTTGCCTATGATTATTTTCACATAAGGTTCCGTTTCCCAAACTTGACTATTAGTATTATATATTATAACTAGATATCTGCCCTGATCAATACCTTTCTTTGCTCTATTCTGGTTCCAGTTATGGACATCACTAAGTTGTCTTGTTATAGGTATACCCATTTCAATGCTGAAAATAATCATTAGTGTTGATGAAAATGCCAAGATGATTCTGACCAAGCAGAACACGAGACAATGTCATTTTCCTGGATCCAGGCAGACTGCTTAAAAGGATAAGTAGCCTTATTAGCTTTTCCTCTTGGAACTGCTAGTTTATAAACCTGTTTGGTTTCTCCTTCTGGAATAAAGAAGGGTCTTCACAAGATTTTTCTCTTGTTTCACAGAAACCATTAATTTCTCTTCCATCTTTTTTTCACTGTGGCCATTTCTGAAAGCTTGTATGATACTGTTCCTCCCATCACCATCAGAATATCTATTAGTCTGATCAAATTTTGGACAATTCCAATTTGTGTTGCTGCTGTTTACATTATATCCATTGTACATTTTATATAATTTAAAATCTTGAGCAGGGAAAACTTTTGGTGGTGGAGATGGAAAGGGATTACATCTTTGAAAATTTAAATGATAATTTAATCCAGAAGGAACAAGACCATGAGGAATTAAAGAGGACTCCACTGGTTTCCATTCAGGAGTAAAGGAAGGAACTGAGATGTTACAAAAGTAGGTGTCCCAACTCAATTCAGTGTCCCAACTAACTGGCTCATTAATAAAATATTGCTCATCACCAAGGGGTGAATACGTAAGAATTAAACCAAGCACCTTTCTTTTCTTCATCAGTTCTTGAATTGTCATTGTAATGGTCCTGATAGTCTAAGGGAAATTGTTCCCAAGGGAGTTTAAATTCCTGATAATTGCTTTCCAAGTCTTCTTTTTTACTTTCAAGCTCCTGAATTTCTATGTAAACCTGAGATAACTCATTGAGTATATTCTCTTTATTAGAAAGTTTCTGTTTCTTTTCCACTCCACCAGTGACATTTTTGTGTGATATTTTTTTTTTATCTCGTTTATTTTCCTCAGGACTTTTGTAAATAGGTCCTATGAATGCTTTACTTACACTATATTCCTCTTCCTCTGCAGTGTCTGGGATAGTTATCTTGTGACAACATTAAAATTGTCTCTCCTGGATCTATTTTCAAGGTCAGTTGTTTTTCCAATGAGATATTTCACATTGTCTTCAATATTTTCATTCTTTTGGTTTTGTATTGTAATGATTTGGTGTATCATACAGTTGTTAGCTTCCATAATGTGCTCCATTTTAATTTTTAAAGAACTATTTTCTTCAGTGAGTTTTTGAACCTCCTTTCGCATTTGGCTGATTCTGTTTTTCGAAGTATTTTCTCCTCATGAGCTTTTTGGTCCACTTTTGCCATGTGGGTCAGTCTATTTTTAAAGGTGTTACATTCTTTTTGGGTCTCCGTTAGCAAGCTGTTGACTTGCTTGTCATGATTTTCTTACATTGTTCTCATTTCTCTTCCCAATTTTTCCTTCTCCTTCCTATTATTTGATTTTCAAAATCTCTTTTGCACTCTTCAATGTCCTGAGACTATGGTGAATCTATTTTGCAAGTTTTGCATGAAGGATCCTCGAGTTTGATGTCTTCGTGTAATGGTATGCTTTGTTCTTCCTCATCTGAAAGGATGGTGGAAAATAACTGTTTACCAAGAAAGTAAACTTTTGTGGTCTTATTTTTTCCCCTTTTATAGGCACGTGCCCAGGCAGTTTATTTTACTTTTGAGTTCTTTGTCAAGTGGATGGAATATTCTAAAACCTGTAAGTTTTCAGTTCCTTCAACGTGGTACAATCAAGGGAGAGGAGTTTACTCTTCTTCTGGCCTGTGCTCTGGTCTAGGAGCAACATCAAGTTTTTCTGCACTTGAACTGAGTAGGGTGCCCTCTCCACAACTGCCTGCAGCTCCAGCATGCCAATGCTTCCTCACCTCAGGGTCCCCACTCAGGGCTGAGATTCAGATCAGCTTCCTGATTTTCCAAGGGTCTTTAGATTGAGGGTTTCAAAAATGGATGGGGTATCTACCTGGGACCAGGCTAGAGCCAGACCTTGCTTCTTTCTCACCCAGGTGAAAAGCTTTTTCACTGACCTTTGCAGCTGTCTCTGGCATTTTTGGGTTGAGAGATATGGGACCCACAGCTGCTACCCACAGCTTCATCCTAGAGCCTGCTCCAGTCCTGTCCCTGCAGCACAGCATGGTCAAGGTAGGGCTGGGCTCTGTGAGCTGTGCTCTTCTCTGAGCCTGGTGGGATTGACCTTTTCTGTTGGCCTTCCAGGCCTCCTTGGGTGGGAAATCTCTTTCACTCTGTCGTGTTGTGACTTATGATGCTCTAGAAATTGTTTAGAGTCATTTTTCATGTATTTTATGGGCTTTCTGGTGAGATCTGCAGCAGGAATCTCCCTCTATTCCAGTATCTTGGCTCCACCCTTGATGTATCTTTTCTAAATGACATTTTAAAAAACCAGAATGGAATCCATGATTTTTAATATTATTTTTATAATAATCATTTATACTGATTTTTCTTTTATTTACTATGATATTTCAATAGAATATAAGAAATTCTCATATACTAAGAGGACATCCCCCAACATTCTGTTATTGAGTAGACAATTCTTCAAACCTACTACTTTTCCTCACTTTCACATCCTGTAATTCCTGGAGTCTCAGCTTGTGTCACCACCTACATGGATCTTTGGCTGATTTTCCAAGTTGTCATTTGCCATCATCTCAAAACTACTTTGTAATTAACTTTTAAATACTAAGCATTGTCTTGTCTGAGTATTTGCTATTTCATCCCTTTATATGGTTAGCTTCTTGAGAATCTTCTAAGTTTCCTTTTATTTCTATCTACAAACCTTGTAAAGTGACTTGTACATACTCTATACTTAACAAATACTTTTTATATTGAATTCATTGTGGCATTTGTTAGTATGAAATCAAATTTCCAGTTATCAATGGAGTGATTTCATTTCCTAAAATCATTCATTTTAGTG
Source organism: Bettongia penicillata ogilbyi (assembly GCA_023548195.1). Lineage (NCBI taxonomy): Eukaryota > Metazoa > Chordata > Mammalia > Diprotodontia > Potoroidae > Bettongia > Bettongia penicillata. The sequence continues at coordinate 824,422 of JAJHZJ010000557.1, read as the reverse complement.
GAAAAACATTTCATCAGACATTATTTAGTCCTTTCCAAAGATATTTTGCCCATAAAGAATATAATTTATAGTAACTTTAGAATAAATATTCATTGTTCATTCCATGTAAGTATTCAATAAAAATTTGTTCCTGTTGTTTTCTAGGAGATTTCTATTGGTGGAGGAAAAGAGTACATGGCACATTTCTTGAAGATGGGCCTTTCTTTGCCTTTTATGAAACCAATAAATATATACTAGTATTATCACCTCTGCTCACATTTACCTCATCTAATTTTCATGCAATGCTTTTACCAACCCCCAATTCAATTCCACAAACACTTTTTGGACACTTCTCTGTTCCAAATATTTACCAAAAACCTGCTATGTACCAGAAACTGTGGTAATTCCTTCACATATAAATGAAGACACATAGGAGTACATGAAATCTAGGAGTTTCTAAACTAATAGAGAATAGACCATGTAATTAAAGAGGAATATAGAAGATATAATAAGATTAGAAGGAAGGACAACCTTTGAGCTTATAACTCAAATAAATGTGGAGATATTGATATAAATAAAGAGATGGGAATACAGACAGATCTTTATATATGTGGGTATATATGCACACACACACATATATACATACATACTTTTATATGAATGATGCGAATATAAGTAGACATATATATGTATATATACATATGTATATATGCTGTTATATATCTTAATACATAAAAGTATGCTGCAAAAATATTTCACCAATGTTTTATTATAGAACAATATATTATGCTGAATTATTACAGACTATGAAAGTCTACCAAAGTTTTGTCAGTTCCTAAAGTGGACAGAGTTTGAATTTAGTTTCAGTAATGGACTTGTCACTCAAGCATATGCTGAACTAATTTCAGTAACATTGTTTGACAGAAACTTTTATGATAAATTGGCATGATTATTTGTCCCTATTCCAAAAAAAAAAATATTGAACTATCTATCAAGGTATGGAGGAGTTAAAGTCTTGATAAACACAGGCAACAGTCACATTAGAAAAGTGAAGATTTAAAGGAAACACATCTGCTCATTCAAGAATTTTTTTTGGATTAATATGTGACTTACATTATACATTTATCAACACAAATTTCTTTATTAGTAATATTTTGATTGGCATCATCGTCTTTCCTAAAATTATGATCGAAGATTGAAAAACAAATAATTTTTAAACCTTATTGAATAACTTTCTCAAAATGAATGGCAACACAAAAACTTCGTAATATATAGTAATATAAAAGTTTGAACAATCAACTAGAAATAAAATACTGATTTATGACTACAGGAAAAAAACTACTTTTCCTTTTTTTTCTTTTTTTTTTTTTGTTTTTCTTACAAATAATATACAATTGGGATTGTCTTTTTTCCAGTAAAGACTCACTTTGATGACAGACTGCTTCAGAGATAAACATGAATCCTTAAATGTCATAAATGTTTGTTGACATGAGTTGGGATGAAGTACATCAGTGAAAGTAGAAGCTATGTGACATGGCTCAAAATTGTTACTCTAAATCACTGCTCATGATGTTTTGAACTGGTCCTACCATTCTGGAGAACAATTTAGATCTATGTCTAGAGAGTTATAAACTATGCATTTTCTTTGACTCAGCCATATTACTACTAAGTCTGTATGCCAAAAAGATCTTTTAGAAAAAGGGAAAAAGGTTTGTGTGTACAAGAATATTTATAGCAGTTCTTTTTGTGATGGGAAAGTATTGAACATCGGGGGATGGTCATCAGTTGGGCAATGACTGGACAAGTTCTGTCATATAATTATGACAGCATGTTACTGGCCTATAAAGAATTATAAGTAGGATGTTTCCAGAAAAACCTAGGAAGACTTATATGAAATCATGGAAAGTGAAGCAAGCAGAACAAGGAGAAGATTCTGCAAAATAACAGTTACATTTTAAGGAAGATTAATTGTAGAAGACTTAGCTATTCTGATCAAGAAAATAATCCAAGAATATTCCTAAAAAACATGACAAAAGATGCTATCATGCTCCTGAGGGAAAACTGATAAACTCTAAATGCAGAATGAAGAAAATTTTTCACTTTATTTTAATTTTTCTATTTTGTTTTTTCACAACATGACCAAGATGGAGATATTTGACATAACTTCACATGTGTTATCAGTATTAAATTTTTTACCTTCTCAAAGGGTGAAGGGGGTGGGAAAGAGGGAGATAATTTGGAACTCAAAATTTAACAAATAGAAGAATTTTTTTCATGTGTAATTAAAATATTAAATGAAATAATTTTGAAAAGACCATATGTGGTCAAGTTCATAAGAAGAGCTTCTCACCATAAAGAAAATACACCCTCCTAAAAAAAGTGGATGCCATATAAATGAAATTACAAAATCCAGAAATTCAGATGTATACTTTCTCTTTTTTTTGCTCTTTAATCATTTTTAATTTATAGAATTGCCAAGGATTTCCAAAACATAGTATAATAAAAAAGATGAATGCACATGAAACTTCAAATCTATGATGTACAACTTGAGATTTCTTTTAAATATGTAATAATTATATACATTTGCTTTATTTTCTTCCTTCACCCCTATCCTAGAAATTGCTACCATTGGACACAAATGTGTGTGTGTGCATGTGTGTGTGTGTGTGTGTGTGTGTGTGTGTGCAGGCAAAATCATTATATACATACTTGTGGTTATCAGAAGTTTCTCTGGATGCAAACACCATCTTCCTTCATATGTCTTTTGCAGTTAATTTGGGTGTTTCTAATAATCAAAATGATTTGGTTGCCTAAAATTTTTCTTAAAACAATATTGTTGTTATTATATGCAATTTCTGTGTGTTTCTCTTCATCTTATTCTTCATTATTTCATTCAAGTCGATTAATTATTTTCTATCATGAAATTATTTTCCATGATGAAACTCATCATTAATTATTGCCCAGTAGCATCCCATCACAATCATATAACTTGTTCAGCTTTTCCCCAGTTTTTGGGCATCCTCACAATTTCCAGGTCTTTGCCAATAAAACAAGAGCTGACATAAATATTTTAGAACATAGATGTTCTTTTTCTTTTCCTCTAATTATATTTGGAAATAGACCTAGTGGTGGTATTCATGGGTGAAATGGTACAGGCATTTTAAGAATTTGTTTAGGCTTTACTTAAGATTGCTCTCCAAAATGGTTGGATCAGTTCACAATTCTACCAACAATGAATTAGTTTCACAATTTTCCACATCCTATCCAACATATGTTACTTTCCCCTTCAATCAGTTTAGCCAATCTGATCGTTTTAAAATGATATGTTAAGGTTGTTTTAATTTGCATTTCTCTAATTATAAGGATTTGTTGTATTTTTCATATGATGACAAATAGTTTTGATTTCTTCCTCAGAAAATTGTCCATATCCTTTGATCACTTATCAACTGGGTTATGTTATTATAGATTAGACAACATTCTTTATATATTTGAGAAATGAGGCCTTTTTCATAATTTTCATTTAACCTCTCCTTTAATTTTTGACTTCCTTTCAAATTTCTTTCAAGAAATCTTTTCAGGTTTCTGAACATTTGTCATTATTTTTGGGGGTAGGTGTTTTTTAATCTATCAATATCCTCCTCTGAATATCAACCCAGGTTTTTCACACTGTAGTAGCTATTTAAGGTCAAGATTTCTTTTTCTTTTATTCACTTATTTTTATTTTGTTTTATTTTATTTTAGCAGTTTATTATTTTATTCATCTTTTAATCCTGAATAATGTATAATGGTGTTCCAGGATTCATGATCTCCTTACTGTTTTCTTCTTAATTCTGTCTAAGGGCTCAAACTTTGTTACTTATATCCTATCCTAAGCCATCGTTTGGGACTCCAGCCACACTGTCCTGAAAATGTTCTTGATCACTGAGACACTGTACCTACCTGGCAAGTTCTCACTCCTAACACACAGCTACAGTCTAGAAACATTCTGCTCAGGACTGCTAGACCTGGTGACCACAAACAGTGGGGGTACTTCAGTCTTCCTTTGCTCATATATCTGCTCTGCATTAAATTAAAGTTTGTGATGTAAAAGTTCCTGAGGCTGGGTGCTTAAAGTTCTTGAAGTAAAGTTTCTTAAGACGTAGAATGTTTTCTGAGGGAGCTGTCTTCATGGTCTGCTGTTGTTGTTTTAATGAATGTAGCAGCAGAGTTCTTCTGAATGAAACCACTGAAATCAAACCACAGCTCCTTGAGGTCATGTCTTTCCTGAGGTATTCTCAGGTTGTCTTAGGAGAACAACTGCTTTAACCCTTTATTTTTGATGCTCTGCATTCATTTTTTTGGTGTCTCTTGGCTCAGGAAATAAGAGGAACCTGGAAATTTCTCACCTGTTCTTCTATCTTCCCCAGATGCCCTCTCATAACATTTCTAGATGTGCTTATAGGAATGAATCCTTATTATAATAACAATCAAGGAAAGTCAAGAAATATCACATGTCTGGGAGGGAATACTCACTCAACTACCACCTTCTCTTCCTTAAATGACTACCTTTTCTTCTCAAAGGTCTCCAGTCAGACAAGTCCCCTCACCCTAACAAATTGTTGAACTCTTTCCCAAAGCTTAATAGTACCACCTGATAAGCACATTTTTATCTACTGAAATTGTCTTCTTATTATCAAAGACAAAGATTGCAGTTACATATTTACCATCACTTAGTTAACACACTTTCATTTACTTCAGATACAGATAATTTACAATCATCTTTTTAAATATATCTGTGTATTTCAGTTTTTCCTCATGCAATCAATTTATTTCAAATATATACTCTTCACACAAATACTCCTTTAGATATTCTTTAGATATTAAACAATTCTTTAGATATTAAACTCGAGATTCTTAATTTTTTCATAAAGAATTTCTCAGTGCTAAGTTCAGAGAATCAAGATTTCTTCAGGAATCTTATTTTTCTTTTCTCATGCTATGTACTAGGATTTTAGCATTCCTGATTTTACTAACTGGAAGAAAAATTACCTGACATTTTCTGTATTATTAAACTATGAAAAATGTCTAGATAACTAATTAAATATCAAATAGAGATATATCTCTCCTAAAGCAAAATTCAGGAGCTAATAAATGCTCCTAGATAGTCTATGATTAAAAAAAGAGACATATGTATAATATGCAATTACTAGGACTCCAATAGCAAACCAAATAGTTATAGAACAATTATAGACACAGGGAACTGGCATTTGTTATTTAAAATGTAAAGTAACTGAAATATTCACTCCAGCATTTAGAATATTAGACCTCATGAATGTGGCCACCTGGATAATCCATCCCATTCTATGTATACAGAAAATCATTAACAGTTAATATTCGAGGGATCAGCAGGGGGTGGGCCAATTTTTAAACTTGTACCACAGGAAGTCAACAATATCTGCTTTTTAAGTGAAAATTAGTATACATAGTAAAGAAAGACAATAAAATTCCATGGAAGTGAGAAGTAGCTACTCTGCTCTTCAGAATATTGCAATGCACAAAATCTTAAGCAGTAAAAGGAAATAGAAAGACCAAGGAGAAAACAGGAAATAGAAGTGTTTTAAACAGATAGAAGAACATCTAAATCAGAGGAATAAATGTTAAGAGTTTGGAAGGCAAAAAAAAAATATGACATAATGGAGAGGGAAAAAAGAAGAGCTTCTAAGGATTTACTGATATTAAATGAGTAAGAGAACATTTTTTCCCAGAAGATTGTAGTGGGAATCAAAAGTAGGAAGCAATTCTTCCTACTATATTCAGAGATAAACAAGGTTTTCAGATTCTACCAAGAATAGAGTAAGAGTTATTGGTCACAGGAAGAAGAGATGTTTCCCAATGCTATGTGATTAACATCATGCTGAAAGTATAGAAGCAACAAAATACCCCAATGTATTTTTCAAATAGAAAATGATTTGGTTCTTTTACACTCACATGGTGAATACGCATAAGTATCTCCAAAGATTAAGGAATAATCCATATTATTGTTAATAACTGTGGTAACATAAACTGAATGATACTGAATGATACTGAAAAAAACTAAAAATTAGGAAGTGATACAAGTAAAATTAAGGGACTTAGAGCTACAAGTGCTGATTTATTACAACCGTAAAAAATAATAAAAAATGCTCTAGTATCTGGCAAAAGTACATATGACCAAAAAAAAATGTGTTGGAAATTGAAATTGGTATAAGATATAGGAATGAAGCACTCTTGGTCAAGAAGAGATAATAATAGTATGTGAAAAAAGTTGTGTAAAAATTAACTGATCTTATTAATGGTACTTTAATTGGAGGGTGGTGAGGAAGAGTACAAATGCAACTGGGCTATCAGACATGATAGATACCAATTGGTTTGAATAAAAGGGGGGAAAGTAGAATAGCATTAGAGGTTTCTAGGGATCAAGAAAAGCCAATTTTAAAGAGAGGGTCAATAAGAATTTATTAATCATTTATTTTGTGCTAAGTTCTTAAGATAAAAATAAAGTCAAAAACAATCAACACCTTCAAGGAAATTACATTTTAATTGGGAAAACAATGTGTAAATATTCATTTATGTGCAAAATATACAAGGAGTTGATTGAATATGATCTTAGAGAAGTCATGAATAGCTTGAGAAGTAGGGAAATCTCTATTGTGACAGGTATGAATAAAACTTGAACTAAACTAGAAAAACCATGAAACAGAGGTGAGACGCTAAAGACCAGTCATTTCGGGGGTCTGTGAAAGTGATAATATTCTAAACATAGGGGACATCATTTGAGAGGGAATGGCATGGGAAAAAGACGATGACAATATCACAGCAAGGAAGGAATTCCTCTGAACTTTCCCATATTTCCCTCTAAACAACTTTAAAACACCTTAAAATGAGTTCTGGAGTGGCAGAAACAATAAAAGGAGATGGTAAGAACATTTTTCCAGCTCAGCATAACTTAGCACTTTGACAGGAAAAATCTGTCTCACTAAAGTTAAAATGGAACACAGTTCAGCACAGGGGACCTTGGAAAGGCAGCAGCAGACTTCGCACCAGCAAGCTACCAGGAAGGCCCTGTGTCCTTGTGGAAGTAAGCAGTGAAGTTTTGAACTAGTTGAAGCCAAAAGAGAGGCTACTCACACAGGTGACCAAAACAGTGAGAGATCCCCTAAGTCCCAAAACAAGCCAGTAGCCAAGTGTAGTCCAGCAAGCCACTCTAATCCTTGGGTGCAACTGAATCAGCAGAACTGGAAACTTCTGAAGTGCTCAGCCAGTAGATGTTAAGTGGGCTGTACAACTGGTCAGGAAGAAATTACAGCAGACAATTTTTTTTCTGGAAGCAGGAGCAGAACTTTCTTGCAATTGCCCAAATGAATATTATGGTGCCATATAACGAAAGGGATGGTCCCAGTAAATTAAAAAAAAAAAAAAAAAAAAAAAAAAAACCTTTATGACTGATGGACAGGTAAAAAAAGAGGAAGCAGAAGAACAAATTCAATTATTCCAACAACATTTTTAAATGAACATTTTTGAAAGCATTAGAACTCTCATCAATAAAATGATCATCAGTGATTTGTGATGATTGTAAAAGAATGATACTCAATTCCTGACAGAAAGGTGATGTAGTAAATATGCAGAATGAGATATTTTTAAACATATTCAATGTGGAAATTTGCTTTCCTTTACCAGAAATATTCATTGTTTTCCCTTCTTTTTTTTTCCTAAATGGGGGACGGTAGGGTGAAAAGAAAAAGAATGAAACAAAATAAGAAGGTAGAAACATTTCAGTTCTGTTTTGCAGAAATATTCAAATTCCATTTGCTACTTCTCTATCAATGACAATTGCCTCTGATCCGGAAACAGGAAAAAAATACAAACGTATATTGATGTGCAATTACAGCAAGGGTTCTCTAACACTACATATCTTGCAAACATGATAAAAATTAAATATTTTGTTTTTGTTTTATACTTTTCCCATAACAGTAATTGCCAACTTTCCCATGGTTTTCACAGTACAAATAGCCTTCTATACCCCAACTCATTTTTTTACTGAGTTTTCACCAAAACTAACCATACCAACTTACAAGAATTTTCACTAACCCTAACCCCACTAACTTACTATTGAGGAAATAAGGATATGCATGAATTTGCACAAATAAAATCTATTCTGATTTTAAAGCTATACTTAGCTTCTCCAAACCCAGGGTCTAAGGAAGGATTATGTGGGCACTTTAAAAGGGAACTTTAAGATTCATGGAAAAAAAAAACAAAACAAAACTTTCCAGATAATTAGATCTTAGGCAAAAATGGAAGGGGACTATTTCAGTAAATAATTTGTTCATAAGAACTGTCTTGTGGAATGTGCTTAGTCCCTACAGCAGTTCCTCTCATGAACAGGTAAAGAAGTAGAGACAATAATATGTATTTTGTAATTTATGTTTAGTTAACTTATCCAATAAGGCCAGTCTTTAGGTGAAGAATACGACACCTTGGACACAGGACCTCTTTCTTCACAGGCACCTAAGCCAAGCTTTTTTTTTATTAATTGTTTTCTTTTGTCAGTTTGGGGTGGTTGAGGATATTTTATTTGATTCAAAAAACATATAAATACCCCTATATCTTATCAGTATCCTAGACTTTACTTTGATTTACCACTCTATTTGTATTTAATTTGTTTTAGTCCAGGCTTATGATTTCATTTATGGGAAACTCTCTTAGGTGGAAACTTCCTCTATTAATAAAAAAAATGCAACATTTTCTGTAAATTATAATCTTACAAAATTTTCTAATGACAATGAAAGAATAAGTAATTTGTTCATAACTTCACAGTAGTTTACTTAGGAATTGAAATTAGAGATCTTCCTGATTTCTAATTTTGGTAAGTTCAGCTGCATGTAGATTTTACAGCACCAACTCCCTTTCTTTGCTTTGAGTTAAACATCTGCAGCTTCAATTTTGAGATTCATGAATGACTACCAATATCTGAAAGGTTGGCCTAGTATGCCAGTCTCCACAAAATACAAATCATCAGAACTAGACTCTACTATTGCCTCACCAAAAATGTACCTATGTGTTCTTCAGTTAGCCCCTATTTTAACTCCACCTATGTGTCCTCCTCTAATTCTGTGGTGTCAGATTAGGTGACTTCCTTATTCTTTTAATTTATTGATTCTACATCATTGTTGCCCCTTTTAGTAAGTGTGCCACCATTGTCTTAGTATCAGCTAGGCAATTATTCTTCCCCCAAATCAGACTCAATTGGAGAAGAGCCCATAATTCTATATTTTTGGCAGCACTGTGTGCATGATATGATTAAAAGCAGTCAATCTGTCAAAAAGCATTTCATAAACACCTACTATATGGCAGGCACTGTGTTAAACATGTTCTTCTAACCATTGAATTTGTGAAATGAGAGGAATCAGATTTGACTTAACTATTTTCCAAAATTTACAAATGTTTACTATAACTTATCTTCGAAAGTCTACAAGCTAATTATTATAATTCAGAGGGATTTGTCTTTAATAAGCAATACTATAATGAGATAAAATTCTCCCTTTCACAAAAGCTCTTAAAGAGCATTAAAAAAATTGGAAAATGAAACTTGCTTTACAGATGGATTTTAAACTATGTGACCAGAGATTTGTCTGAACATGGTTTCCCTTGAAGCATTGCCATTATCTCTAATTGGTTAGTTTTAACATGAAAAAATTAACTTTCTATCTTGTTTATTTCCTTTTTTTAAAAGCTATCTTATCAAGCAGCTATGCTCTTTTGTTGCTTGTAATTGTTGTTGTTGGCCTTCATTCTCAAAGAGGACAACAACATTAGTAAAGGCTAGTAATAATAATTCACTCATTATGAACCTGGGGTCCCGTGAACCAATTAATTTTTTTGTAAAAAATTAGGTTATATTTAAAGTGTGTAATGAAAAATAATAAAATTAAAGATTTTTTTTTTGATATTTAAGTGAATTAATCTATATACAGCATAGAATAATAGAGACAGGTATTAGGTTGGGCAAAGTGTTTTTTTCTAACATTCTACTTAAACTATGTCCAATTAACTTTCCAATTTTGATTACATATCAAATATAAGTGAATTAATTACCTGGCAAATAAATCACTTCAGCCTTCTGTACATTATAAAAGTCACAGAGAGGTGGTTATAACAACAGCTATTACAGTATGTCTCAAATACAACAGCTTCTTATCTAAATTTGGAATCCCTCCCAGTGCTGAGTTCTATTCCCTGAACAGAAAAATCACTTAATTAATGTTTATTGAATTGCAGTTGCTGAGTAAATGGGACTAATGACTTTAGGCTTATAATTATTGACTCACAATTAATGCCATGCAATCACGCTGCCATTAATTCATAATATTCTCAAGCAAAAAAAGAAAAAAAAAGTTTTAGTAGACCTATTACGTTAAACATTTGAAACTGCATGACTGAAGGTGATTTCACAGTGGGATTTCTCCATATTAAATCTTTACCTGGATCCAAAGTAGAGTATTCTTAAAAACATTATATTTCTTCCTTTCATAAAACCTATATGCAGCAATTAAAATTAGAATCACTATTTTGTCACAGAATATTTTTACATGGGATTGTACTTTTTATTCCTTTTTAAAATTAAATTATTTTATCTGTTTTCATTGTTCAACAATCTCTTCAATATATGTTAAATTTCCCCCCCTCTCCCTCTACTTCCCCCTCCTTCCCCCAACCCCCCTGAGATGGTGCAAGATTTGATATAAGTTCTACACATATATTCCTACTAAATACATTTTCACCTTAGTCATATTGCCTAGAAGAATTAAAATAAATGGGAGAAACCAAAGAACAAGCAAAAAAAATAATACAAAAGAAAAAGTTCTGCTTCATTATGGACTCTAATTTCATAGTTCTTTCTCTGTGGAAAGTATTTTGCCTCAAGGGTCCAATGAAAAATTTTTAAGTCCTTGCATGGGAATGAAGTACAGAGTCTACCTGAAAAATTCGCCACACACTGTGATTGCTGCTGTCTGCAAAATTCTTCAGGTTCTTCTCCTTTCATTCAGCATCAGTTCATATAAGTCTTTGTAAGTCTCCCTGAAAATGTTCCTGTTCATCATTTCTTATAGCACAATAGTATTCCATTGCATTGATATACCACAATTTGTTCAGTCATTCTCCAATTGATGGGCATTCCCTTGATTTCCAGATTTGGGCCACCACAAAGAGAATTGTTATAAATATTTTCGTGCATGGGGGACATGCTTCCATTTCTATAATCTCTTTGGGATACAGTTTCAGAAGCAATATTCCTGGATCAAAGACTATGCACATTTTGGTTGCCCTTTAGGCATAGTTGCAATTTACTCTCTGGAATGGTTGGATTATCTCACAGATCCGCCAACAATGAATGAATGTTCCACCTCTCCCACTTCTTCTCCAACATCTCCCTGTTTTGTCATGTTAGCCAATCTGATAGGTGTGATGTGGTACCTGTGAGTAGTATTGATTTATATCTCTCTAATCAATAGTGATTTAGAGTATTTTTTATATGAATATAGGTAGTCTTAATTTCTTCCACTGACAACTCCCTGTTAATTTCCTTTGAACATTTATCAGTTGGGGAATGACTTGTATCCTTGTACATTTGACTCAGTTCTCTATATAGTTTAGAAATGAGACCTTTATCATAGACATTAGTTGCAAAAATTCTCATTTTTCTACTCTTCTCCTAATATTGGTTGCATTGGGTTTGTTTGTGCAAAACCTTTTCAATTTAATGTAATCAAAATTATCTATTTGGAGCTTTATAATGTTCTCTATCTCTTCTATGGTAAAAATTTCTCCATTCTCCATAAATCTGATAAACATACACTATTCTTTGTTCCCTTCATTTTTTATAGCATCAGTCTTTATACCTAGACCATGTATCATTTTGGACTTTATTCTTGTGTATTGTGTCAGGCATTGGTCTACGTCCAGTTTCTTCCCCACTGTTATTCAGTTTTCATTGCAATTTTTGTCTTACAGTGAATTTCTATTACACAAGCTGGTGTCATTGGGTTCATTAAAAATGAGATTTCTATATTAATTGACTACTGTGTCTTAAGTACCTAACATACTCCACTAGTCTACTCCTCTGTTTTTTAGCCAATATCAATTGATCTTGATGACTGCTAATTTATAATAAAATTTAAGATCTGATAGAGCTAGGCCTCCATCCCTAAAATTTGTTTTCATTAGTTCCCTCGATATTCTGGACATTTGGTTCTTCAGATGAATTTACATATTTTCTTTGTAGCTCTAGAAAATAATTATCTGTTAGTTTGATTGGTATGGCACTGAATGAATAAAGTAATTTAGGTAAAAATGTCATTTTTCTTATATTGACTCAGCCTACCCATGAACAAATGATGTTATTCCACTTACTTAGATTTGATTTTATTTGTGTGAAGTTTTTTGTAATTGTGTTCATAAAGTCACTGGATTTGTTTTGGCAGGTAGATTTCCAGATATTTTATATTGTATTCCATAGCTTTAAATGAATTTCTCTTTCTGTGTCTTGCAGTTGGGCATTTTTAGTAATACATAGAAATGCAGGTGATTTATGTGAGTTTATTTTGTGACCAGCAACTTTGCCAAAGTTGTTTATTATTACAAGTAATTTTTATTTGACTCTCTGGGATTCTCTCTGTATACCATCATGTCATCTGCAAGGAACGATAACTTACTTTCTGTGTTGCCTGTTATAAGTCTTTCAATTTCTTTTTTTTTCTCTCTTACTGCTACAGCTAACATTTGTAGTACAATATTAAATGACAGTGGTGATGACAAGCATTCTTGTTTTATCCCTGATCTTATTCAGAATTGATCTAGATTATCCATATTGCATATAATGCTTGTTGATGGTTTTAGGCAGATACTGTTTATTATTTTATGGAAAGTTCCATTTAGTCCTGTGCTCTCTATTATTATCAATAAGAATGGATGTTGTATTTTGTCTAAAGTTTTTTCTGTATTTATTGAGATAATCATGTGGTTTGTGTTAGTTTTGTTGTTGATATTATCATTAATGCTACTAGCTTTCTTATTATTGAATAAGCCCTGTGTTCCTGGTATAAATGCTACCTGAACATAATGTGTTATTCTCATGATAATCTGATGTTTTCTTTTTGCTAAGATCTTATGTAAAAATTTTGCATCTATATTCATTACAGAAATTTGTCTATAATTTTCTTTCTCTATTTTGGTTTTTCCTGGTTTAGGTATCCGAACCCTATTTATATCTTTAAAAGAATTTGTTAGAACTACTTCTTCCCCAATTTTCCCCAAATAGTGTATATAGTATTGGAATTAACTGTTCTTTGTATGTTTGGTAAAATTAACTTTTGAATACATCTGGTCCCGAAAATTTTTTTCTTAGAGATTCCATTGATGGATTGTTCAATTCATTTTTCTAAGTTGCAGTTATTTAAGTATACAACATCCTCTTCTCTTAATCTGGATAATTTTTACTTTTGAAAATAATCTTACATCTCATTTATATTATTGAATTTATGGGCCTGAAGTTGGGCAAAATACTTTCTAATTATTGCTTCAATTTCTTCCTCATTGGAGGTTACTTCAACCTCTTCATTTTTGACATTGGTAATTTGGTTTTCTTCTTTCTTTTTTTTTAGTCAAATTGACCAAATATTTATCGATTTTATTGGCTTTTCCATAAAATCAAATTAGTTTTATTTATTAGTTCAATCATTTTCTTCATTGCAATTATGCTAATCTCTGCTTTGCTTTTCAGCATTTCCAATTTGGTATTTAATTGGGGATTTTCAATTTGTTCTTTTTTGAGTTTTTTCACCTGCATGTTCAATTCATTGATCTCCTCTTTCTCTACTTTATTCTTGTAGACTTTCAAGGGCATAAAACTTTCCCTAAGAACTACTTTTGCAGTATTCCATTAGGTTTGGTAGATTGTCTCATTATCGCCATTCTCCTGAATGAAGTTGTTGATTGTGTCTATGATTTGTTGTTTAACTCAGTCATTCTTTATTATTAGATTATTTCTTTTCCAATTAATTTTTTTTCTACCTTTCCATAGCCTTTTATTACACATATTTTTTATTGCATTATGATCTGCGAATGATGCCTTGAGTATCGCTGCCTTGCTGCACTGGGTGGTGAAGTCTCATGTAACAGTACATGGACAATTTTTAAATATTTTCCATTTATCAATGAGAAAATGGTCTTTTCCTTTCTCTCCCTGTTCGTTTGTCTCTAGAAATCTGTCATATCTACCTTATTCAGGGTTTTACTCACCTCATTAACTTCTTTCTTGTTTATTTTGATGTCAGATGTACCAAGTTCAGAGACGAGGATGTTGTCCCCCACTAGTGTAATTTTGCTACCCATTTGTTCCTGTAGCTCCCTTCACTACTTGTCTAAGAATTTGGTTGCTATACCACTTGTAGAATTTGTGTTTAGTAATGAAATTGCTTCGTTGTCTATGGTGCCTTTTAGCAGGATATAGTTTCCTTATTTCTTTTGATTAGATATATTTTTGCTTTTGCTCTGCCTGAGATTTGAATTTCTACCCCTGCTTTTTTGCATCAGATGAAGCAAAATATATTCTCCTCCAACCTTTTACCTTTACCCAGTGTGTATGCCCCCATTCAAATGTGTTTCTTGTAAACAATGTATTATTGGATTATGATTTTTAATACAGTCTGCTTTCTGTCTCCTTTTTATGGGAAAGTTAATTCCAATCACATTCACGGTTATTATTTCTGTGTCTTTTCTTGCATCCCCCCTGCCCCAATTTATGCTTTTACTTCTCATTTTCCTTTCCCCTCCTCAACTGAGTTTTGATTTTTAACCACTTCCAACTTCAGTGTTCCTTCCCTTTAATCCCCTTTTCCCTTATTACTTCTTTCCTCCCTTTTAGCCTCTCCTCCTTTTCCTTTGCCCCTTCGTGTTCTACTGCCCATATAGCTAGTTATATTTCTATAGTTAAATGAGTTTGTTGTCCACACTTAAACCAAGTCACATGAGAGTAAATCTCAATCAGTACTCATCTCCTTCCCCTATTTCCCTCTAATGAAATATATTTTTGTACCTCTTCCTGTAACATATCTAACCATTTTCTGCCTCCTTTTCACATCGCCCATTCCAATTCCTTTACACTCCTGCTCCATATTTATGTATATCCCCTTTATATATCATAATAAATATATCAATCTCAATATTAACAAGTATCATCTTCCCTTATATGGATGCTAACAGTGTCCATATTGAATAACAAGTTTTTCCCCACGTTTACCATTTTATACCTCTCTTGTTATCTATGCTTGAAGATTGAATTTTCTATTGAGCTCTGGCCTTTTCGTCAGGAAGGTCTGGAAATCCCTTATTTCATTGAATATTAATCTCCTTGCCTGAAATATTTTGCTCATCTTTGATTGGGTAATTGATCCTTGGTTGTAGTCTCAAATTTTCCTTAAATAATACCACATTCCAATTCCTTCGAAATCTTAATGTCAAAGCTCCAAGGTCCTGTGTGACCCTGACTGTATCTCCTCGATATTTGAATCATTTCCTTTTAGTTCCCTGAAGTATTTTCTCCTTCTCTTGATAGTTCTGGAGTTTGGCAATAATATTCCATGGTGTTTTTAGTTTCAGATCCCTTTCAGTTTGATTCTTTCAATTCCTATTTTTCTCTCTGGATCTAGGACCTATGGGTAATTTTACTTGATGACATCTTGAAAGATATTTTACAGGCTGCTTTTTTCATCATGGCTTTCTGGTCGACCAATAATTCTTAGATTTTTCTCTCCTGGATCTATTTCCCAGGTGAGTTGTTTTTCCAATTAAATATTGTACATTTTCTTCTATCTTTTTTTACTTTATACTCTATTTAATTGATTCTTGATGTGTCATAGACTCATTGTCTTCTCCTTGCCCAATTATAATTTTTATCACATTGCAGTCTTCATTTAAGTTTTCCATCTCCTTTTCCATCTGTCCAATTATTCCTTTTGAGGAGATATTTTCCCCAGGTAGTTTTTATACTTTCTTATACATTTTTTTTCAATTTTCCCAGTTAAGTTTTCTGGTTCCTTTTCCATTTGTCCAGATTTCACTTTTAAGGATTTTTTCTCTTCAATTATTTTTTTTTATATATTTTTAAAATCACTGGCCAGGATTTTTTGTTTCTATTTCTCTAATTTGGCTTTTAAAATCCTTCTTGACCCTTTTCCAGAAAGCTCTTTGTGCTCCATACCAGTTCATCTTCTTTTGTGAAGTTTCAGAAGGGAGTATTTTCTCAATGCTGATCTCTTTGGTATTGGTGTTTTGGTCATTGTCCCCATAGAAATAATCTATGATCTTTTCTTTCCTGTCTTGCTTTGTGCTCATGATGATTTTACTTTTCTTGGTTTATGAAGTAGATCTGCACTTCTGTGTAGATCTGTACTTCTGTGTCACATTGGCCCCTGTCCCACAGTGCTTGTTCCTTGAACTTGGGGCTTTATGTGTTGTGGCCTCCTGTTCTTTCAGCTGGAACCTAAAATGCTGCAGCTTATTTGATGCAGGTGGTTAATGTGCCAAATCAGAGGTCAGGTGAAGTGCCTCTGGGTTTCCCAGGTGTTAACCTGGAGCTAGCTGTATTAAATGAGGGGACAGTGTGATCTCTCCACAGGAGGTCTCCTCTATTGTGCTGGTGCATAAACAAACTCAGTGGTTTGTGAATCTCTCTCCTCTAGTGTCTTCCTGATTACTCTAGGATGCTGAGGCATTCCCATGATCCTGAGGTTGGCTGTGTTCTCCACTCCACTGGAGCTCAGAATCGTCTTCCACTTTGCTGAAGTGGGGCTGTCTGTGACAGCTGCAGTCCTGCACTGGTCCCCTTCAGTCACAGTAACATGTGCCTTCTTGGACTAGTATTACTGAGTTAGAAAGTGAAGTCAAAATTCAGGGTCAATAAAAGTTACACAATACCCAAGCAAAGGAAATAATCAGAGTTTAGTGTCAAGGAATCAGTATGAGGGGGTGGAACCAAGATGGTTGAGTAGAAAGACGCACATACACTAGCTCTTACCCCATAACCCATAAAATACCTCTAAAGAAGAAGTCTCACCAAATTCTACACAGCAAAAGCTTCAATTGAAGCAAGAAAAGGTAAACAGGAAAGAAAAATCATAAAAGACTCTAAAGTTGAACTGTTTTCATTACTACATGGAAATAAAATATTTATAACTCTTGAATCTTTTCTCAGTGTTTGGGTAGATGGAAAGGTTGTACATACACACACACACATACATACATACATAGAGAGTATAGGGTATGTTGAGTAAGGAGAGAAGATAACCACACAAAAAAAAATAAAATAAAAATTAAGGGGTGAAGGAGGAAAATTCCATGGAGAGGGACTAACAGAAAGGAGTAGGCTATAAGTCATAAAAGAGATAAGATAAATCTTAATCAATGCAGGAGAGAAAAGAGAAAGGGAGAGGGGAAAAATGAAGATACTTTCTCCACATTTGGCTGAAGGAGGGAATAACATGCTCACTGAATAGAGCAGTGGATGAGATTTCTAGCCAAGAGTGACCTGAAAGGCCTACTTGGAAAATCTGTCCCACCATACCCAGAGCAGAGCCTTGGCTACACAGCACCAGGAGGAGCAGAACAGAGTAGGCTTCAGGGACAGAATCCCCAGCAGCAGCACAGATCCGTCAACACATATGTGCCAAAGGTAAGTGAGAGGTTCTTTCTGTCTGGCTGAGAAGGGAGTAGGGTGTTCCCCCATAACTCAGGCCTCCTCAGGGGGCAGTAACAGAGGCAGCAGGTGAAATGGCTCCCAAAGCAGGAAGTAGCCAACATCCAATGTTTAAGGTCTCATAGCAAACCCCTTGAGAGAACTGAGCCCTGTGTGGCTGCCCTGTCCCCTCCAAAGCAGTTGATCTTAATCTCACTCTGAATAGTAGCCCTACCCCTGACTCTAGCTTCTGAGGGTTTGGAGCAGCTCATCTGAATCTAATCCTGCAGTTCTGGCTTGGTGGAACTGAAGGGAAGGTGGTTGTGGAGAGGGAATTGAGAAGTCAAGTAACTGGCTGGGAAAATGCCCCCAAAAGGGAAAAAAAATAACATTATAGAAAGTTACATTCATGGGGAACTGGTGTCTCCCTCCATGCTTTTGGATGAGGAAGAACAAGGCATACTGTCAGACGAAGTCAAGGCCTCTACCTACAGGACCTCCAACTTCACCAGTTATGGATTCTTATATAATTTTAGTATCCAAACAAGGCACACCATCTTTAAGAGGAAATATCAAGATTACATATAACACAAAAGCTGCAACTACATGATTATTTATATTTCCCATATTCACATATAAAAATGAAACAATGTATCATAATAGTCAATAGACTCTGAATAAGTATTTGTTAATTATTGACATTTTTTTATCAACTTACTCATATTCTATTAGAAAATGAAGTTTGAATAAACATTTTTTTCTTAGCCAAGTAATCTACATATTTGAAGTTTGTAGTTAGCAACATATTAAGTGCAAATTTGTTAGAAAAATTCAGAAAAAAATACATACAATACAAAAGAGTGGAAGATCATAGATCTAGTAAAATTTAATATTTGCTAGCTATGTGAACTCGAGAAAGGTATTTAACTCTTGAAAGCCTCAGTTTTCTTGTCTACATACAATACCTATTTTACCTACCATACAAAGTATTCTTGGAAATCTGATAACATATTTAAAAACATTTCATAAGCTTTGAAATGCTATATAAATTTCAACTTTAAAACTACATCACTAAATAAAGTTGTGTTTTATTATGCGTAATTTCTTCAAATCTTCAAGAATACGCAGTGTGTTATAGCAGATAAGAGTTCTACGCTATTTTCAATTCCAAATTTTTACATTTCAACCAATTGATCTACCGGAATATTTTTTAAAAGAATTATACTAGATAGTTATGAAAGATAGTTTAAAATTAAACAGTGTGATTTCCTTTTCTTAATACTTCACATATCACATAATCCTAAATTTTCATTTCTCATTCATTTTCTGTACATTTTGTATTAATTTTATTGTAAATCTTAGATAAAATTATTTTGTCTATATGGTGTGATGTTAATAAAGAAGCAGTTACAGGGGCGGAGTCAAGATGGCGGAGTAGAAAGACACACGCATAGGAGCTCCGAATGCGCAGCCCATAGATTTAATGTAAGAAGAGTTCCCCAGAGAGCCCTGGAGAGCCGTCCCCAGGGTCCATTGTGACCCAGAAAGCGGACCCCACCCCAGCGCTACCCTGGCCACAGTCCCAGAGAAGCTGATCCGAGCAAGCTTCAGGGACAGAAGCTCTGGAGGCCAGGAAGGTCCCTCCGCTCACAGACTCTACAGGTCAGTGAGAGAGACAACTAGGCCGACCGAGAGGGGAGCGGGGTGTCTCTGTGGCTCAGGTCCCCTCGGGAGGAAGGGGCAGAGGCAGATGCGGGGGTGGGAAGCGGAGGAGGCAGAGGCGGGGGCAGCTGCGGAGGCAGCGGTGGCCCGCCTGGGGCGGCCTGGGACTCCCCCAGCAGCAGGCAGGATCTTCATTACTGAAAGTCTCTGCATAAACCACCTGAAGGAGCTGAGCCTGGGAGACGGCCCTGCCCCACCCGTTCCATTTCTGAAGGTCTCTGCATAAAGCCCCTGAGGGAACTGAGCCTGGGAGGTAGCCCTGCCCCACCCCAGCACCAGAACTAAAGCTCCCATTGAATAGCAGCACCTTGCTGCAGAAAGCCCATTTGCATCTCAGACCCCAAGCACTAGCTGGGCGGATCTAGGCAGGGGTGGATAGGAATCTCAGAAGTCAAGTAGATGGCTGGGGAAATGCCTAGAAAAGGGAAGAAAAATAAGACTATAGAGAGTCTTTTTGAACAGATGCAAATGATCCCGACTTTCGGATCTGACGACGAGGAGGACATATTCTTGCCATCAGGGAAAGATGTGGAGGGCGGGGCCTCGGTACCCCAGACATCCCATGGGGATGTCGGGTGGGCTCAGGCCTTGGAAGAGCTCAAAAAGGATTTTGAAAAGCAAGTTAGACAGGTGGAGGAAAAACTGGGAAGAGAAATGAGAGAGATGCAAGAAAAGTATGAAAAACGGGACAATACTTTGGTAAAGGAGACCCAAAAAAATACTGAAGAAAATAACACTTTGAAAAATAGGCTCACTCAATTGGCAAAAGAGGTTCAAAAAGCCAATGAGGAGAAGAATGCTTTCAAAAGCAAAATTAGCCCAATGGAAAAAGAGGTTCAAAAGCTCACTGAAGAGAATAGTTCTCTCAAAGTTAGAATGGAACAGATCTAATGACTTTACGAGAAACCAAGAAATCACCAAACAAAACCAAAAAAATGAAAAAATGGGAGAGAATGTGAAATATCTCATGGGAAAAACAACTGACCTGGAAAATAGATCCAGGACAGACAATTTAAGAATTATGGGACTACCTGAAAGTCATGATCAAAAAAAGAGCCTAGATATCATCTTCCATGAAATTATCAAGGAAAACTGCCCTGACATTCTAGAACCAGAGGGCAAAATAAGTATTGAAAGAATCCATTGATCACTGCCTGAAAGAGATCCAAAAAGAGAAACTCCTTGGAACATTGTGGCCAAATTCCAGAACTCCCAGGTCAAGGAGAAAATCTTACAAGCAACTAGAAAGAAACAATTCCAGCATTGTGGAAATAAAATCAGGATAACTCAAGATCTAGCAGCTTCTACATTAAGGGATCGAAGGGCGTGGAACAGGATATTCCAGAAGTCAAAGGAACTAAGACTCAAACCAAGAATCAACTACCCAGCAAAACTGAGTATAATACTTCAGGGGAAAATATGGTCTTTCAATGAAACAGAGGACTTTCAAACATTCTTGATGAAAAGACCAGAGCTGAAAAGAAAATTTGACTTCCAAACACAAGAATGAGAAGAAGCATGAAAAAGTAAACAGCAAAGAGAAGTCTTAAGGGACTTACCAAAAGTGAACTGTTTACATTCCTACATGGAAAGACAATATTTGTAACTCTTAAAATTTTCAATATCTGGGTAGTTGGTGGGACCACACACACATGTACATGCATGCACGCACACACACCTACACACATGCACACACATACAGAGACAGAGAGCGCAGAGTGAATTGAATAGGATGGGACCATATCTTAAAAGAAATTAAGGTACATGGTGAGAGAGAAATGTAGTGGGAGGAAAGAGGATGAAATGGAATGGGGTAATTATATGTCATTTAAGGGGCAAATAGGAGACTTTTTAGTGGAGGGAAAAAGAGGAGATCTGAGAAAAAAAGAAAACAAGTAGTTTACCCTCATCACATTTGACTAAGGGAAGGAATAAAATGCACACTCATTTTGGTATGAAAATCTATCCTACAGTATAGGAAAGTGGGGGAGAAGGAGATAAGCAAGGGGGGGGGATGATGGAAGGGAGGGCAAAGTTAGGAGGGAGCAATTTGAAGTCCAAAAGACAGAAGAGAAACAATGAGGGGCAGGATAGGATGGAGGGTAATTCAGTTAGTCTTACACAACATGACTATCAGGGAAGTCATTTCCAAAACTACACAGAAATGGCTTATATTGAATTGCCTGCCTTCCCAAAGGGAATGGGTGGGGGAGGGAGGGATGGGGAGAATTTGGAACTCAAAGTTTTAGGAACAACTGTTTAGTATTGTTGTTGCCACTAGGAAAGAAGACATACAGTTAATGAGGAATAGAAAGTCATCTGGCCCTACAGGAGAAAAGAGAAGATGGAGACAAGAGAAGGGAGGGATGACAAAAGAGAGGGCAGATTGGAGACAGGGAAAATTAGATTGCTTGGTGTATTGGGGTGGGGGGAGTGGAGAAAAGGGGAGAAAATTTGGAACCCAAAATTTTGTGAAAACGAATGTAAAAAGTTAAATAAATAAATAAATATTTTAAAAAAATGAAGCAGTTACAAGGAAATGTCAGTAAAAAAAAAAGGAATCTTTGGACCAGCTGAGAGAAACAACTTCAACCTGAGAGCAGAAGGAGAATGTTTTTATAGTTTTCCTCAGAATAATATTTTATTAAGTAGACTCTCATAAAGTTTCTAAATGATATAAAGAAAGTACTGGAATAAGGTAGTGTATTTTTTATATCTTATACCATATGTTCATAAGTTCATTCAGTAAAGAACTTTTTCTTTAAGTTTATTAAATCACTTTGATGTCTAAAGCATGTTGATATTTCTGGATACTGTCTATCTATCTATCTATCTATCTATCTGTCTGTCTGTCTGTCTGTCTGTCTATCTATCTATCTATCTGCCCTTGAGAATCCAAATCATGCAACAATAAATTCATACGTGTGTGTACTTCCATAATACGTTTTATAGAAAATATTTGTGTTTGTAATATATAACAAAATTATATGTATGATACATAACCACAGAAATGTATGTATATAATTGCATAATGCATACATAGCATCATATACACGTGTACACACAAAGTCACACATATAATGTAGAGATACATTTCCATATGACCATTTAGCACTGTATACATTTATGTGTGCAGTGTACACTTATGTATGCCAGCATATATATGTACTAGTGAATGTGATCACATTCTTATAAAAGTATACATATGTATTTAACCATAAGTGCAAGTTATATCCATGTAAGCTTTCATTTCGTGAAAAATCACTTGGAAAGTTCTACGATAAAATTGAATATATTAGCAACATCACTTTTTTTTTAATTCTCTTATGGGAGTTTTTTTACCTCAACCCATGGATGGCATTCTGGGTTTACAGAGTTAACTGCATGGCTAAGAGAAACTGAAAACTTAAATGGCCTAGTTATATACATCATTAAATCTCTCATTTCAGTCTAGATACTAAGTATATTCCAAATTAGGAAAATCTGGTATCTTAGAAAAAGTCATTATTTTAGAGTAAGGATATCTGCTTTTAGATTCAGCTCTTTCATTTACAAGCTTTATTATTTTGAAAAAAGTTCCTAAATACTGTGAGCTATAATTTATCCTTCTATGTAACTGGCATAACAATAACCTATTTCACAAAACTGATGTAAGGAAAACATTTTATAAAACTTGCAGAACTAAAGGATTTTTAGCAATAGCTCACCCTATATGTGTGTGTGTACACACACGCACATATACATGTATACATATGTTTGTATGTATGTGTGTATAGATAGATAGATAGATAGATAGATAGATAGATAGATAGATAGATAGATAATTCCAGCATAACCAAGATTACTTATTTTGAAAAAGTATTTACAAAATTATGGAACTTTTTTTTTCTTGAAAGTTCTTTTGAGTCTGCACACAGAATAACGAAACTAGATAAATGAAGTGTCCAATGAAGTATAAAGAGCTAAATATGAAAAAAAAAATTCCATTATATACTTTTTGATTAACAACTACATATATAAATTCAGGGTAATAATAATAGTGATAAAAACAACAACAGCAATATGTACTATCCTTCAGCATTTGATATTCCCTTCAATCATTTTTAAAGTTAATATTCTTTTGCAAAATTGCTGTCACTTTATTATGATTTCCATTGCCTTAAAGACCCATACTTTGAAATTAAAACAAAAAAGAAGAGCATTACAATGAAGGAAAATAGATAAAAATATTGGTGAGGTCTGATGACATGTGCTACATCATTACCCTATATTTTGTTTCTTCTTTTATGAACAATAAGAAGCAAGTTTCACTCTCAGTCCTCAAATTGTCATTACTTCTCTTCTCTAAGGACCATGGTAACAGTTATAGCTACAAGTAATAAGGAAGAATGTCTGAAATGTGGCTTAATAAACAAGAACATCTCCTTTTGAATACACCCTCTCTTTTGAGATCTTGATTCCTAATTGACAATGAGGAAGAGGCAGTGTAAAACTGAAGTGAAGAGAGGTAAGGTAATCACATTCTCTCTATAACAAAGCATATAGCTAATATTTTTAAGATTACTGTTGAATATAAATTCACTGCATATGTATACAGACATTATATATGTCTGTATACACATATAAACACATATATGTGACATTTAGTTGCTTTCAAGGTTTACAATATAAGTATTTAAAAAGGATAATACTAAGTGATTAAAAATGGGTATGGCTTCACCCAGATTAGATAATCTGAGATTCATACATTGACCTTTTTTGTCAAAATTACTTAACTTTTCAAGTGAATGGATGCTACAAACATAGAAGATCCGAATTTTAGCAAAGAATTTAATATATTTTCTCACCCTATCATTACGGATGAGATGGAGAACTATAGAATCAGTGACAGCAAGCAGAGTATGGAAATGATTGAATTATTGAAATGGTAGATTAATTAAATTATTGCATCCCCAAAGTGTCACTAATTCATCACTATCAACTTCCATGGAAGTTACTAGGGTAGTTTCAAAGATAATTTGTCCTCCAGTAATTTAATATTAGTTTCAAATGCTTAGGTGAAACCATATAAGGAAAGATTTTCAAAGTTATAAAAGGTAAAAAGCTGGAAAAGACAACTAACTTGTTAGATGAGAGACAGAATCCAAACTCACCCCCTCAGAGTAAAATGAATTATATATAAAAGAAATACATATATGTATATATTCCAACCAACTACCCAAATACTGAGAGATGTCCTAATGATATATATATATATATATATATATGATAGAGGAAGAGGGAGGGAGGGAGGGAGAGAGAGAGAGAGAGAGAGAGAGAGAGAGAGAGAGAGAGAGAGAGAGAGAGAGAGAGAGAGAGAGAGAGAGAGAGAGAGAGAGAGAGAGAGAGGGAGAGAGAGAGAGAGAGAGAGAGAGAGAGAGAGTATTATGGACAGAGTGCCATTTCTTAATGGACTATATAGTTCAAAATACTGACATATAAAATACAAAACCCTTTTATTCATTCATTTATTTATTTTTCATTCTCAACATTCATTTCCACAAGATTTTGAGTTTCAAATTTTTCCCCCTCTATCCACTCCCCAACACCAAGACACCATGCACTCTGATTACCACTCCTCCCAATCTGTCCTCCCTCCTTTCAAAACCCTTGCTTCTTTTATCCTCATCTTCTCTCATTTCTTGTATGGCAAGATAGATTTATATACTCCATTACCTGTATTTCTTGTAAAATCACTTCTCAAAACTCGTTCATAAAACTTTGAGTTCCAACTTCACTTCCTTCATCCCTTCTCACACATCCCACTGAGAAGGTAAGTCATTCAATACAGGCTGTACATGTGTTTTTCTGCAAAAGACTTTCATCATAGTCATATTGTGGCACACTAACTATATTTCCCTCCATCCTACTCTGACCACATTTATCATATTCTCTCTTGTGAACTTGTCCCTCTCCAAAAGTGTCAACTTCAACATATTCCCTCCTCCCATTTGTCCTCCCTTCAATAATTCCCCCACACCTCACTTATCCCCTACATTCCTGTAGTGTAGGATGGATTTTCGTACGCAATTGAGTGTGGATGTTACTCCCTTCTTGAGCCAAATGTGATGAGAGTAAGCTTCACTTTTTTCTTCTAACCTCCCCTTTTTCCCCTTCATTGAAAAAAAAATTTTCTTGCCTCTTTTATGAGAGATAATTTGTCCCATTCCATTTTTCCCCTTCTCCTCCCAATATATTCCTCTCTTACCCCCCCCCCTTTTTAAAATGTCATCCCTCCCTATTTAACTCACTCAGTGCCCTCTGTCTATGTGTTTACATTTCCTCCAACTACCTAAATATTGAAAAAAATCTCAGTAGTTGCAAATATTATGTTTTCACGTAGGAATGTAAAGAGTTCAACTTCAATACCTCCTTGATGATTTCTCTTCTCTGTTTACCTTTCCGTGCCTCCCTTGATTCTTGTATTTGAAAGTCAAATTTTCTTTTAAGTTCTGGTCTTCTCACCAACAATTCTTGAAAGTCCTCTACTTCCTTGAATGTCTATTTTTTTCCCCTGAAGTAAGATACTCAGTTTTTCTGGATAGGTGATGGCTGGCTTTAATCCTAGTTCATTTGACTTCTGAAATATCTTGTTCCAAGCACTTGGATACCTTACCCTGGAAGCTGCTAGATCTTGTGATCTCCTTATGGTATTTCCACAGTACTCAAGTCATTTATTTCTGGCTGCTTGCAATATCTTTGCCTTAATCTGTGAACTCTGGAAATTGGCTTCAATATTTCTAGGAGATTTTCTTTTCAGATCTCTTTCAGGAGATGATCAGTGAATACTGTCAATATTTACTATATGCTCTGGTTTGAGAATGTCAGGGCAGTTTTCCTTACTAATTTCATGAAAGATGATGTCTAGGCTCTTTTTTTTTTGTCATAGCATTCAGGTAACCCCATGATTTTTGAACTGTTTCTCCTTGATCTGTTTTCCAGGCCAGTTGTTTTTCCAAAGAGATATTTTCACATTATCTTCAATTTTTTCATTCTGTTGATTTTGTCTTGTAATTTCTTGGTTTCTCATGAAGTCATTAGCTTCCATCTGCTCCATTCTAATGTTTACAGAAATTTTTCCTTCAGTGAGCTTTTGAACCTTCTTTTACATTTAGCAAATTCTGCTTTTTAAAGCATCTTTCTCTTCATTGGGTTTTTGGAACTCTTTTGCAATGGAGCTAGTCTATTTATAAAAGTGTTATATTCTATCGGCATTTTTTGGGTCTCCTTTAGCAAGCTGTTGACTTGTTTTTTTCAAGATTTTCTTACATCGCACTGATTTCTCTTCCCAATTTTTCCTCCACCTCTCTTCCTTTTCTTTTCTTCCAAAATTATTTTTGAGCTCTTCAATGGCCTGAGACAATTTCATATTTATTTTGGAGGTTTTGGATGCAGATTCTTTGACTTTTATGTCTTCCTCTGTTGGTGTGTCTTTTTATTTCTCATCCAATAGGATGGAAGAAAATACAGGTTCACCAATAAAGTAACCTTCTATAGTTTTATATTTTTTTCCCATTTTTAAGGCATTTTCACAACTGTTACTTGAGTTTTGAGTCCTTTCTCAGGTGGAAGGTATACTCCAGTGTTCTGTAAGTTCTCAGTTCCTCCATGGAGGCACAAGCAAAGGAGATGAGTGTACTCCACTCCTGGTCTGTGCTCTGGTGTAGTAGCAACCATAAACTTTTCTTTCCCACATCTGTGAGTACAATTCCCTCTCCAGAACTGTTTCTATCACCTCCTCAATGCCAGTGCTTCCTCCTCACCCCAGGACTGTAACTCAAAGCTGAGATCCAGATCAGCTGCTTGACTTCTCCAGGTTCTTCAGGTCTAGGGCTTCAAAAATTGGATGCTGTGCCACCGTAACTGCTGCCAACCTGGGGTCAATTGGGCAAGACAGCATTCCCATTTCACAGAGGTGAAAGTGCTTTCTCAATGACCTTTGAAACTGCTTTCAATGTTTTGGGGCTGAGTAATCTGGGAACCACAGTTGCTGTCCAGAATTAAGTGCCCTGAAGCCTACTCCAGTTCTGGCCTGAAGAGTTGTGCAGTGAAGGCTGGTCTGCACTTGGAGGCTGTACTCTGCTCTGAGCCCAGAATGATAGACCTTTCCTGTCTACCTTCCAGTCTGTCTTGGGCTGGAAATCTCTTTCACCCTGTTGTTTTGTGGCTTCTGATGTTCTAGGATTTACTTAGGATAATTTTTTACAGGTACTTTATGGGCTATGTGGGGAGAGCTAGAATAGGTGTCTTTTTCTATTGCACCATCTTGGTACCCTAAAATACTTTTTTCTAACTCATTATGGTTAGCTTTAGATATACATTAAAATAATACTTTCCTGGGTAGTGTGATAAGATTATATTATACATAGTGTAACTGTAGTATAATCTGTAGAAAATGCAGGTTCAGAATAAAGAAAATCATTTTTATGTTTATTGCAATGATATGAATCCATATTGTGGGAAGAAGCAAAGTATAAAACCCAGGAACAAAATTTAACTTCCTCTCTATTACACTTGGATGAACTATAAAAATTAAATGTAGAATTTCAAAAAAAGGCCAATATATTGCCACAAGAACAGATTTATTTAGAATGAAATAGAAGTTCAGGGAATTTTAAGTCAAGATGAGTTTTCAAATTCTTTCTCTGACGTTTGTTGTGCTTGTCACTTTTCTGATTTGATCTTTTCCTCATCCTAGTCCTCAGAATTTTTGTAACAAGCAACATGAAATCATACTTATTTATTATTATTTTATTTGTTTTCAGTGTTCTACAATCACTCCCATGTAACTTGGATATTTTCCCCTCCCTCCCAATCTTTATTCCCTCCTTTCCCCCAGTCTCTCTGAAACAGCATACAGTTTTATCTAGGTTCTACACATATATTCTCGTTAAATAAATTTTCACCTTACTCATGGTGCATAGAAAAATTAAAATGAATGGGAAAAATCATAAAACAAACCAAAATGTAATACGAAAGGAAATTATCTGCTCCACTCTGTGTTCGAATTCCGTAGTTCATTCTCTGGATGTGGAAGGTATTTTGCCTGAAGAGGCCATTGGGATTTTTTTAAATCCTGGCATTGCAGTGAAGTTCTAATTCTATAAGAAAAATCCTCACTCACTGTGACTGTGTACAAAATTCTCCTGGCTCTGCTCCTGCTCACTGTCAGTTAATATAAGTCTTTCCAGGCCTATCTGAAGTCTTCCTGTTCATCATTTCTTATGGTACATCAGTATTCAATTACATTTATACACCATAATTTATTCAGCCATTCCCCAAATGAAGGGCATCTCTTTGATTTCCAGTTTTGATAATTTCAAAGAGGGTTGCTATAATTTTGTTTTTTGTACATGTGGGATCCTTAGCCATTTTTATGATCTCTTGTGGTTATAGTACCAGAAGAGGTATTGGTGGATCAAAGGGCATGCACATTTTTGTAGCCCTTTGGACATAGTTCCAAATTACTCTCCAGAATGGTTGCATAAGCTCACAGCTCCACCAGCAATGAATTAGTGTGCCAACTCTCCCATGTCTTCTCCAATATTTGTCATCGTCCTATTTTGTCTTCCTAGCCAATCTGATAGGTGTGATCTGGCCTCTCAGAGTTGTTTTGATTTGTATAATCCTAATCAGAAGTTATTTGACCATTTTTTTCATTTGTCTATTCTTACCTTTAATTTCTTCCTCTGAAAACTGCCTGTTCATACCTTTTGACCATTTATCAATTGTGTAATGACTTGTATTCTTACACATTTCACTCAGTTCTCTATATATTTTAGAAATGAGGCCTTTATCACAGGCCCCAGTAGCAAAAATTCTTTCCCAGTTTTCTGCTTCCCTTCTATTCTTGGTTGTATTGGGTTTGTTTCTGCAAAAACTTTTCAATTTAATATGACCAAAATTCTCCCTTTTACACTTCATAATGTTTTTTGTTTCTTGTTTAGTCAAACATTATTCCATTCCCCATACATGTGATAAACATACTATACCTGCCTGCACTAATATGTTTATAGTAACAATCTTTATACCTACATCATGTATCCATTTGGGCTTTATTCTTGTGTATGGTGTCAGGCATTGGTCTGTGCCTAGTTTCCGCTACAAAGTTTTTCCAGTTTTCCTAGTAATTTTTGTCAAACATTGAGTTCTTATCACAGAAGCTGGGGTCCTTGGATGGATCAAACACTAGATTGCTATAGTCGTTGATTACTGTGTCTGGAGTACCTAACATATTCCAGTAGTCTCCCCTTCCGTTTCTTAGTGAGGAATAAGTAGTTTTGATAACAGTTGCATTATAATAAAATGTGAAATATGGTAGAGGTAGGCCACCTTCCCTAGCACTTCTTTTCACTAGTTCTCTGGCTATTCTGGACTTTCTATGCTTCTGGATGAGCTTTGATATTATTTTTTCGAGCTCTATAAAATAGTTATCTGAAACTTTTATTTGTATGTCACATTTAATATGTACATTAATTTAGGTAGAATTTTCTTTATAATTATATTGGTTTGGCCCACCTACAAGTAACTGATGTTTTTCCACTTACTTGGTTCAGACATTATTCGTGCAAAAAATGTTTTGTAATTGTTTTGAAAGGTAGGGAACCAAATATTTTATATTGTCTACTGTCACTTTAAATGGTATTTCTCTTTCTATCTCTTGCTATTGGGCTTTGGTAGTAATATACAGAAATGTAGAAGATTTGTGTGGGTATTTTTTGTAACCTGCAAATTTGTCAAAGTTGTTTATTATTTCAAGCAGTGTTTTATTGATTCTCTGGGATTCTCTAAGTGCATCGTCATATTTTCTGCAAAGAGTAATAAATTAATTTCTTCTTTCTGTATTCTAATTCCTCCAATTTATTTTTCTCCTTTTATTTCTACAGCTAACGTTTCTAGTACCATATTGAATAATAGTGGTGATGATGGACATTCTTGTTTCATTCCTGGTCTTATTGGAAATGCATCAAGTTTATCACCATTTCATATAATGCTTGCTAAAGATTTTATATGGATACTGTTTAAAGCTTTATGGAAAATTCCATTTATTACTGTGTTCGCCAGCATTTTCAATAAAAATGGATGTTGTGTTTTTTCAAAAGATTTTTTTGCATCTACTGAGATAATCATTTGGCTTCTGTTAGTATTGTTGATGATATGATCAATAATGTTAATGGTTTTCCTAATATTGAATCAACCTGGCATTCTCATATAAATCCTACCTGATCAAAATGTACTATTTTTGTAAAAAAGTTGCTGTATTCTTTTTGATAATATCTTATTTAAAATTTTTGCATCTATATTCATTATTGAAATTGGTCTATAAATTTCTTTCCCTGTTTTGGCTCTTTCTGGTTTAGGTTTCAAAATTATATTTCTATCGTGAAAAGAATTTGGGAGGACTCCTTTTTCCCCAATTTCCCAAACAGTCTATATAGTATGGTAATTAATTATTTTTAACTGTTTGGTGGAAATCACTTGTTAATCCTTCTTGCCGGGACATTTTTTTTTCTAGGGAGTTCATTGATGGCTTCTTCAGTTTCTTTTTCTTAGATGGAATTATTTAAGTATTCAACTTCGTCTTCGCTAATGTGGGCAATTACATTAAAAAATAATCATCCATCTCACTTAGATTGTAAAATTTATGGGCAGGTGGACAATGTAATTTTCTAATTATTGTTTTGAATTCTTCCTCATTTGAGGAGAGGTCACTCTTTTCATATTTCATATTGGTAATTTGGCTTTCTTCTTTCTTTTTATTAAAATAAGATTGACCTGAGGTTTACCAATTTTATCGATTTTTCTCATAAAATAAGCTCTTCGTTTGTTTTTTATTTCAATAATTCTCTCCATTTCAATCATATTAATCTCTCCTTTCCTTTTAAGTATTTCCAATTTGGCAATTACTTTGGATTTTCAATTTTTTTTTCTTTTTCAAGATTTTTCATCTGCATACCCAGTTCCTTGATCTAATTTCTCTATATTTTTTTTCATATCCGCATTCAAAAATACAAAACTTCCCCTAAGAACTGCTTTTGCACTATGCCATAATATTTGGTAGGTTGTTTCATTATTGCCAGTCTCTTCAATGAATTTGTTGATATTTTCTATAGTTTGTTGTTCAATCCACTCATTCTTTAGGATTAGATTGATTAGTTCTCAGTTAGTTATTAGTTTATATTTCCATGGCCTTTGATAACATATAAGTTTTTTGCATTATGATCTGAGAAGGATGCATTGACTAACTCGGTTTTTTTGCCATGGATTTTCAGGTTTTTATTCCATAGCACATGGTCAATTTTTATATATGTGCCATGTACCTCTGAGAAAAATGTATATTCATTTCTACCCCCATCCAGTTTTCTCCAGGAATCTATCATATCTACCATATCTAGAGTTCTATTCAACTCCTTAACTTCCTTCTCGTTTATTTTTACATTAGATTTATCAAATTCAAGGAGGTTCATGTTGACATGCCCCAACAAAACTACAGTTTTTTGTCTTTTTCTTCCTCTAACTCTCTTCTGTCCTCCTCTAAGAATCTGGATGCTGTACCACTCTGAGCATATATGTTTGCTAATGAAATTGCTTTGTTGTCTATTGTGCCTTTTAAAATGAGCAGTTTCCATCATTATCTCTTTTGAATAGGTCTGTTCCTGCTTTTTCTTTGTTTGAAATCAGAATTGCTTCCCCTGTTTATTTTTTTACATCTACTGAAGAACAAATTTTGCTGTAACCTTTTACCTTTACATTAAGTATGCCCCCATTTCAAATGTGTTTCTTGTAAATAGCATATTGTTGGATTATGGTTTTTAATCCATTCTGATATTTGTCTCTGTTTTATGGGAGAATTAATCTCGTTCACATTCACAGTAATGATTACTATATGTGTCTTTCCCTCCATCCCCTTTCCTCTTATTTATGCTTTTAGTTCTCTCTTTTCCCTTCCTCTCCACAACAGTGTTTTAGTTTTTGACCAACTCCTTCCTCAGTCTTCCCTCCCATGTTTTAGGTCCCTCCCTTTTAATCCACTGTTCCCTTACTAATTCTTTTCCTTTAATCTCCCCTCCCTTTTCTTTCCTTCTTCCTCACTTATTGCCTATAGAGTTAATTGTATTTGTATACTTAACTGAGTTTGTTGTATCCTTCTGGTATCGAACCAAATGAGAGTACCTCTTGAAAAATGCCCATCTACCGTACCTCTTTCCCTCTACTATAATATATTTTTGTGCTTCTTCCTGTGGTGTAATTTATTTTCTTCTGTGTCCTCCTTTTCATATCTCCCATTCTAATCCCTTATCTCCCTTGAATGACATGTGTCATCACAGCATTCAGTTTATACCCACTTCCTCTATTTCTATATATCCCTTTTACATTTCATAATAAATATAAAATTTATAGGATTAAAAGGTATCATTTTTCCCTATAGGAGTGTAACAGTTTGTCCATATTGTGTAACAAAATTGCTTTTTCTCCTGTTTACCTCTTTATGCCTTTCTTGAGACCTGCATTTGAAAATCAAATTTTACATTGATTTCTAGCCTTTTCATCAGGAAGGTCTGGAAATCCCTTATGTCATTGAATGTCCATCTCCCTGCCTGAAATATTATGTGCACTTTAGCTAATAATTGTAATTGGTAATTGATCCATGGTTGTACTTAAAGCTTCATCACCTTACAGAATATTGTATTCCAGTTCCCTCAGTCTTTTAGCATAGAAACTGCAAGGTCCTTTGTGATTCTGAATGTAACTCCTTGACATTTGTATAGTGTCATTCTTTGCCACCTGCAGTATTTTCTCCTTCACTTTATAGTTACAGAATTTGGCAACGATATTCTTTGATGCTTTTAGTTTGGGGTCACTTTCAGGAGGTGAAAGATGGATTCCTTCGATGACTCTTTTTCCCTCTGAGTCTAGGACTTCTGGGCAATTTGACTTGATGATTTCTTAGATGATATTTTACAGTATCTTTTATTCATTGTGGCTTTCTACTAGACCAATAATCATTTGATTTTCACCACTAGTTCTCTTTTCCATGTCAGTTGCTTTTCCAATTAGATATTTTACATTTTTCTTCCTTCTTTTCATTCCTTAAATTCTGTTTGATCTATTCTTGATGTCTCATACATTCATTAGTTTTGACTTTCCTGATTCTATTTTTTATCATATTGTTTTCTTCAGTTAACCTTTATGTCTCCTTTTCCATCTGTCCAATTGTTCTTTTTATGGAGTTATTTTCACCAATTATGTTTTTTACTTCATTTTCCATTTCTCCAATTTTGTTTTTTAAGGAGCTTGTCTCTTCAGTGATTTTTTTTTCATATTTTTGAAATCATTGTCCAGTTACACTTGTATTTCTCTAACTTGGGTTTTAAAACCTGTCCTGAGGTCTTGTCAGAAAATTTTTTGTTCTTCAGACCAGTTCATACTACCTTCTGAAATTTCATATGGGAGTACAATCTCAATGATGACATTTTTGGTATTTGTGCTTTGGTCCTTTTCCCCATGCAAAAATTCTACGATCTTTTCATTTCTGATTTGCTTCTGACTCGTGGTAGAAACACTTTCCCTGTCTTTGAAATTAGATCTCTGCGTATGTGGGATAGGGATCTATCGCTCACAGTTTTTGAGCCTAAAACTTGAGGCTTTCTGTGTTGTGGCCTATGGTTCTTTCAGTTAGAAATTGAAATGATGTGGTTTGGGGGATGAGCTAAGACGGCAGAGTAGAAAGATTCACATATGCTAGCTCCGAACCGACAGCCCATAAAATACCTGTAAAGAAGAACTCCCAACAAATTCCGGAGCAGTGGAAGCCACAGAACAATGGAGTGGAAAAGATATTTTTCCAGAGAGCTCCGAAAAACTGACACCCAAGATCCCCCACACACTGGACTGGGAGCAGAGCCCAGCCCTGCCTTGGCCATGCAGCACTGAGATGAGCAGATCCAAGCAGGCTTCAGGGACGGAATCTCTACCAGGAGCATAGGTCCCTCCACCTGCAAGCTCAAAAGTCGGTGAGAGAGTATGTATGGGTAGCAAAGAGGGAAGTGAGGGGTCTCCATAACTAATTCCCCCTTGGGTGGCAGCAGTGGAGGCAGCAGGTGACAGGGGATCCCAAAGCAGGGAGGGGCTCTGATGCATTATTGAAAGTCTCCAGGTAAACCCCCTGAGGGAACTGAGTCCCTGGTGGTTGTGTCCCCATCTAAGCAGCTGAATTAAATTCCACACAGAATTGCAGCCCTACTCCCGCTGAAAGCCCTGAGGCTGTGAAGCAGTATTTGATTCTCAGACCCCAAGCACTAGCTGGGTGGATCTAGGCGGGGGTGGAGAGGAATCTGAGAAATCAAGTAACTGGCTGGGAAAATGCCCAGAAAAAGAGAAGAAAAATAAGACCGCAGAAAGCTACTTTCTTGGGGAAAAGATGTTTCTTCCTCCTTTCATTTCTGATGAGGAAGTACAATGCTTGCCATCAGTGAAAGACGTGGAGGTCGGGGCGTCTCTATCCCAGATATCTGAGGTGGATATACGGTGGGCTCAGGCCATGGAAGAGCTCAAAAAGGATTTTGAAAATCAAGTTAGATAGGTGGAGGAAAAACTGGGAAGAGAAATAAGAGAGATGCAAGAAAAGCATGAAAAACGGGTCAATACCTTGCTAAACGAGACCCCAAAAAATGCTGAAGAAAAGAACACCTTGAAAAAAAGACTAACTCAATTGTCAAAAGAGGTTCAAAAAGCCAACGAGGAGAAGAATGCTTTTAAAAGCCTAATTAGCCAAATGGAAAAGGAGGTACAAAAGCTCACTGAAGTAAATAGTTCTCTCAAAATTAGAATGGAACAGATGGAGGCTAATAACTTTCTGAGAAAACAAGAAGTCATAAAACAAAACCCAACAAATGAAAAAATGGAAGATAATGTGAAATATCTCATTCGAAAAACAATGGACCTGGAAAATAGATCCAGGAAAGCCAATATAAAAATTATGGGACTACCAGAAAGCCACGGTAAAAAAAAAGAGCCTAGGCATCATCTTCCATGAAATTATCAAGGAAAAATGCCCTGATAGTCTAGAACCAGAGGGCAAAATAAGTATTCAATGAATGCACCAATCACCACCTGAAAGAGATCCAAAAAGAGAAACTCCTAGGAACATGGTGGCCAAATTCCAGAATTTCCAGGTCAAGGATAAAATACTGCAAGCAGCTACAAAGAAACAATTCAAAAATTGTGGAAAGACAATCAAGATAACACAAGATCTAGCAGCTTCTTCATTAAGGGTGCGAAGGGCATGGAATTCCAGAAGTCAAAGGAACTAGGACTAAAACCAAGAATAACTTACCCAGAAAAACCGAGTATAATACTTCAGGGGGAAAACTTTTCTTTCAATGAAAGAGAGGACTTTCAAGAATTCTTGATGAAAAGACCAGAGCTGAAAAGAAAATTTGACTTTCCAACACAAGAATGAAAAGCAGCACAAAAAGGTAAACAGCAAAGAGTCATCATAAGGGACTTGCCAAAGCTGAACTCTACATTCCTACATGGAAAGACAATATTTGTAACTCTTGAAACTTTTCATTAACTGGGTAGCTGGTGGGATTACACACACACACACACACACACACGTGTGTGCACACGTGCTTGCACATGAACACACACATACACATGTGCAAGCACACACAGAGACAAAGAGCATAGAGTGAATTGAATAGGATGGGATGCTATCTTAAAAAAATGAAGTTAAGTGGTGAAAGAGAAATGTATTGAGAGGAGAGAGAAAGAAGAATGGAATGGGGCAAATTATCTCTCATAGAAGAGGCAGGCAGGAGACATTTTAGTGGAGGGAAGAAGAGGGGAGCTGAGAGAAAAACATGAAGTTCACTCTCATCGCATTCGACTAAAGGAAGGAATAAAATGCACACTCAATTTGTTATGAAAATCAATCTTACAATACAGGAAAGTGGTGCAGATGGGGATAAGCAAGGTGGGTGGATGATGGAAGGGAGGGCAATGGGAGGAGGGAGCAATTTGAAATCAACACTCTTGGGGAGGGACAGGATCAAAAGAGAGAATAGAAGCAATGGGGTCAGGATAAGATGGGGAAAATATACTTAGTCTTACACAACACGACTATTTTCACAGTCATTTGCACTACACGGATATGGCATATATTGAATTGCCTGCCTTCCCAAAGGAAATGGGTGGGGAGGGAGGGATGGGGAGAAGCTGGAACTCAAAATTTTAGGAACAACTTTTGAGTGTGTTCTTGCTACCAGGAGATAAAAATACAGGTAATGGAGAATATATAGTTATCTGGGCCTACAGGGCAAAAAAGAAGATGGGCACAAGGGAAGGGAGGGAATTATAGAAGGGAGGGCAGATTTGTGATAGGGGAAATTACAATGCTCGGTGTTTTGGGGTGGGAGGAGGGGGAAAATGGGGAGAAAATTTGGAACCGAAAATTTTGTGAAAATGAATGTAAAAAGTTAAATAAATAAATTTATTTAAAAAAATGCTGCAGCTTCCCTGGTGCTGATTTGGATGGTGCTTGAAAGCAGAAGCCATGTGAAGACATTTTGTATTTTCCCTATATTTAACCCTGGAGTGTGGGGGAGGAGTGATCTGGACACTGGAGGCCCCTCTGCTGAGGTAGAGCATAGGTTAACTCAGTTATCTGCTCTGGTGTCTTCCCTGTTCCACTGTTCTGCTGAGGTACCTCTGAAGTGCTGGTGTTGAAAGTTCCTGCCTCATCCCCCTGGGATTCTAGATCTTCTCTTGATTTGTTGAGTGGTGCTGTCTGGGATAGTTCTGATCTTGCACTGGTCACCACGCAAGAGGAACCGTCCTCAGTGACCTTTCTTTTCTCTGGGGCTGAGTGTCTGTTTACCTCTTCTGCTACTCCCACTCTTTCAGGGTTTTCCTAGGGAGATCTTCTCTAAGCTTGTCATGGTCAACAAGGGGAGTGAGATAGCATTCACTGATCACCTCGACATCTTGGCTTCTGGAATTGGAAAATTGCAAAATGAAAGTTTTGACCTAGAGGATTTCAATTTTTTTTTCATATTCCAGATATTGTGAATTGGTATCTATCCTTGTTCACTTCATTGAAAGGGAAAAAAAATATTCAAGGTGATCCTTGGATGCTTTATAGATAAAGGGGCTGAATTCTTTTATTTTTATTTCTTTTATTTAGTGGTTATTTTGACTTTACAGGGACATAGCCTAAGGCAATTCACATAAAAGTCACTACTAATAGAAGGCTGAAAGAAGACTTCGTCATAAGCTAATGACTTTAATCAAAAACCTACTAGTTATTTTACTTTACGTACCTCAGACACAAGGAGAAGGTAAAATATTATAAATCCTTTGATACAAGCTGTCGTCACTAGTAATAACAAATGAATATGTTAGTCCTGGTGAAAATTATGATGTATGAATCAGAAATCAACACACCCTACCTCATAAACTATATAGTAAATAGGTTAAAACATAATGTATAGGTTTCAAGGTCATATCTTCGTGAGTGAAGTCAAATCAGAGTGTGTGAAAATTTTTATTGCATGTAGTAATAAAGAATTTTGGAATGTATGGTAACCAGGACATGAAAACATAGATTTCATTGCTTGTGCAAAATTTAAACAATCTAGAGCAAGACCAAATAAGGGTTATTAACTTAAGTCATTACTTGTACATTGTTGGAAACTTTAACTAAAGGTAAGGATAAATAAGTACAACACTTGGAGAAAATCCTTAAAAACTCTCAGTTTGAAGTTTTTTAAATGACTGATAAAATTTGATATTGTGATATCAAAAATTGTGATAAAATTGCACTTATATGACAGTTATATTGTGTGGCTGATCTTTATATGCATATCTGTATGCCTATGAATGCATGTATAGATGCACATGTATGTGTGTATGTACATACATACATTCACATATAAACATAGGTAAAATGTAAATGTTTAGCAAACTTTGATGTATTATATAAATGCACTAATTATTTTTTTGGAAGAATATTAGTTTATTTATTTAACTTTCTGCATTCATTTTCACAAAATTTTGGGTTCCAAATTTTCTCCCCATTTATCCCCTCCCCCCACCCAATACACCGAGCATTCTAATTTTCCCTATCACCAATCTGCCCTCTCTTCTATCATCCCTCCCTTTCCTTGTCCCCATCTTCTCTTTTGTCCTGTAGGGCCAGATGACTTTCTATTCCCCATTAACTCTATTTCTTATTTTCTACAAGCAAGAACAATACTCAATAACTGTTCCTAAAACTTTGAGTTCCAAATTCTCCCCATCCCTCCCTCCCCACCCATTCCCTTTGGGAAACCAGGCAATTCATTATAGGCCATATCTGTGTAGTTTTACAAATGACTTCGATAATAGTGGTGTTGTGTAAGACTAACTGTATTTCCCTCCATCCTCTCCTGCCCCCCATTGTTTCTATTCTGTCTTTTGATCCTGTCCCTCCCCGAATGTTGACTTCAAATTACTCCCTCCTCTCATTGCCTTCCCTCCTATCATCCCGCCCCACCCTGCTTATCTTCTTCTCCCCCACTTTCCTGTATTGTAAGGTAGGTTTTCATCCCAAAATGAGTGTGCATTTTATTCCTTCCTTTAGTCAAATGTGATGGGAGTAAACTTCATGTTTTTTTCTCGGCTCTCCTCTTTTTCCCTCCACTAAAAAGTCTACTGCTTGCCGCTTGAATGAGACATAATTTACCCCATTCCATTTCACCATCTCTCCTCCCACTGCATTTCTCTCTCACCGTTTGCCTTAATTTCTTTTAAGATATGGTCCCATCCTACACAATTCACTCTGTGCTCTCTGTCTCTGTATGCATGTGTATGCATGCGTGCGTATATGTGTGTGTGTGTGTGTGTGTGTGTGTGTGTGTGTGTGTGTGTGTGTGTGGTCCCACCAACTACCCAGATATTGAAAATTTTAAGAGTTACAAATATTGTCTTTCCATGTAGGAATGTAAACAGATCACCTTTGGTAAGTCCCTTATGACTTCTCTTTGCTGTTTACTTTTTCATGCTTCTTCTCATTCTTGCGTTTGAAAATCAAATTTTCTTTTCAGCTCTGGTCTTTTCATCAAGAATGCTTGAACGTACTCTATTTCCTTTAAATACCAGTTTTTCCCCTGAAGTGTCATTCTTGGTTTTAGTCCTAGTTTCTTTGATTTCGGGAATATCCTATTCCATGCCCTTTGATCCCTTAATGTGGAAGCTGCTATATCTTGTGTTATCCTGATTTTATTTCCACAATACTGGAATTGTTTTTTTCTAGTGGCTTGCAATATTTTCTCCTTGATCTGGGAATTCTAGAATTTGGCCACAACGTTCCTAGGAGTTTCTCTTTTTGGAACTCTTTCAGGCGGTGATCGATGGATTCCTTCAATGTTTATTTTTCCCTCTGGCTCTAGAATCTCAGGGCAGTTTTCCTTGATAATTTTATGAAAGATGATGTCTAGGCTCTTTTTCTGATCATGGCTTTCAAGTAGTCCTATAATTTTTTAATTGTCTCTCCTGAATCTATTTTCCAGGTCAGTTGTTTTTCCAATGAGATATTTCACATTATCTTAGATTTTTTCATTCTTTTTATTTTGTTTTGTGATGTCTTGGTTTCTCAGAAAGTCATTAGCCTCCATCTGTTCCATTCTAATTTTGAGAGAACTATTTTCTTCAGTGAGTTTTTGAACCTCTTTTTCCATTTGGCTAATTCTGCTTTTGAAAGCATTCTTCTCCTCATTGGCTTTTTGAACCTCTTTTGCCAATTGAGTGAGCCTATTTTTCAAGGTATTTTCTTCAGCATTTGTTTTCGGTCTCCTTTACCAAGGTACTGACACGTTTTTCATGCTTTTCTTGCATCTCTCTTATTTCTCTTCCCAGTTTTTCCTCCACCTATCTAACTTGATTTTCAAAATCCTTTTTGAGCTCTTCCATGGCCTGAGCCCACTGTATGTCCACCTCAGATGTTTGGGATAGAGAGGCCCCGACCTCCACATCTTTTCCTGGTGGCAAGCATTGCACTTCCTCATCAGAAATGAGAGGAGGAAGAAACATCTTTTCCCCAAGAAAGTAGCTTTCTGCAGTCTTATTTTTCTTCTCTTTTCTGGGCATTTTCCCCGCCAGTTACTTGACTTCTCAGATTCCTCTCCACCCCCGCCTAGATCCACCCAGCTAGTGCTTGGGGTCTGTGATTCAAATGCTGCTCCACAGCCTCAGGGCTTTCCATTGTGGGAGCAGCTGCTATTCAATGTGAGCTTAAGTTCTGGTGCTCAGGTGGGGGTAGGGCTGCCTCCCAGGCTCAATTCCCTCAGCAGGTTTATTCAGAGACCTTCGGCAATGGAACAGAGCTCCTGTCTGCTCTGGGAGCCCCTGTCTGCCTCTGCTGCTGCCTCCTGAGGGGTTCTGAGCCACAGAGATACCCTGCTCCCCTCTTGGCCAGCCCATAAATCTCTCCTACTGACCTGTAGCACCTGTGGGTGGAGGAATCTTCGTGGCCACCTGAGGTTCCGTCCCTGAAGCCTGCTCTTATCTGCTCCTCTAGGGGCCACGCTACCAGGGCAGGTCAGGGGTGGCCTCTGCTGTCCGGTGTGTGATGGACCTTTGGTGTCAGTTTTTCAGGGCTCTCTGGAATGGAAATCTCCTCCACTGTGTTCCTGCACAGCTTGCAGTGCTCCAGAATTTGTGGGGAGTTCTTTTTACAGGAAATTTATGGGCTGTGGGTTCGGAGCTAGCATATGTGAGTCTTTCTGCTCTGCCATCTTGGTTCCTCTCTCTCATAAATGCACTAATTATTGATTGTGCACACTGTTAAGAAGGGGGTGTAACCTATTACCCTTTTCCAGGCCTTGGTAAGCATAAAACTTTTAAATTATGGTGTGTGTGTGTGTGTGTGCATATGCATACATAAACACATACACACACACACACACACACATATATATATATATATACACATTATTTTGTATATATACACACATGTATGTTATACGTGTGTCACTGTTTTGATAGGGCTACAGGTATACTTTTTAAACTTATAAATTTTTTGTGCAGTGGCATATTTTATATAACCTAGATATTTCCCTAAAGACAATCCTTATATAAATGAAAACTTTTAGGAGAAATCCACTGCTGGCTAGGTTTACCACAAAGTTTTTTTTTTTTTTTTTTTTTCTAAATTTCCAACCCTTAGGCCCTTTTCGTAACACAAGGTAATCAAGAACACCTTTATGAGGGAAATACCATTATTAGACTCATTTTACAGAATAAGAAAATGATACAGAGAGAATACCTCAAGTGATCTCCCAGTGATATGCACTTACTGTTGTTGACCACAAAATAGTTTTTATTTTAAGAAAAGTAAGTTAATTTTGTTGTATGTCCACGTTTTTATTTCTCTCCCAACCTAGCAACATGCCTTGCATGAAAGTTACAGTTCAGAACTGGCTTAATCTGGTAATTGGGGGTGCAGACTTACATAACCCTTTTAAGCCTTGGCTGATGTTTTGCCCCCCAGCACCCCCACCCATCATTCTACGTCGTGACCGAGAATATGGCTGGTCTAACAGACCACACACACACACACACACACACACACACACACACACACATACACACACACCTACACTCACCATACCAGACCACTCCCAACCTTGAGTATCTAAACAGAAGCATCTGTTTTCGCTCAAGCAGCTTCCAAATGCAATCTTTTAATCATTAATGTCCTTCTGAAGAACTCTGGAGAAGGAGGTTGGGAAGAGGGAGGGGTGGAGCTCTGCATGTCCAAGACAGAAAAAAAAAATTACTTTTCATACTATTTGCACTAGGATTAAAACTCAGTTC
Source organism: Bettongia penicillata ogilbyi (assembly GCA_023548195.1). Classification (NCBI taxonomy): domain Eukaryota; kingdom Metazoa; phylum Chordata; class Mammalia; order Diprotodontia; family Potoroidae; genus Bettongia; species Bettongia penicillata. The sequence continues at coordinate 782,076 of JAJHZJ010000557.1, read as the reverse complement.
TTTCTGAGTTTAAGTCCAGGGTGTAACCAAGGTAGGTAAAAGCCTGTGCTTGTCAAGAACTCAATATATGGGTGTGAATCCATCTAAGAGGAAAAGAAAATACAGATTGATACTCTTACACAAATATAAACATGCATTTGCATATACATATATTAATCTATACACATAACCAATTTAAACTAAATTAATTGTAAATAAACAAGGAGAAGTGGAATATATAACTTTCTCTTACATACATTTCTAGGTTGGTTTGCTTTTGAGTGATCCCTGATTAATTTTTTTGTTTGTGGAATAAACAACCAGAGCTTCTTTTAGGAATTACTCCATTTTAGTTCTAGTTGCTCGTTAGAACTTTGTTTTATGCTGGTTTATTTTTCTTCTTAATTTTTACTTCTGCGAGTGCTTTTAAAAATACTTTTGTGATGGAAATACCACAAGGTCATTCACCCAGACCAATCATGACTGAATACTTGCAGTTCAAAAATAGTCAATAGATGTCAGGTTGCTCCAACATATGCAATTTATTTTCTCTCTTTTTTAATCTCCTTCTCTCTCTCTTTTTTTATGCTTGTGCAATTCAAATGAGACATAAGTTAGAGAGTTTGTATGTCTATGTGTGTTTTTCTTAGTTCAATTAACCTATTCTGTCACAAATCAATGTTGCTTTTATTTCATATCTATTCGTTATCCTAAGGATATGAGCTCAAAAAATCATGTTCTCTTGGATTCCTATGACTGAAACTTAGTTTGTACTATTAGTGTTAACTCACTGTACAAAATTTCAAATGTTTACCTTGTATGAAAAATATTGCTCGAAGAAATAAAAATTGATTAGACTTAAAATCACTGCAGTTTCACCTTTTCTTCAACATGACAAAGTTATGATATTCTTATCACTTAGCAATGAATTTGCTTCAAAGTTCTATATTTTCCATTATATTCTCATTTGCTAACATACATAATTCTAAGAAATACATTTTATTATAATGCATACTTAATATGTTACATTTACTTCCGAGGATTTCCTCAAAACATGTTTTCTTAGATTGATGTTATTTATAAAATGTACCACAGAATTAATAAAAATACCACAGATAAAAAGAGGGGAGTGGTTCTCTTTCACTTTGTGAAGGAGGAGTCTCTTGAATGAGGCTTATAAAAAGAGTTAAAATAAATATCCCTTTAAAGTAAGGTATTTTCTAGAAACTGGAACTCCAGTAAAGTCTTTTTCTCATACCATAAGGGATCCTCTTATATGCAAAGCAGAATGAGGCTAAATGATATAATGAATATCTGACCTCAAACCTTAAAACACCTAGGTTCAAGTGCCCCCTCTGAGGTGTACAAGTTCCGTGATCCTGAGCAAGATCTTCGATGTTATAGGAAATTCTTCAAGACTACAAATCACAGACAAGGTAGAAAATTGCATTTCTTCACCTGGGAGTTTTCTATATTATTTACAGCACTCTTCTACAACCCATCCCTATTCTTATTTGCAAGGTCAAGTATTTCTTATAGATTTTGAGAGTCTTAAGATACTTCTCATATGTATTCATCAATATCCTTGTTTAATGTAGCTCTGGGACACAATAAACTGATGGTCACATAAAAAAAAAAAGATCAGCCTGCACATCAGTTTGAGAAAATAATGAATGAATGAGCTATGTTTATTACCCAGATTATAGCATATAAAGCTCAGTATGTTAGTCCCTTATAAAATATATCTCAGGAAAATACAGATGGACAATCATATGGATCCCAAACTGAAAAGGTAAGATGGAAATGAAATTGATTATATTTAAGAAAATGCACTCTATTTGCAATAATAACAACTTGTCCTCTGCTACAAAATGCTGTCTTTTTAACAGTAATATTTCCCCAGTGATACTCTTTGGCTATGATTCATGAAACCATATGATAGCAGAAGAGCCAAAGATATAGCTGTCACAAAAGGCAAAGGAAAGCTACATGGCAGTTGTAAATAGATTTAAGCAAATTACAATAAATAAATTATACATAAGCATTAGTACAAAAAATTTGGTAAATTATGTGAATGGAAAAGTAGCCCAAGGTAACTAACAGGTAATCAAAGTTTTTACCTATTAATAAGATAATTGATCCATGGTTGTAGTCCCAGCTTCTTTGACTAATGGAATATCATATCCCAGTCCCTCCTATCTTTTATTGTAGAAGCTGCAAGATTCTACGTGATCCTGACTGCACATCCTCAATACTTGAATTGTTTCTGTCTCGTTGTCTGCAGTATTTTCTACTTTATTGATAGTTAGGGAATTTGACAACAATACCCCTTTATGTTTTCAGTTTGGGATCCCTTTCAGCAACTGAAGAGTGAATTCTTTGAATGAGTATTTTACCCTGTGAATCTAGGATTCTGGGCACTCCACTGCATTCCTCCTTTTTGAAATGTCACTAAAATTCTTCATGGCTTATTTTCCAATTATTCATCAAGTTCCATATCCATCTAGTCCTATCATATAGCCCTTATTTCTTCAACTTTTCCCCCAAAATAGTAAGAAGTATTCAATTAGACCTTACTAAAATTTTGGTAAACTGTATTTGTGGTGTTTTCCTAAACTATTTAGTAATGATTGTTTAAAGAGAAATGAAAAGGAACAAAAGGGAAAAGAAGGAAAGGAAATACAAAGCAAGGTAAGATAAAGCAAAGAAAGGGAAAACAAGAGAAGTGAAGACAAAACAAGGAAAGGAAATTAAAGGCAAGGCAAGAAATAGAAAAGAAAGGATAGCAAAATACTCTCTTTCTTTATTGACTTTTGGTTTCAACTTCGTATTTAGTAATTATCTTTCTTTCCTTTACATTCAAAAGCCCACTTTGTATGTTACAGAATACAGAAATAAGATGAATCTAATAGGTAATACTTCTTTGTTTATTGTTCTTTAGTCATCCTAACAAAGTGGTAGACCTATTCTTTTTTTTTTATTTTCCCCCACCCCATCAATATAGCTAAGACGCTTATTTTTTTCCTGACCTTAGAATATCTTGCCAACTTCAGATAATTCTGAATTTTAGAGCAATAAAACTATCCTTACAGGATCATGACAAACTTCCAGATTCATCTTTTATGACCTTCCCTTGCCTCTATCTTTATCCTCATATCTTTTAAATCTACGATGAATGATGATTTTTTTTCTGCACCCACACACTTACTTTAGAAATCATACTGCCCTCCTTTTTTGTCCTCACTGAAATTATTTCTCTTTGTGTCTTCAGAATGTTATTTGATAGAAGCCCATAACTTTTGGTAAGATTTTCCAGGCACAGATTTTGTATTTAAGGGTTATAGTGCCTTTAATTTATTTTTTACAAAGATTCCATTCTTTTTCACTAGGAAAATAGTCTATCTATCCAACTGCAAGTTCTTATACGTGTAAGAAAATAGCTAGTACTTTAGAATTGTCAAAAAGACACAGTTCCAAGAAAATACTAAAAAATGGTGGGAAGAAAAGAAGTTCACTATGAAACTATTCATTTACACAAGGAAATATTTTTCCAACTCTTCATTAATTATGTGGCTGTCTTCTCTACGAAAAAAAAATTAGAAGAAATTTACATAGTTCTCCAAAATTCCATGGAAGTAAACCTTGGATCATGAGTAATGAAATCTATACTGTCAATGCTAACAACAATAACTATACTAGCGACCAACACCAGCACCGACAAAGGATTTTCCAGAAAAAAACAAACAAACAAACAACTAAAAACCCAACTATAAGCTCTGAAGAAAAAAAAAATTGAGTGAGGGAGAGGAAAGGAGACATGAAGAATTATAAATATAAACATACTGTTTCAATCCATGTAGGGAAATTAAATTCAGAATGTTTGAAGATCAATGCTTAGAACATAGTTAAATGAGTAATAAGCATTCATTGAGTTAATCATTTATGGCTATTAGATGTTTATAGTATAATTACACTAGATCTGTGTTAACGCTACTAGGAAGGAATGGTTAAATTGAATCAACATTATAATTTATTCAAATACAATACACAAAAGGTCAGGAGAGGATAAATATTTTTTAAAAGTGATTTCAACTTAATTCAATGTATACATTTAATTCACAAGTCTCAATTTGACATTTGGGAAATACTTAACTCAGTATGTATTGTTATCCATCCATGAAAAAAATCCTCATTGGTATATTCCAAATCAGTGTTCAAACAGTTTCAATTTGATGATCATCATCAATATAATACTTGCTAAACAAGTACTGTGTGCCAGCATTTGGTTATTGAAGGATGAATGGATGAGAAAGAAAAACAGAGAGAGAGAAGGAGAGAGAGAGAGTCAGTCCTGATAAGGCTTACCAGGACATATTCAACAAAGATATAATTTTGGCTTAGTTAAGACATTGAATTGCTACTAATAATTTTTGAAGTAATAATTTCATAAACACTTTCAAGTTTCGGGAAATATTATTGTTCACATGTAATCCGCTAAATTTGCTCAGTACTTTAAATTAGCTAAATGACTTGAAGTAATATTTTTTCTACTAATGATCAGTCTGAATACAAATGATTTAATACTGATACTTTATCTTCACATTCAAGAATAATCATAGGAAAATAAAAGAAAGTAATTTGATCCATTAATACCTTTTCAGAACGGAAAGCATATGCATTAATGGATTAACAACTCTCTTTAAATTGAAACCTATATGTGTATGTCTGTGCTGTGTTTATTCTTGGGATTTTAGGTTAGAAAAATGAAATATTTAATTTTTTTTCTTTTTTATTAATTTTTCTTTTTATTTATTTAACTTTTTACATTCATTTTCACAAAATTTTGGGTACCAATTTTTTCTCCCCTTTTTATCACCTCCCCCCACCCCAATACACCGAGCAATCTAATTTTCCCTATCTCCAATCTGCCCTCTCTTCTGTCTTCCCTCCCCTCTCTTGTCCCCATCTTCTCCATTATCCTGTAGGGCCAGATGACTTTCTATTCCTCATTAACTGTATGTCTTATTTCCTAGTAGCAACAACAATAGTAAATAGTTGTTCCTAAAACTTGAGTTCCAAATTTTTCCCATCCCTCCCTCCCCACCCATTCCCTTTGGGAACGCAGGCAATTCAATATAGGTCCTATCTGTGTAGTTTTGCAAATGACTGCCATGATAGCCATGTTGTGTAAGACTAACTGAATTACCCTCCATCCTATCCTGCCCCTCATTGTTTCTATTCTGTCGTTTGATCCTGTCCCTTCCTGAGTGTTGACTTCAAATTGCTCCCTCCTCCCATTGCCCTCCCTTCCATCATCCCCCCCCTTTGCTTATCTCTTTCTCCCCCACTTTCTTATACTGTAAGATAGGTTTTCATACCAAAATGAGTGTGCATTTTATTCCTTCCTTTAGTCAAATGTGATGAGGGTAATCTTCTTGTTTTTTTTTTTTCTTTTCTCAGCTCTCCTCTTTTTACCTGCATTAAAAAGTCTCCTACTTGCCTCTTAAATGACATATAATTTACCCCATTCCATTTCACCCTCTTTCCTCCCCCTACCTTTCTGTCTCACCATTTACTTTAATTTCTTTTAAGATATGGTCCCATCCTATTCAATTCACTTTGTGCTCTCTGTCTCTGTATGTGAGTGCATGTGTGTATGTGTGTGTGTGCGTGCACGTGTGCACATGTGTGTGTGTGTGTGTGTGTGTGATCCGACCAACTACCCAGGTACTGAAAAGTTTTAAGAGTTACAAATATTGTCTTTCCATGTAGGAATGTAAACAGTTCACTTTTGGTAAGTCCCTTATGACTTCTCTTTGCTGTTTACTTTTTCATACTTCTTCTCATTCTTGTGTTTGAAAGTCAAATTTTCTTTTCAGTTCTAGTCTTTTCATCAAGAATGCTTGAAAGTCCTCTGTTTCATTGAAAAACCATATTTTCCCCTGAAGTATTATACTCAGTTTTGCTGGGTAGGTGATTCTTGGTTTGAGTCCTAGTTCCTTTGACTTCTGGAATATTCTATTCCACGCCCTTTGATCCCTTAATGTAGAAGCTGCTAAATCTTGAGTTAGCCTGATTGTATTTCCACAGTACTGGAATTGTTTCTTTCTAGCTGCTTGCAAGATTTTCTCCTTGACCTGGGAGTTCTGGAATTTGGCCACAATGTTCCTAGGAGTTTCTCTTTTTGGATTTCTTTCAGGTGGTTATCGATGGGTTCTTTCAATACTTATTTTGCCCTCTGGTTGTAGAATGTCAGGGCAGTTTTCCTTGATAATTTCATGGAAGATGATGTCTAGGCTCTTTTTTTGATCATGGCTTTCAGGTAGTCCCATAACTTTTAAATTGTCTCTCCTGGATCTATTTTCCAGGTCAGTTGTTTTTCCCATGAGATATTTCACATTCTCTTCTATTTTTTCATTCTTTTGGTTTTGTTTGGTGATTTCTTGGTTTCTGCCACTTCCCACCCCTGCCTCTACCTCTGCCACTTCCTCCCGAGGGGGCCCGAGTCACAGACACACCCCGCTCCCCTCTCGGCCAGCCCAGACGTGTCTCTCACTGACCTGTAGCTTCTGTTGGCGGCGTGACCTTCCCGGCTGCCGTAGCTTCTGTCCCTGAAGCCTGCTCGGATCAGCTTGTCTGGGGCCTTCCAGCCAGGGCAGTGCAGGGGTGGCCTCTGCTTTCCAAGGTGCAGTGGATGCGAGGGACCGCTCTGCAGGGCTCAGTGGAATGGAAATTTCTTCCACTGTGTTTCTGCACACACTGCAGTGATCCAGAACTTGTGGGGAGCTCTTCTTACATGAAATGCATGGGCTGTGGGTTTGGAGCCAGCATACAGTGAGTCTTTCTACTCCACCATCTTGACTCCACCTCAAAATATTTTCTAAATAGAAGCATGGATACAAAAATATATAGTCTTCAAAATAAATAATAATTTGAATGAAAACCTGTTAGTGTTACTGAAAATATGAACTATCATCTATTTCAAATCAATTATCACTTGCTTAGATACAGGAAAATATTTTCTGAAAAAAAATTCCATTGTTGATGTTCTACTGTAACATCACTACCAGACCAGACTTAAAATTGAAAGAACTCTAGAGAGCTATTGAATACATGGATTTCTGACAACAGATTATAACAAACACTCTAAAATTTGTACTTGTTGAGCCAAGATGGCAGAGTGAGAGCAACAACTCACCTAAGCTCTTGGACAAACTCCTTCAGGTACATCTGAAAGGAAAATCTGACCAAATTTTGCAAGTGTGCAATCCAGTGGGAGACAGATGGTGATGGATTTGGAGCTCAGGCTGGACTGGAAGGTCCACGGGAAGTATCTGTTCCATGGGGGTGAGCCCACAGTGCACAGCACAGTACAGCCAATGCAGCGAGCAGAAGGGACCCAAGAAACCTGAGTGGTGGGAGGAACCAGAGGAGTGGCACCAAGGGTGGGAGACAAGCCAAACAGAGTCAGTGAGAGCCACCGAGCACCAGATATCAGCACAGCAGCATGTGAGACCTTCAGCCCGAAGATCAAACGTCGGTAAGTCACCTATTTGAACTTCCGGGAGCCAGGATGGAGGAGTGATCAGTAAATGCTCTCTCCTTCCACCTTGCTGACCATGAAAGAACCATAAAATACTTCCCCAGAAAAATCCCAGATCAGCAGAAGGAGGTCAATAGTCTCATAACACATGAGCCGAGGAAAATAGCTAAGGGGGATTCCTCCCACGGTAGCAGAGTCAAACCGGAAGAAAAGAGGACCCAGGGCAGAGTATACTCACACTAGGACCCAGGCAAGCCTCATTGCCAGGAGAAGAACCCCTGGAGGGGTGGGAACACGCATTAGCATCTAGGCATGCCTCAGCTGTCCAGGGCAACCAGAAAGACAATAGGGCAGCTAGAATCACTGGCCCCTGAGCCTGCTTTTGCCTCAGTTCAGCTCAAGAGATTTCCTGGACCAGACCACTCCTTCCCCACACTTAACAACCTAAACCCAGAGCTGATCAGGGGAAACACTAAACAAAAACCTGCTTTTACCTTTTTCACACATCAGCTCACCAAAAAGTTCTCTAGCTTTGGACTGAAAGAACCAGAAGCCACAAAACTCAATCAATATCAGGAACAAGAAAAAGCAGACTACAAAAATAACCATAGAATTTTTCTATGGGGATAAGGACCAAAAAACAAACACCATAGAAGTCAGAGCTGAGACTGTACTTCCATCTAAAACTTCAGAAGGGTCTATGAACTGCTCACAAGGACAAGCAGCTCTCCTGGAACAGCTGAAGAAGGAAATAGAAGATAAACTGGCCAATGATTTTAAAATTATTAAGAAAGAATTCACTGATGAGAACACCTCCTTGAAAAGGAAAATTGAACAAATGGAAAAAGAAGTTCAAAAATTAACAGGAGAAAATAACTTCTTAAAAGGGCAAATGGAAAAGGAAGTACAAAAATTATCTGGAGAAAATAGCTTCTTAAAAGGAAAAATTGGGCAGATGGAAAAGGAGATGGAAAAGTTAACGGAAGAAAACAATTTGATAAAGATTAGAACTGATTAGAACTCAAGGAGACAGCAAAAATCAGTCAAAAAAAATCTAAAGAATGAAAAGATAGAAGAAAATGTAAAATATCTAATTGGAAAACAACTGACCTGGAAAATATATCCAGAAGAGAAAACTTAAGAATTATTGTCCTGCCAGAAACCCATGATGGAGAAAGCCTGGAGAATATCTTCCAGGAAATCATCAAGGGAAACTTCCCGGAAGTACTAGATACAGAGGGTAAGATAGTCATCGAAAGAATCCACCGTTCCCCTCCTGAAAGGGATCCGAAACTCAAAACCTCAAGAAATATAGTTGTCAAATTACAGAGCTATCTAGTGAAGGAGAAAATATTACAAGCAGCCAGAAAGAAACAATTCAAATATCAAGGAGATACAGTCAGGATTACACAGGACCTTGCAGTTTCTACATTAAAAGATAGTAAGAATTGGAACCCAGTATTCCGTAAGGCAAAGGATTTGGGACTACAACAAAGGATCAACTACCCAGCAAAGTTCAGCATAACATTCCAGGCAAGGAGAAAGTCATTCAACGAAGTAAGGGATTTCCAGAGCTTCCTGACCAAAACGCCAGAACTTAATAGACATTTGATCTTCAGATGCAGGCCTCAAGAGAAAGATAAAAAGGTAAACAGTGGGGGGGACACATCTTGCTACTCAATTAGGGCAAACTGTTTACCTCCCTATAAGGGAAGATGGTACCTGTTTATCTTGAGAATTGTGCAGCTATTAAGAAATATAAAAGGGATATGCATAGGGGGAATGGGTATAAAGTAAATGATATCATGATAAAAAACACGATTTAAGTATGAGAAGCGATTGTAATAGGAGGTGTGAAAAGGAGGAAGCAGAAAATGGCAAATTACATCACAAGGACAAGTACAAAATCATAGTAGAGGGAAAGAGTGGAGGGAGATGACAATTGTGTGAGTGGTACTCTCATCGGATGTGTTTAAAGGAAGGAACAAGAAACTTAAGTAGATAATCCTAACTGGCTCTATAAGCAGTAGGAGACTAAGGGGGAAGAAAGGGGAGGGGGGCTAAAAGGGGGGGAGAAGCAATAAGAGTAAAGGGGAGTAAAGGGGGGCTAAAAGAAGGAGGGGAAGGCAGCAGGAGGAGGTGGTGAAAAGTGAATACTATTGAGAAGTGTAAGGGAGACAGGAGAGCTAAAAATACAAATGGTGGGAAAGAAGATAGAGAGAAATACACAGATTGTAATCATCACTGTGAATGTGAATGGAATGACTTCTCCCATAAAACAGAGACGGATAGCAGAATGGATTAAAAGCCATAATCCAAAAACATGCTGCTTACAAGAAACACATTTGACACGGGGGGATATCCACAGGATAAAGGTCAAAGGATGGAGCAGAATATATTCTGCTTCATCTGATGTAAGAAAGGCAGGAGTAGCAATTCTAATCTGAGACAAAGCAAAAGCAGAAGTAGATCTAATGAAAAGGGATAAGGATGGAAGCAATTTCCTGCTAAAAGGCACCATAGACAACGAAGCAATATCATTACTAAACATGTATGCTGCAAGTGATACAGCATCCAGAATCTTAGAGGAGAGGTTGGGGGAGTTGATGGAAGAAACTGACAGCAAAACTATACTAGTGGGTGACCTCAACTACCCTCTTTCTTAACTTGATAAATCTAACCTCAAAATAAACAAGAAAGAGGTTAAGGAGGTAAATAAAAGTCTAGATAAGGTAGATATGATAGATATTTGGAGAAAATTGAATGGGAATAGAAAGGAATATACTTTTCTCTCAGCAGTACATGGAACATTTACAAAAATTGACCATGTACTAGGACATCACAATCCAGTGCCAAAAGGCAGAGATAATCAATGCATCCTTCTCAGATCATAATGCAATAAAAATTATATGTAATAAAAGGCCATAGAAATATAAAGCAAAAATCAATTTGAAACTAAATAATCTAATCCTAAAGAAGGAATGGGTTAAAGAAGAAATCATAGAAACAATCACCAACTTCATTCCAGAGAATGACAATAATGGGACAACCTACCAAATCTTATGGGACACTGCAATAGCAGTCCTTTGGGGAAGTTTTATATCTTTGAATGCCTATATAAATAAAATAGAGAAAGAGAAGATCAATGACTTGGGTATGCAGCTGAAAAAGCTAGAAAAAAACAAATTGAAAATCCCCAAGAAAGTACCGAATTAGAAATACTGAAAACGAAAAGAAGGGATTAATAAAATTGGAGTTAAGAAAACTATTGAATTAATAAATAAAACCAATAGTTGGTTTTATGAAAAAAACTAATAAAATTGATGAACCTTTGGTCAATTTGATTTAAAAAAAAAGAATCAAGAAACTCTTATTACGGGGTGGAGCCAAGATGGCGGAGTAGAAGGACGCACGTTTACGAGCTCCAAAACCAAAGCCCATAGAATTAATGTAAAAAGAGTCCCCCATAACTTCTGGGTGAATACAAGGTGTGCAGAAGCAGAGTGGAAGATATTTCCGTTCCAGGGAGCCCTGAAGACCCGTCCCCAGGGTCCGGTGCGCCCTGGAAAGTAAACCCGACCCCCAGTGCTGCCCTGGCCGAGGCCCCAGAGAAGCTGATCCAAGTAGGCTTCAGAGACGGAAGCTCCAGCAACCGGGAAAGTCCCTCCACCCACAGAAGCTACAGGTCAGTGAGAAAGAAGGCTGGGCTGAAGGAGAGGGGAAGCGGGGCATCTCCGTGACTCGGGCCCCCTCGGGAGGAAGCGGCAGGGACGGGGGCAGGAAGCGGCGGAGGCAGAGGTGTGGGCGGCGGCTGAGGCAGCATCGGCCCAAGACTCAGGAATCCCCCAACAGCAGGCAGGAGCTTCATTACGGAAGATTCCCGCATAAAACCGGACGGAGCTGAGTCTGGGAGATGGCCCTGCCCCCACCCCGCTCTGTTACAGAAGGCTTCTGCTTAAAGCCCCCAAGGGAGCGGGATTTGGGAGGCGGGCCCCCCCACCCCGCCCCCACCCGTTCCATTCCTGAAAGTCTCTGCATAAAGCCCCCGAGGGATCAGAGTCTCGGAGGCAGCCGTGGCCCCACCCCAGCACCTGAACTAAAGATCACTGATTGACAGCGGGCAGGAGGAAAGCCCATTTAAATCTCAGAGGCCAAGCACTAGCTGGGCGGATCCTGGCGGGGGTGGAAAGGAATCTCAGAAGTCAAGTAACTGGCTGGGAAAATGCCTAGAAAAGGGAAGAAAAATAAGACTTTAGAGAGTTTTTTCCAACAAATGCAAATGATCCCGACCTTCAGATCTGGCGAAGATGAGGACGTATTCTTGCCATCAGGGAAAGACGTGGAGGGCGGGGCCTCAGTACCCCAGACACCCCAAGGGGGTGGTGGGTGGGCTCAGGCCCTGGAAGAGCTCAAAAAGGATTTTGAAAAGCAAGTTAGACAGGTGGAGGAAAAACTGGGAAGAGAAATGTCAGAGATGCAACAAAAGTATGAAAAACAGGTCAATACCTTGGTAAAGGAGACCCAAAAAAATGCTGAGGAAATTAACACCTTGAAAAATAGGCTCACCCAATTGGCAAAGGAGGTTCAAAAAGCCAATGAGGAGAAGAATGCTTTCAAAAGCAGAATGAGCCAAATGGAAAAAGAGGTTCAAAAGCTCACTGAAGAGAATAGTTCTCTCAAAAGTAGACTGGAATAGATGGAGTCTAATGACTTTACGAGAAACCAAGAAATCACCAAACAAAACCAAAAGAACGAAAAAATGGAAGAGAATGTGAAATATCTCATGGGAAAAAACAACTGACCTGGAAAATAGATCCAGGAGAGACAATTTTAAAATTATGGGGACTACCTGAAAGTCATGGTCAAAAAAAGAGCCTAGACATCATCTTCCATGAAATTATCAAGGAAAACTGCCCTGACATTCTAGAACCAGAGGGCAAAATAAGTATTGAAAGAATCCATCGATCACCACCTGAAAGAGATCCAAAAAGAGAAACTCCTAGGAACATTGTGGCCAAATTCCAGAACTCCCAGCTCAAGGAAAAAATCTTACAAGCAGCTAGAAAGAAACAATTCCAGTACTGTGGAAATACAATCAGGATAACCCAAGATCTAGCAGCTTCTACATTAAGGGATCAAAGGGCGTGGAATAGGATATTCCAGAAGACAAAGGAACTAGGACTCAAACCAAGAATCACCTACCCAGCTAAACTGAGTATAATACTTCAAGGGAAAATATGGTCTTTCAATGAAACAGAGGACTTTCAATCATTCTTGATGAAAAAACCAGAGCTGAAAAGAAAATTTGACTTTCAAACACAAGAATGAGAAGAAGCATGAAAAAGGAAACAGCAAAGAGAAGTCTTAAGGGACTTACCATGAGTGAACTGTTTACATTCCTACATGGAAAGACAATATTTGTAACTCTTAAAATTTTTCAGTATCTGGGTAGCTGGTGGGACCACACATACACATGTACACGCATGCACACACATACACACATGCACACACATACAGTGATAGAGAGCACAGATTGAACTGAATAGGATGGGACCATACCTTAAAAGAAACTAGGGTAAATGGTTAGAGAGAAATGTAGGGGGAGGGAAAGGGAAGGGGGTAACTATATGTCATTTAAGAGGCAAGTAGTTTTTCTTAGTGGAGGGAAAAAGAGGAGAGCTGAGAAAAAAAAACAAAAACAAAAACAAAAGCAAAAGCAAGAAGTTTACCCTCATCACATTTGACTAAACGAACGAGTGAAATGCACACTCATTTTGGTATGAAAATCTATCTTACAGTATAAGAAAGTGGGGGAGAAAGAGATATTGCAAGGGGGGGGATGATGGAAGGGAGGGCAAAGGGAGGAGGGAGCAATTTGAAGTCAACACTTGGGGAGGGACAGGATCAAAAGACAGAAGAGAAACAATGAGGGGCAGGTTAGGAGGGATGGTAATCCAGTTAGTCTTACACAACACGACTATCAGGGAGGTCATTGGCAAAACTACACAGATATGGCCTATATTGAATTGTCTGCTGTCCCAAAGGGAATGGTTGGGGAGGGAGGGATGAGGAGAATTTGGAACTCAAAGTTTTAGGAACAACTGTTTAGTATTGTTGTTGCAACTAGGAAAGAAGACATACAGTTAAGGAGGAATAGAAAGTCATCTGGCCCTACAGGAGAAAAGAGAAGATGGAGACAAGAGAAGGGAGTGATGACAGAAGAGAGGGTAGATTGGAGATAGGGAAAATTAGATTGCTTGGGGTATTGGGGTGGGGGGAGGGGATAAAAGGGGAGAAAATTTGGAACCCAAAAATTTGTGAAAATGAATGTAAGAAAATTAAATAAAAAAAATAAAAAAAAGAAACTCATATTACTAGTCCAAATGGGTACATGATTTTCGTATAAAAATTGATACCTTGAATAAGCTACAGGAGCAAGGAATAGTGTATTTATCAGATTTATGGAGAGGGGAAGAATTTTTTTCTGAAGAAATGATAGAAAGCATTATGAAATGCAAGATGGATAATTTTGATTACTTTAAACTTAAAAGTCTTTGCACAACCAAACGCAATGCAATCAAAATTTGGAGGGATGTAGTAAATTGGGAAAAAATATTTATGGGTAAGCTCAGGGATAAAGGCCTCATTTCTAGAACATATAGAGAACTGACTCAAATATGTAACCATACAAGTCATTCCCCAATTGATAAATGGTCAAAGGATATGAACAGGTAATTTTCAGGGGAAGAAATTAAAGATATCATTTAATCATACGAAAAAGTGCTCTAAATCCCTATTGTTTAGAGAGATGCAAATCAAAACAACTCTGAGGTACCACATCACGCCTATAAGATTGGCAAACATGACAGAACAAGGAAATGGTACAGGCTGGAGAGGATGTGGGAGAGTTGGAACATTAATTCATTGTTGTTGGAGCTGTGAGATGATCCAGCCATTCTGGAGAACGGTGTGGAACTATGCCCAAAGGCCTTCAAAAATGTGCATACCCATTGACCTAGCAATATCGGTACTAGGACTGTATCCCCAAGAGATTATAAAAATGGGAATGGGTCCCACACGTACAAAAATATTTATAGCAGTCCTCTTTGTGGTAGCCAAGAACTGGAAGTCAAGGGGATGCCCATCAATTGGGGAATGGCTGAATAAATTATGGTATATGAATGTAATGGAGTACTATTGCACCATAAGAAATGATGAACAAGAAGACTTCAGGGAGGCCTGGAAGGACTTATATGATCTGATGTTGAGCAAAAAAAGCAGAACCAGGAGAACTTTGTGCACAGCAACGACCACAGTGTGCAAGAGTTTTTTCTGATAACACAAGAACTTACTGAGAAAAAAAAAAATCCAATGTCGGTTTTCTAAGGCAAATTGCCTTCCACACTCAGAAAAAGAAATATGGAAGTCATTCACAGAATGTAGAAGATCATGTTTGTGGGTGTGGGTTTTAGTGTATTACGTTTTGATTTGTTATATGATTTCTTCCATTTATTTTTGTTCGACTACATAGCATGACTATAGTGAAAAATGTGCTCAATAGGAAAGTATATGTAGATCCTACACAGAATTGCATGCTGTCATGGGGAGGGAGGGGGATAGTGGGGGGAAGGTGTGGGGGGGATAAAATCTTAATTTTGAGGAAGTGATTGTAGAACATTAAAAATATAAAAAATAAAATAAATTAAAAAAGAATTTAAAAAAGAGAAGAGGTTGAAATCCAGGCACTTACCACTGCCTTATAGCTAGAATGAAGCCAATTAGTATTTAGATAGCAAATAGAAGAGAGAGAATAAGTGAACCCCAACTCTCTGAAAGCAGCTTGACCAGAAACTTTCAAGTCTTCAAGCAACAAGAGCCATTTGCTATCAGTTTCAAAAGAAATCCAGTCTCTAACTATGCCAAAATGTTTGAGAAGCCCAAAATATTACTATTGTAGGGAAGAAAGGGGGGAGGTTGGAAAGCTACTGGCAAGAGCTATTTCCCATCCTGTGTCTCTGTTAGCTCTCTTATCCACTTAATGATTTCCAAAGTTACATGAATAAAGTACCCTCAACAATGTTGGTTATTCTTAAAAAAATATTTGTACTTGTCTAAAACTCGATATTTCAAGTATTATCAAAGTTTTGATCCCATGACAAACAGAATTGGACCACAAGTCATTTCTGTAAATATGTTACAGCACAGAAATTGTAGCATCCAGGAGATTTCCAACTCACATTTCCACCTGGGTGGCAGTTTCATTTTCTCATGAGGGTTTGCTGAATTGTTAGAATGAATTCGATTTTTTTCCCCAATTTGTCTATATTCCCTTCAAGCTCAGGTACGGGAAAGCAACAGAATAAAGAGGAAGAAATAATTGCAGTTACAATATGGTATAATTCCATAGGTGATTCATGCTCCTACATAATGTAATATCCAAGGCACAAAAATATGGAAAGCTGGATCATATCTGACTCCATGAAACTTACCATTTAGTATTTATGGCATGGTTCAAATGTTCAATTCTTTGTTGTAGTCACCATATTTGAAATCTTTGAGCATGTGTGTTAATAACTAAAACATCACAAAACTTAAAAAGTTAAAGAGGACAATTCAATAGGAAGACAAGGGTAGTGAAGCATATTCCTTTTCATTAAAACTGACAGCATAAAAATATATATAAATGGTTGTATAACCTTTTTTAAAGGTCAGTAGTTCTCTTTTTACCCAATGCCTGAAATAAATGTTCCAATAATTTCAGTTCCACAAAATATTATGATTCTCGTGAATCATAAGTTTCCGTTTCAAAACCGTCACATACAGTCAACTGGGATAAGCCACATGGACTTAGAAGCAACAGAAATATCCAATGAAGAGAAGGCATATAACTTTACATTTTCCTCTTTCTCTATCTGCCCTCACAAGGCACCTCTAAGCACCAAATCAGCACCAAATCTGTTCCTGCTTCTCTCTTAAATACTACAACAGAAACAATCGTGCACTAAAATAACCACAGAAAAGGGCATGGGAAATAGGTAGGAAATAATAAAATCTCACCAGTATGTTATGTAACCCAATACAATTGGAACATGAAAAATATGAAAATGGAAGATTGGGAACTAAAGTTAAAACCGAAGATTTTGTGGTCCTGTAAGAACAAAACAATTCTGTGGTAACTACTAATGTTTCTGACCAATGTCACCCAGAAATACTCTTAGATTAGGTAAAATATGAAAGTGATCAAAAAATGAAAGATACCTAGAACACTATATTCGAAATATATAAGGGATGATGAAACCAAAGGAAAATTCCAAACCATGAAATCAAACATACAAAAGAATAGTTATTAAGCACTTACTAAAGGTAATAATTTAAGTAATGTAGTAGATGAAGTGCTGAAGTTGGAATCTGAGACACCTACTTGGTTATGTGACTTTATTAATAAGTTCATATAGTATCATAGCAGCATATTATAGTATTTTGTTAAAATTAAATGAAATCATGTCAGGTATGTTGCAATACTTACAATTTTATATAAATGGTATTATAGATGCTGGACCTATAAAACAAGAAAAAAAATATACAGTACTTTTCTTCAAATAGATGATATTTTTCTCAGGAAATATATATATATATATATATATATATATATATATATATATATATATATATATATATATATATATATAAGTATACAAGGAAGCTTGAAGGTTAGAAGACAAAAATGCATAGAGAATAAGAATACTCTGAAAGAATTGGTGCTACCATAAATATGGGTATCCTTCAAAAGATATAGATTGCAACTCATTCAGGCCTGACTAACATAACAATGCTTCCTTCTTCCCATCCTCTTCAGTGATAGACACAGTGTGTTGGAAAAAGAGGTAGTGGATACTAAAAATCAGATAAATTTAGAATATATTGAAGAAATTTCAATCTTCCCATCCTCTTCAGTGATAGACACAGTGTGTTGGAAAAAGAGGTAGTGGATACTAAAAATCAGATAAATTTAGAATATATTGAAGAAATTTCAATTTTTTTTAGTACTTAAAATGTGAAATCCTTTCCCATTCCCTAGCAACCTGACATCCCTTGAGGAATCGAAACTTATTCATTATATTTCCTCTATTAAATAAATCAGAAGATAAAAAAAAAGACAAAGATATAACCACAAATATGGACTGTTAATGGATAATTCTCATGAGCACAAATAAGAGATTGGAAATACGATATACAGGTTGTTTCATTAGGTAAAAAGAAAATTAAATTAGTTTCCAGATAATTCAAAAATCATAAATACGAAAAAGTCACTGCTCTCACTCTAAAAACAATCCACTACTCTATGTATGTATTACTATATAGGTCACAAAGCCGATTTTCCTTACAGAAAGAAAGATATATTCACATTATTCTGCTGCTCAGAAAGGTCCCTACTACATTAATATTTAATTAACTAATTAATTCCTACTACACTTTATTCCAAGTAAAGTTTAAAATAATCATTGTATTTAAAACAGTATGACATCTTAGTAATCTCTGTTCAAACATCTCACTTTAGAGAACAGGCAACACCTACAGTGTTTCAATGATATGCTCAAAGAAAAAGATGTCATGGAATCCGGCCTTTAATTTTTCAAAGTAGAAAAGCATTTTAATCATAATAGATGTTAGTTTATTTGGAATAATAGAAATATTATGATGAATTAATCCAATGGATGAACTATCATGGCACTGTAAGCAATGATAATTATGAATAATACAGAAATGCATGTGAAAATATTTAAACTCATATAAAGTTAAATAAACTGAATTGTGAAAGCAAAATATGTTATGGCTATATTGATGAAAATGGAAATAATTACCAAGCATAAATGGAAGAAATGACATGGCAATTTATCCCCTCACTTTTTTTTATATGTGGGGGAATATAAGTATGCAACATTGCTTTTAATGTTGACTTGATTAGTAAGTTTAGTTTTACTGAACTCCTTCCCTCCTTCTTTCCTCCTCTTCATCCTCCTCCTCCTTGTTCTTCCCCTCGTCCTCTCCATCCTCCTCGTCCTCCCCATCCTCCTCATCCTCCTCCCCTTTTTCCTCCTCCTCCTTCTCTTCTTCTTCTTCTTCCTTTTCTTCTTCTTCTTCTTCTTCTTCTTCTTCTTCTTCTTCTTCTTCTCCTTCTCCTTCTTCTTCTTCTTCTTCTCCTTCTTCTTCTTCTTCTTCTTCTTCTTCTTCTTCTTCTTCTTCTTCTTCTTCTTCTTCTTCTTCTTCTTCTTCTTCTTCTTCCTCTTTTCTTTATCTTCCTATTCTTTGCTATAGTAGATGTTCTTTTGGACAAGGTAAAAGGATATATTTGGGAATCAAGGTGATATAAAACAAAGGATATCAGCTTTTAAAATTATTTTGGATATGGAGCATAAGAAAGGGGATAGTTTGCAAATTCTGTGCAAGTTTTATAGGGAATTTCTTGACATATTAAAAACTTTAGATATAATTTATATTCAGTTTACTACACCAAATTTCATTTCTATCTTCTCTTGACACATGTTTATCATTAGAGATAATTTTAAGGATGAATATAAAATACGGGCTTAAAAATTCAACAAAAAGAAAGAGAGAAGGAAAAGAGGACATGCATTCTTGACCTAGCCTGTAAAGTATTGGCAGAGAAGCAGTGGTTTAGAAATGGTTTCATGTGTAAAAACTGGATTGTGTGAATTGGAATTAATCGAATTTTGTGTGATAACATTTATCATTTACATAGAGATTTGAAGTTTTCAAATCACTTTGCAGACGGTTTTATTTTTGATCCCTACAGCACAGATATTATTAAAAAATATTTTACACAAGAAGAAATGAAGGTTGATTAGGCTAAATGAAGATTATGATTTTTTATTTGTCAAAGGCAGGATTTAAAACTTGGTCATGCTTACTGGAAGGTCTCTGTTCGTTCATTGTCAGAAAAAAAAAACATTTACTGAGAGTAAAAGATTATTTCAAATGCAAGATACCCTTAATTAAAAGGTCTAGTGAGCCATAGATATTCTCCATTTTGTTCATGATATTGACTTCACCAATCACAGCTGCAGAGACGTATAAACTGGAAAGGACAATGGACTTAAAGGATGTTAAACTGGTAGAGGGGCCTTAAATTGATTGAGATTAATGGGAAAGAATGTCCTTTTACAATATATGGGGCAATCTTAACTAGGTAGAGCATATAATGAAGTGTATTCATATTCTTGTGGGGAAAGGGTTGAATAGCAATTTTATTTCAATTCTTTGATAAGGGAAAATAGACATTGCACCAAAGATTTATTCTGTGGTCATGAAAACTGCATTTCAACTTCAAAATATTTTGCTATAAGTCAAGATGGCGGTGTAAAAAGATTCACATATGTTAGCTCCCAACCCACAGCCCATAAAATACCTGTAAAGAACTCCCAACAAATTCTGGAGCAGTGGAAGGCACAGAACAATGGAGTGTGGGAGAGTTCAGTTCCAGAGAGCCCTAGAAAACTGACACCAAAGGACTATTGCGCATCAGACCCAGAGTAGAGCCGAGTCTGGCCTTGACCGCATGGCACCGAGAGGAGCAGATCCAAGCAGGCTTCAGGGACAGAATCTCCAGTGGCCGTTCAGGTCCCTCCACCCACAGGCATAAAGGTTGGTGAGGAAGCCTTTCTTGTTGGCCGACAGGGGAGCAGGGTGTCTCCATAACTCAGGTCCCCTCAGGAGGCAACAGCAGGGGCAGCAGAGGACAGGGGCTCCCAAAGCAGACAAGAACTCTGATCCATTACTGAAGGTCTCTGCATAAACCCCCTGAGGGAAATGAGACCTGTGTGGTGGCCCTGCCTCCACCTGAGCAGTTGAACTTAATCTCATAGGAAATAGCCCTGCCTCCACTGAAAGCCCTGAGGCTGGGAAGCCACATTTGAATCTCAGACCTCAAGCACTGGTGAGGCGGGGATGGAGAGAAAGCTCAGAAGTCAAGTAACTAGCTGGGAAAACGCCAAGAAAAGGGAAAAATATGACTATAGAAGGTTACTTTCTTGGTGAACAGATATCTCCTCCCTTATTTTCTGATGAGGAAGAAAAATGCTTACCATCAGGGAAAGATGTAGAAGTCAAGGATTCTGTATCACAAAGATCCGAAATAAATATTCAGCGGACTCAGGCCATGGAAGAGCTCAAAAAGGGTTTTGAAAATCAAGTGAGAGAGGTGGAGGAAAAACTGGGAAGAGTGATGAGAGAGATGCAAGAAAAGCATGAAAAGTAGGTCAACACCTTGCTAACGGAGACCCAAAAAAATTTTGAAGAAAATAAAACCTTCAAAAATAGGCGAAGTCAATTGGCAAAAGAGGTTCAAAAAGCCAATGAGGAGAAGAATGCTTTCAAAAGCAGAAGTACCCAAATGGACAAGGAGGTTCAAAAGCTCACTGAAGAAAACAGTTCTCTCAAAATTAGAATGGAACAGATGGATGCTAATGACTTCCTGAGAAACCAAGAAATCACCAAACAAAACCAAAAGAATGAAAAAGTGGAAGATAATGTGAAATATCTCCTTGGAAAAACAACTGACCAGGAAAATAGATCCAGGGGAGACAATTTAAAAATTATGGGACTCCCTGAAAGGCATGATCAAAAAAAGAGCCTAGACATCATCCTTCACGAAATTATCAAGGAAAGCTGCCCTGATATTCTAGAACCAGAGGGCAAAATAAGTATTCAAAGAATCCATCAATCACCGCCTGAAAGAGATCTAAAAAGAGAAACTCCTAGGGACATTGTGGTCAAATTCCAGAATTCCCAGGTCAAGCAGAAAATATTGCAAGCAGCCAGAAACAAACAATTCCAGTATTGTGGACATATAATTGGGATAACACAAGATCTAACAGCTTGTATATTAAGAGACGAAAGGGCGTGGAATAGGATATTCCAGAAGTCAAAGGAACTAGAACTAAAACCAAGAATCACCTACCTAGCAAAACTGAGCATAATACTTCAGGGGAAAAAGTGGTCTTTCAATGAAAGCATTCTTGATGAAAAGACCAGAGCTGAAAAGAATAGTTTACTTTCAAACACTAGAAGGAAAAGAAGCATGAAAAGGTAAACAGCAAAGAGAAGTAACAAGGGACTTACTAAATTTGAAGTGTTTACATTCGTACATGGAAAGACAATGTTTGTAAATCTTGAAACTTTTCAGTATCTGGGTAGTTGGTGGGATTACACACCACACACACACACACACACACACACACATGCACATACACACAGAGACACACAGACACAGAGAGCACAGAGTGAATTGAATAGGATGGGATCATACCTTAAAAAAATGAAGGTAAGCAGAGAGAGAGAAATGTAGTGGGAGGAGCGAGAGAGAGAAATGGAATAGGGAAATTATCTCTCATAGAAGAGGCAGGAGACTTTTTAGTGGAGGGAAAAACAGGATAGCTGAGAGAAAAACAAGAAGTATACTCTCATCGTATTCGACTAAAGGAAGGAATAAAATGCACACTCATTTGGGTATGAAAACCTATCTTACAATACGAAAATGTGGGCGAGAATGGGATAAGCAAGGTGGGTGGATAATGGAAGGGAGGGCAATGGGAGGAGGGAGCAATTTGAAGTCAACACTCGGGGAGGGACAAGATCAAAAGAGAGAATAGAAGCAATAGGGGGCAGGAGAGGATGGAGGAAAATATAGTTAGTCTTACACAACATGACTATTATCACAGTCATTTGCACAATTACACAGATATGAACTATATTGAATTGCATGCCTTCTCAAAGAAATGAGTGGGAAGGGAGGGAGGGGGAAAAATTGGAACTCAAAGTTTTAGGAATAACTGTCGAGTATTGTTCTTGCTACTAAACAAACAATTAAATAAGTGGATGGCCGAATAAATAAATAAATAAGCAAACAAGCAAATAAATAAATGAGGGAATGAATGAATGAATGAATAAATGTGATCACCCACATATGCATGTATAGATATATTAGTGTGTATATATGTATGTATTCACTTATGCATGTATGTGTATATGTGCTTGTATGTATATGTTTCTGTGTATATGCATACATGTACATCAGTATGTATATATACACATTTCCAAATATACTGATGAGCTCTAAAACATTGGTCGCAGGAAAGAACACTTTTTATTGAGCTTGTTATCATTTCCTTGCCAAAATTATATGACTTTTCTCACATATCTAGAATAATCTGTGTCAAAAGTGTTTATACATATGAGTGCCAACAGAAATGTTCACTTTCTGTAAAAAAAAAAAAAAAAAAAAAAAAAGAAGATACCAGCATCACCTGGGAGGGCTGTCAGTTCTTGTGAAGAAAGTTTATTTTGAATATACAATTTTTCACGGAATTAAACATTTTCAATTTTCTTACAACTGTTTTTTTTTTCCTCAATGAAGTCAATAATAAATAAAATAGTTTGTACTTTCCATTTTCCATTAACACTTTAACAAATAAGTTTACACATGTTGGTGTCAATGAATTTAATTAAATGTGATTGTACTTAAATCATCTTCAAGCAGACAATGCCCTTTCAGTTTTAATAATTTTGTTTTCATATTCTTTCATTTCTTTTTCTTATGGTATTGGAATGTGCACTCTGGACAGAAATTCTTTATTATTCCAGTTAAATTTTATATGCCTGTATGCCAGAATGTATCACTTGGCGTTTTCTTCCACTTTTGGCACATTAATCAAATGAATATAAGTTGCCTTTGCAGTTATACATTGAAACTTTTCTTAATAGGTCACTTTGCTTAGTTACGTACAAACACCCCTCAGCAATTAGCAGCTTATTGTGCAGTTAACAGGAGACTTTGAATAAAGGCCAAGATAAAATATTACCTTCAAATAGACACATGATCATGTACAATAAGAATCTTATTTGTCCTCAGTGGTAATCAAGTCCAATTTCATAACTATTCGTCCATAGGAAAGGGGGAGAAGTAATAAACAAAAATTACATTGATATAAATATGTAAAAATGCAATATTCCTTATAAAAGTTGTAAATTCCCTTTAATTACACATAGAGAAGAACACTGCGCTTTTAATTTCTTCCAATATTTTTATGTTATTTGTAGTTGTTTTTTTTTTTTTTTTTTAAATCACATAGGCATATATTGAAAGAATATTTAGAGGTCTTTATTCTTCTCCTACTTTTTTAACAAAACAGGTAACAGAGGTGCTGGTTATAATTTTGTAACCTCAGAAATAAAACAATTAACTGAAGTGGTTTTGAATAATGAGAAATAAAGGAAAAGTAATCACATTTCTGAAATCTTTGAAATTTTGTAATATAGTGTATATGAATATATAAGGTGTGACGGAATCATTAGTAGCATTGGAAATAAAAAGTACATCCTTCAAAATAATTTCCCTGCTCCTATTTTTTCTTTTCTAATCTCAAATTATAAATTTGAAATGCATAAACTTTACTGATGTCCAATCCAGTCAAAGAAGACTTTTAAAAAATTAACAAAATTTATAAATTTTAAGTTGTACTTTTCTTTCAATTAGGCATCATCACAATTCCCCCGTATTTATGCACTCTATTACCATAATATAACAACTACTCTTTAATGATCTCATCTATAAACTTTCTGTTGAATAGAGTAAAATATTCAGTAATTACAGGTATGTTGTGTGCTCTCAGTCTGATTTTTGAAAATGCACATCATTTTAAAAAGTATTATGTCCAAAACTGTTAGCACTGTTGATCATATCAACAACCAAACTAACAAAAAACACATGATTATCTCAGTAGATGAAGAAAACGTTTTCGAAAAAAAATACAATACCCATTCCTATTAAAAACACTGAAGAACATAGAAATAAAGGGAACCTTCCATAAAATAATCAGCAGTATCTACCTCAAACCTTCAGCAAGCATTACATGCAATGGGGATAAGTTAGATGCATTTCCAATAAGATTAGGGGTGAAGCAAGGATGTCCATTATCACCACTGTTATTCAATATGGTACTAGAAATTTTAGCTGTAGCAATGACGCAAGATAAAGAAATTGAAGGAATAAAAATAACCAAAGAAGAAACTAAGTTATCACTCTTTGCAGATGATATGATGATATACTTAGAGAATCCCAGAGATTCAAGTAAAAACTACCTGAAATAATAAACAACTTTGGCAAAGCTGCAGGTTACAAAATAAACACCCAGAAATCTTCTGCAT
This sequence comes from Bettongia penicillata ogilbyi, assembly GCA_023548195.1. Lineage (NCBI taxonomy): Eukaryota > Metazoa > Chordata > Mammalia > Diprotodontia > Potoroidae > Bettongia > Bettongia penicillata. Next base: position 757,331 of record JAJHZJ010000557.1, on the reverse strand, counting down.
TCCTATATATTAGCAACAAATTCCATCAGCAAGAGATAGAAAGAGAAATCCCATTTAAAGCTTAGGTAGACACTATAAAATACTTAGGAGTTTACCTGCCAAAAGAAACCCAGAGATTATATGAACACAATAACAAGACACTTTTTGCACAAAAAAAGTCAGATTTAAGTAGGTGGAAAAATATCAGTTGTTCATGGGTAGACCAAGCTAATATAATAAAAATGACAATTCTACCTCAATTAATTTACTTATTTAGTGCCATACCAATTAAACTACCAGATAATTATTTTCCAAGAATCAGAGTGAGATATAGTGCCTCCAACCTGAATGAGTAGCCTCTTATGTGGAGTATCTGTTGTGGACTACAGAAATGTCAGTAGAATGATGAAGTGTCTGGTATGACCTGGTAGTGACAGGGGCAGGACGTCGTTAACCTGAGTCATTAACCCCCTTCCTCCTGCTGCTGGGCTTCAATATCCTATCACTCCAGCCATAGTTTCTGTGTATCTTTTCTTCCAAACTCTAGAGTGTTCAATGTACATTTTTTCAAGTGACAAGGGCCCTAATGTATTCTTAACCCCTAGTCCCTGTCTTCAGGTGTCTAAAATAGTGCTTTACTTATGTCAAGTAAAATGTGTTAATAAGAGTTTATCATTTTTAGTTTTTATTATGTGCTCAGTTTCATGAGAAATATTTAAACTTCTAATAGCATACTTGTATATTCTTTGATTTCTCATCCATCTGATGCTTTTTTCCATGAAATCATATCACATGTCTAAATCTTGGTAGAGTTTTCTTCAAAAGTTGACCTGATTTGAAGAAAATGTCATACACCTCAAAACTACTTGGTAATAAGCTGCTCCAAACTGATCTAGGGTGTCTAGCAAACGTAATTTCCTCAACCCTACTCAAACTATATCTACATTCTCAGGCTTCATCTGAACTTGTCTGCTGATAATAGTAACACAAGTGTCACCTCTGCACCACAATGAAGCAACAAAGCTAGATTTTGTGGAGATATTATTGTTTTGGGGTTTTTTTTATATTTATTTATTTATTTAACTTTTTACATTCATTTTCACAAAATTTTGGATTCCAAATTTTCTCCTTTTTTATCCCCTCCCCCCACCCCAATGCACCAAGCAATCTAATATTCCCTATCTCCAATGTGCCCTCTCTTCTGTCATCCCTCCCTTCTCTTGTCCCCATCTTCTCTTTTCTCCTGTAGTGCCAGATGACTTTCTATTCCTCATTAACTGCATGTCTTCTTTCCTAGTAGCAACAACAATACTAAACAGTTGTTCCTAAACCTTTGAGTTCCAAATTCTCCCCATCCCTCCCTCCCCACCCATTCCCTTTGGGAAGGCAGGCAATTCAATATAGGCCATTTCTGCGTAGTTTTGCAGATAGGAGTGTTGTGTAAGACTAACTGAATTACCCTCCATTCTATCCTGCCCCTCATTGTTTCTCTTCTATCTTTTGATCCTGTCCCTCCCCAAGAGTGTTGACTTCAAATTGTTCCCTCCTCCCTTTGCCCTCCCTTCCATCATCGCCCCACCCTGCTTATCTCCTTCTCCCCCACTTTCCTATACTGTAAGATAGGTTTCATACCAAAGTGAGTGTGCATTTTATTCCTTCCTTTAGTGAAATGTGATGAGGGTAAACTTCTTGTTATTTGTTTTTTTTCCTCAGCTCTCCTCTTTTTCCCTCCACTAAAAAGTCTCATACTTGCCTCTTAAATGACATATAATTACCCCATTCCATTTCACCCTCTTTCCTCCCACTACATTTCTCTCTCACCATTTACCTTAATCTCTTTTAAGATATGGTCCCATCCTATTCAATTCACTCTGTGCTCTCTGTCTCTGTATGTGTGTGCATTTGTGTATGTGTGTGCGTGCATGCATGTACGTGTGTGTGGTCCCACCAACTACTCAGATACTGAAAAGTTTTGAGCGTTAAACAAATATTGTCTTTCCATGTAGGAATGTAAACAGTTCACTTTTGGTAAGTCCCTTAAGACTTCTCTTTGCTGTTTCCTTTTTCATGCTTCTTCTCATTCTTGTGTTTGAAAGTCAAATTTTCTTTTCAGCTCTGGTCTTTTCATCAAGAATGTTTGAAAGTCCTCTCTTTCATTGAAAGACCATATTTTCCCCTGAAGTATTATACTCAGTTTTGCTGGGTAGGTGATTCTGGTTGAGTAATAGTTCCTTTGACTTCTGGAATATCCTATTCCATGCCCTTCGATCCCTTAATGTAGAAGATGCTAGATCTTGAGTTATCCTGATTTTATTTCCACAATACTGGAATTGTTTCTTTCTAGCTGCTTGCAAGATTTTCTCCTTGACCTGGGAGTTCTGGAATTTGGCCACAATGTTCCTAGGAGTTTCTCTTTTTGGATCTCTTTCAGGTGGTGATCCATGGATTCTTTCAATGCTTATTTTGCCCTCTCGTTGTAGAATATCAAGGCAGTTTTCCTTGATAATTTCATGGAAGATGATACTTAGGCTCTTTTTTTGATCATGACTTTCAGGTAGTCTCATAATTTTTAAATTGTCTCTCCTGGATCTATTTTCCAGGTCAGTTGTTTTTCCCATGAGATATTTCACATTCTCTTCTATTTTTTCATTCTTTTGGTTTTCTTTCGTGATGTCTTGGTTTCTCAAAAAGTCATTAGACTCCATCTGTTCCATTCTAATTTTGAGAGAACTATTCTCTTCAGTGAGCTTTTGAACCTCTTTTTCCATTTGGCTCATTCTGCTTTTGAAAGCATTCTTCTCCTCATTGGCTTTTTGAACCTCTTTTGCCAATTGAGTGAGCCTATTTTTCAAGGTGTTATTTTCTTCAGCATTTTTTTGGGTCACCTTTACCAAGGTATTGACCCGTTTTTCATACTTTTCCTGCATCTCTCTCATTTCTCTTCCCAGTTTTTCCTCCACCTGTCTAACTTGCTTTTCAAAATCCTTTTTGAGCTCTTCTAAGGCCTGAGCCCACCTGACAACCCCCTGGGATGCCTGGGGTACCGAGGCCCCACCCTCCACGTCTTTCCCCGATGGCAAGAATATGTCCTCCTCGTCGTCAGATCCGAAAGTCGGGATCATTTGCATCTGTTCAAAAAAACTCTCTATAGTCTTATTTTTCTTCCCATTTCTAGGCATTTTCCCAGCCAGTCACTTGACTTCTGAGATTCCTCTCCACCCCTGCCTAGATCCGCCCAGCTAGTGCGTGGGGTCAGAGATTCAAATGGGCTTTCTGCAGCAAGCGGCTGCTATTCAATGGGAGCTTTAGTTCTGGTGCTGGGGTGGGGGCAGGGCCACCTCCCAGGTTCAATTCCCTCAGGGGCTTTATGCAGAGACCTTCAGAAATGGAGCGGGTGGGACAGGGCCATCTCCCAGGCTCAGCTCCTTCAGGGGCTTTATGCAGAGACTTTCAGTAATGAAGATCCTGCCTGCTGCTGGAGGAGTCCCAGGCCGCCAGTAGCGCTGCAACTGCCTTCGCCGCCACCCCCACCTCTGTCTCTGGCGCTTCCCGCCCCTGCCTCTGCCTCCGCTGCTTCCTCCCGAGGGGGCCTGAGCCACGGAGACACCCCGCTCCCCTCTCGGTGAGCCCAGGTGTGTCTCTCCCTGATATGTAGAGTCTGTGGGAAGAGGGACCTTCCAGGCCGCCGGAGCTTCCGTCCCTGAAGCCTGCTCGGATCAGGTTCTCTGGGGCCGTGGCCAGGGCAGTGCTGGGTTGGTGTCCGCTTTCTGGGGCGCAATGGACCCTGGGTATGGCTCTCCAGGGCTCTCTGGAACAGAAATCTCTTTCACTATGTTTCTGCACCCCATGCAGTGATCCAGAACTTCTGGGGAACTCTTCTTACATTAAATATATGGGCTGTGGGTTTGGAGCTTGCATACATGCATCTTTCTACTCCGCCATCTTGACTGTTTTTGCTAATATTATTTTAAAATCTATTATTATGACACAGAGAATAGAACGTGGGATTTAGAGGCAGGATGATCTGAGTTTAAAACCCTCCTAGAAATTTACTATCTCTGTGATCTAAGGCAAATCACCTAAATTCTCTGTTTGCCTCAGTTTATACATCTGTAATTGGGGATTATAGTAGGATTTACTCCACAGAGTTATAATGAAAATCAAATCTTAGTTAGGTGGTAGAGTGGGTAGAGAATGGTGCCTGGAGTCAAGAAGATCTGATTTCAAATAAGGCCTCACTCGTTGGTTGTGTGACTCTGGCCAAGTCATTTAAATTGTTTGTTTTAGTACTTTAATCAGTCAAATTAATGATAATAATAGAACCTTCCTCCTGGTGTTGTTTTGAGGATCAAATAGAATAATGATTGCAAGAATTTAATGCAGTGAAAGGCACACAATAAGTGCCATAAAAATATTAGCTATTCTCATCATCCTTAAATGAATTCAGATATATAAATGGTTTTGAAGACTTTGCCATTATATAAATGCTAGCTGGCTAGCTAGGTAGTCAGAGTAGTAGCAGTAGTAATAGTTCTAGCAGCAGTAGTAGCAGTAGTGTTAGTGATACTAGTAGTAATGGGGGTAGTAGTAGTAATAGTAGTAGTAACAATCACAGTCATAGTGATAATAGTAGTAATTGTAGAACTGGGAGGAGGACTTCAAGTTGAAACAGTCCGAGTATACTGTGTTCAACTGCCATTTCAGTGTACGAAAATATGTGAGGAAAGAAAAAAAAGTTTGAATGTCTTATAAATGGTATTCAAACCTTTGTAATATAGACAATTCCTTTAATCAACAACTTAATATACAGTTTCATTGTTTCTCCAATTTTGCCCACATTCTCTCTTTAAAATTTTAAATTGAAAACAAAACCTTCTATGCATGGATATTTGAAAAATACATCAGAGGAAACAAAGTTATACCTTTGCATCTCTCAACCTTCAGTATTCAAATGCTTGGACACAAATAGTGGTGTATAAATCCATTCTTTTTTTGCCCTCTGTTTTCTCATCTGATTTTTCTCATTTATTTATATATTTTAGTTTTCAACATTCATTTTCACAAGATATTGAGTTCCAAATTTTGCCTCCAACTCTTCCCTCACCCACCCCAAGAAACGGTGCATTGTGATTACCCTTTCTCCAAATCTGGTTTATCTTCTGTCACACTACTCCCTTCCCTTATCTCCATCTTCTCTCCTTTCTTGCCTGGCAAGATAAATTCCTATGTCTGAACTTTTTATTTCCCAGTTAGATGCAAAAACAATTCTCAACATTCTTCCAGAAACTTTCAGTTTCAACTTCTCTCCCTTCCTGTCTCCCCACCCATCCCCACTGAGAAGGCAGGCAATTCAATGTATGCTATAAATGTGGAGTTACACAAAAGACTTCTATGATAGTCATATTGTGAAAGACTAATTATATGTCAATCCATGCTATCCTGCCCCGCATTTATTCCATTCTCTCTTTTGACCTTGTCCCTTCCCAAAAATATTTACCTCCCTCCTCCCATTTGCCTTCTGTTCTCTCATGCACCCACACCCTACTTATCCCCTTCTCTCCTACTTTTCCTCAGTGTAAGATAGATTTTCATACCAAATTAAGTGTGCGTGTTATTCCCTCCATGAGTCAAATGTCATTAGAGTAAGTTTCACTTTGTCCTCTCACATCCCCCCTTTCTCCTTGATTGAAAAATCTTTTTCTTGTCTCATTTATGAGGGATAATTTGCTCCATTTCATTTCTCCCTTTCTCCTTTCAATACATTCCTCTCTAATCCCTTAATTTTATTTTCTTAGATATCATCCCTTCCTATTCAATTCATCTCCGCCCTCTGTTCATATGTATATAATCCCTCCAAATATCCAAATACTGAGAGAAGTCTCAAGAGTTACAAATATCATGTTTCAATGTAGAAATGTGAATGGTTCAACTTTAGTAAGTGCCTTAGGATTTCTCTTTCCTGCTTACCTTTTCATAATTCTTTCGACTCTTATTTTAGAAAGTCAAAGTTTCTCTTCAGATGTTGTCTTTTGATCAAGAATCCTTGAAAGTCCTCTACATCATTGAATGACAATCCCCCCCACCCCAGAAGTATTATATTCAGTTTGGCTGGGTAGGAATTTTTTATTTTAATCCTAGTTTCTTTGACTTTTGGAATATCATCTTCAAAGCCCTTTGATCCCTTAATACAGAACCTGTTAGATCTTGTGTAATCTTGATTGCATTTCCACAATACTTGAATTGTTTCCTTTTCTAGCTGCTTCCAATATTTTCTCCTTGACCTGGGAATTCTGAAATCTGGCTACAATATTTCTAGGAATTTTTCTTTTTAGATATCTTTCAGGAGCATATGGGTGGATTCTTTCAATATTTATTTTACTCTCTGGTTCTAGAATATCAGGGCAGGTTTCTTTCATAATTTCATGTAAGTTGATGTCTAGGCTCCTTTTTTCATCATGATTTTCAGGTAGCCCCATAATTTTTAAATTATCTGTCTTGGGTCTATTTTACAGGTCAATTATTTTTCCAATAAGCTATCTTATATTGGCTTCAATTTTTTTTATTCTTTTTTTTTTTGTAATTTCTTGGTTTCTCATAAAGTCATTTGGTTACATCTGATTCAATTCTAATTTTTAAAGAATTGTTTTCTTCAGTGAACTTTTGCACCTCTTTTTTCATTTGGCCTATCCTGCTTTTTCAAACATTTTTCTCCTCATTGGTGTTGTGGACCTCTTTTATTATTTTGGTTAGTCAATTTTTAAAGGTGATATTTTCTTCAGCGTTTTTTGAGTCTTCTTTAGAAACTGCTGAATTTCTTTTCATGATTTTCTTCCCTTGCTATCATTTCTCTTCCAAGTTTTTCCTCCACCTCTCTTACTTGATTTTCACAATCTTTTTTGGGTTCTTCCTTGCCCAGAGTTCACTACAAATATATTTAGGAGGTTTTCAATGAAGAAGCCTTGACTTTGATGTCTTCCTATAATGGTATGTTTTGTCCTTCCTCACCCGAAATGATGGAGAAGCATACCTGTTCCCCAAGAAAGTAACTTTCTATATTCTTATTTTTTTTCACGGTTTTCAGCGTTTTTCCAACCAGTCACTTGACTTTTGTGTCCTTTGTCAAGTGGAGGGTATACTTCAGGGATCTGTAAGTTTTCAGTTCCTTCAAGGTGGCACAATCACAGGAGAGACATTTGGTCCTCTCTTGGTCCATGCTCTGGTCTGGGAACAACCACAATATTTTCCACCCAGTCTCTGTGAGTAGGATTCCCTCTCCACAACCAAATGCAGTTCCACTTCCACCACAGCAGTGTCCCTCCTCACCACAGGGCTGCCACTAAAGGTTGAGATTCAGATGTACTGATTGATTCCCCCAGAATCTTTAGACCGAGGGCTCCAACAATGGATGTTATAGCCACCTGGGGCTTGTGCTATATAGGACCTTGCTCCCTTCTCATCTAGGTGAAAGAGCTTTCTCACTTAACTTTGAAACTGTCTGTGGCATTTGTGGTTTGAGAAATCTGGCAAGTGCAGCTGTTACCTGAATTTCACGCCCTGGAGCCTGCTCTGGTCCTGTCAAAGCTACACCATGTGGCCAAGTATGGACTGCACTGCACTCTTATCCTAGTGTGGCAGACTTTTCCTCATGGCCTTTCAGGCTTTTTTGGATTGAAAATATCTTTCATTCTGTCATTTTGTGGCTTATGCTACTCTAGAATTTGTTTAGATCCATTTTTATAAGTATTTTATGGGCTTTGTTGGGAGAAATACAGCAGGTCAGTCCTTGTACTCCACTATATTGGCTTTACCCCTCTAAAACCTTTCTTAAATTTGTCATTTCTTAGACATAAACTTATCACAGATTAAATACTAATACTAGTTTACTGTCATGGTTCATGCTAATAAAGCAAAATGTTCAATTTATATTTCCTTTTAAGGACTTAAAGAATATGATCGACATAATGTTAACGGAAGGGTATTTTTAAATAGAAATCTTTCATTTGCAAATATGTGTTATAAAGGTCCTTGGTAAGATATTTATGATACAAAAACTATAGTTTGCTTTTAACAACAACCAAAACAAGCTTTTAGAAATAATGTTCCGTCTTCCCTTTTTAATTACTAATCCATGTTTTAACTTTGGGGGATGTAAAATATTATTCCTCTCAAATGCCTTCAATTCTGACAGGTGTCATACTCTGAGTTATCTATGCAAAGTGTCGTCCACAGTTTGGTGGTAAGAATTCAGTAAATCAGACTGTTATTACAATCACCTGTGCCATCATGGTTCATAAAAATTTATGTAAGCCATCAAAAAGTAATGTTTACCTCTTCAGAATAATCTGCCCATAATGTCTCATATGGATTTCATTGTACAAGGTTATTTTTCAGAACCCAAACAGTGTAACAAACACAAATTTAAACTCATCTATATCAACCAAGCAGTTTCCATGTGTTTTTGTTCTATTAAATCTCATGTTCCTATATTATCTTCATTATCACAGCCTTTGAGGACAAATAATTACAAGTGGCCCTTGTTTAATTCAAAATCAGTACAAGCTTTAAATAAAATTTAAATTTATATCCCAGAGAAGGGCTATCACCAGTTTGTGAAAACATAGAGATTTAGAGGACTTTTTAAACCTTCTTTTTATTATCCTTTCAGTATTGATCACTACAAGAGTAAGCATATGGACTTGAGATTAATAGCAGTAACGAAGTGAAAAGAACTTAACATTATTGTTGAAACCTAATAGGTTGTTCATTGATTATGATCTTCTTGAGAACTGTCTTTTTTTTTTCTCCTTAATATACCCAGAGAAGGATACAGTGCCTGTAGCACATGGGGTTCTTGTTGTGTGTCAAGTGAGTGACTGCAATATCAAAAGTCCAAATCACCTTAAGTTTGAAAAGACATAGGAGTTTATAGCAAATTATACCAGCATAAGGCTAGAAAAAGTGTTTATCATGAATAAAAAGTGAGGACTGTCTGTAAGAAAAGACTCTTTCCAGAATGTACATAAAAGGTTTATCAGAATGTTCAAACTCATTGAATTGTATTAGAATAGGTATCTTGATTTCAAAATGTACTTTTGAAATTTTAATCATAGAAAGGTATTTACAAATTCCGTAGTTCTTTTAGCTTTAATAATCATTTCAATACAATTTAAACATTAACAATTTCAATAAATAGCCCCAAATATGTATGTTGAAAGCTCACTTTTTTCCTCTTGTTCATTTTTACCGCATATACATTCATGCATCATCCATAGATGCTTGACCATTTTATTCATGGATTATCCTTTTATACTATATGATATTAATATAGTATTTCTGTTAACAATATGCACATAAGCACACATGTATATATATGCATTTCATATACTGTACATGTATGTAACTCTACCCTAGTTTACATTTTCTGTATTTTTAAATGCTTAAGAATTATTTCAAATATGAAAACAAAAAAAATAATTCCATATAAACTGAGTTACACACACAAAAAAATATTTTTATATGAAACCATGAATGTCCACAAATTTCTTTAAAAATACTTGTGCACATTCAACAAGATAGTTTTAAAATGATCCTACTTGAAATGTCTCTCTTGTGTTCATTTAAATATATTTGTGTATACACACGTATACATATATATATATATATATTGCATAATGCATATATAATGTAAACAATGTCATGCATTATATATGTCTACACCATGTCTGTATGGGTATATGTGTTCGTATTTCTGTGTCCTTTTGGCTTTATTATTGTTAATCCTATTCATAGACAATAGTTCAATAGACCAAGACAAAGAAAAACGTAATAAATCTTCTAACTACTTAACCTAATCAAAAACCATGCCTTTCCAATTTACTTTCCACTGACTCTACCAGGAGCTAGGTGCCATCAACATAGTTCTTCTAGAGCCATGATTTGCTATTGTCTTGATCAGAGTTCTTAAGTCTTTCAGTAACCATTCCTTCCTTCTTTTATTCCTTCCTTTCTTCCCTTCTTGTTTTATGGGTTTTTATTTAGCTACCTTTTTTTTTCTTCTTCTTCCTTAATTCATATGACCAATGACTTTCTGAAATCATCTCCTGCATTGAGACTGTGCAGTGGATAGAGCAATGAGTCTGACAGTAGTCAAGAAGACCTGAGTTCAAATTTGACTTCTAACACTAGATGAAATTGTGACTCTTGGTGAGCCACTTAAGCTCTGTTTGCATTAGTTTCCTTATCAGTTAAAATACAGGAAATAATAACACTTACTCTCCATAGTTATTTATCAAATGTGATACAAATTGTAAAAAGTTTTGCAAATGTTAAAGTGCTATATTAAATAAATAATATCAATGACAATATTGCCAAGATTATTATGTAATTAAAGTTAAATCACATTTATACAGCACAATTATTTTAGTCATCCTAACTGTGAAAGAAGCAATCACAAACACCCTGTTGCAATCTAAATTTTGCTCTCTCCCATTTTATTTTCTTCTTCAATATCAAGATTTTTCTTTTTATTTTCACTCTTTCCTCCATGTCATTATTTTACTTTTCAACTCTTTCTCCTCCTTGCTTCATTCCCAGTTGAGTTCAATTTATTTTTATACTCATATGGTTGTGTGCATGTATTTATTCAGTTTTTTCTGTATATTTCAAAAAATGTCCGTTTTATGTGATGCTCCTTCCCCACAAGCCACTCCTCCCTTTGTACATACTTTGCATTTGCCAAAGATATGAGAAATAACAAATTCCATTCCTTTCTTCATCTTGTTTATGCTAACACATTCTTCCTTTTGTCCTCATTTTTTTCGTTCCTCTCTTAAACCTTCAGAACAGAATTAGTGTACCCTTTCATTGCCTCCCCCTTAAGTTGCCTTATTTAATTCCTTCAATAACCTTCAAAGTTACAAAGGTCTTTAAGGGATACTAATTCCAATTTTCTCTATTAGAAAGTTAATAGAAGTAGATCAGCATACAGCTTTGTTCAATTGCTGAAAAAAAATTACCTATACAGAATTTTCTAGACTCTTCTATTTATATCTCAAATTCCTACCCAGTCCTGGTCTATCACTAGAAAAGTTATTCTTATAGTTTCACCTTGAATTACTTGATACTTTTTTCCTTTTCTTGTAGGAACTTTTTCTGGACTAGGTATGTGGTAGTTGAGTGAGCCATCTTGGTGGAAAATTTACATTTTCCCCTAAAGAAAAGACTGGGGGCAGAAGGGGATAGAAATTGATTACATCTCTTTTTGAAAAGCTAATAATTTATTTCTGGCAATTTATGCCATGTTCATAATGACTTATTCCATTATGATATATTTAAAATCCATTTAGAAACATGTTTGAAATTCTTACTCATACATTTCAACAGATTTTTACATTGAATAATGCCATGTCGTTATACTGAAATATGACACCCTTTACTACTAGCCTTTTATGATTTCTAATACATTTTCCAATTATTTCTTTTATGTTTAATATGACTAGGTCATTGATATAAATATGATAATTTTGTGTGTGTGTGTGTGCATGATTGTGTGCATAAACTCAACTCCACCAATGAAGAGAATCAAGTGTTTGGAAAATTCATACTTAAAAGTCACGTAAATAGGGGGAGGAGCAAAGATGGTGGAGTAGAAAGATTCACATATGCGAGGTCCAAGCACACAGCCCATAAATTACCTATAAAAAGAACTCCCAATATGTTCTGGAGCAGTGGAAGCCAACTAGCAACAGAGTGGAGGAGATTTGTCTTCCACAGAGCCCTGAAAAATCGACACTGAAGGTCCATCATGCACCAGACTGGGAGTGGAGCCCAGGCCTGCCTTGGCCAACCAGCCCCAGAAAAGCACATACGAGCAGGCTTCAGGGACAGAATCTCTGGTGGACACGATGGTCCCTCAAGCCACAGGCGCTACAGGTCAGTGAGAGAGACTTCTGGGTTGGCCGAGAGGGGAGTGGGGTGTCTCCAGGACTGAGGCTCCCTTGGGAGGACACTGTGGGGGAAGCATCGGTCAGGGGCTCCTGCGACAGGCAGGAGCACAAAGGGCTCCACATAAACCCCCTGAGGGAATTGAGTCTGGGAGGCGGCCCGGCCCCCACCTGAGAACCTGAACTTAATCCCACTGAATAGCAGCTGTGCCACCTGCTAAAAGCACTGAAGCTAGGAAGCAGCATTTGAATCTCAGACCCCAAGCACTAGTGAGGAGGGGGTGGAGAGGAATCTCAGAAGTCAAGTAAATGGCAGGGAAAATGCCCAGAAAAGGGAAAAAAAATAAGACCATAGAAGAATACTTTCTTGGTGAACAGATGTTTCCTCCTTTCCTTCTTGAAGAGGAAGAACAATGCTTGCCATCAGGGAAAGATATAGAAGTCAAGGCCTCTGTATACCAAACATCTGAAAGAGATAGGCAGTAGGCTCAGGCCATGGAAGAACTCAAAAAGTATTTTGAAAATCAAGTTAGATAGGTGGAAGAAAAACTGGGAAGAAAAATGAGAGAGATGCAAGAAAAGCACGAAAAACGGGTCAATACTTTGGTAAAGCAGACACAAAAATATGCTGAAGAAAATAACACCTTGAAAAATAGGCTCACTCAATTGGCAAAAGAGGTTCAAAAAGCCAATGAGGAGAAGAATGCTCTCAAAAGCAGAATTAGCCAAATGGAAAAAGAGGTTCAAAAGCTCACCGAAGAAAACAGTTCTCTCAAAATTAGAATGGAAAAGATGGAGGCTAATGACTTTCTGAGAAACCAAGAAATCACCAAACAAAACCAAAAGAATGAAAAAATGGAAAATAATGTGAAATATCTCATGGGAAAAACAACTGACCTGGAAAATAGATCCAGGAGAGACAATTTAAAAATTATGGGACTACTTGAAAGCCATGATCAAAAAAAGAGCCTAGACATCATCTTCCATGAAATTATCGAGGAAAACTGCCCTGAGATTCTAGAACCAGAGGGCAAAATAAGTATTGAAGGAATCCATCGATCACCGCATGAAAGAGATCCAAAAAGAGAAACTCCTAGGAACACTGCGGCCAAATTCCAGAGTTCCCAGGTCAAGGAGAAAATACTGCAAGCAGCTAGAAAGAAACAATTCCAGTATTGTGAAAATACAATCAAGATAACACAAGATCTAGCAGCTTCTACATTAAGGGATCGAAGGGCGTGGAATAGGATATTCCAGAAGTCAAAGAACTAGGACCAAAACCAAGAATCACCTACCCAGCAAAACTGAGTATAACACTTGAAGGTGAAAACTGGTCTTTCAATGAAACAGAGGACTTTCAAGCATTCTTAATGAAAAGACCAGAGCTGAAAAGAAAATTTGACTTGCAAACACAAGGATGAGAAGAAGTATGAAAAAGTAAACAGGAGAGACAGTCATAAAGGAATTACCAAAGGTGAACTGTTTACATTTCTACATGGAAAGACAATATTTGTAACTCATAAAACTTTTCAGTATCTGGGTAGTTGGTTCAATTACACAAACACCGACATACACAAACACCCACACACATATGGACACATGTGCACCCACACATATACACACATGTACGCACACATGGAGACAGAGAGCACAGAGTGAATTGAATGGGATGGGATCATATCTTAAAAAAAAATGAAGGTTAATGGTGAGAGAGAATTGTATTGGGAGGAGAGAGAGTGAAATGGAATGGGGTAAATTATCTCTCACAGAAGAGGCAAGCAGGAGACATTTTAGTGGATGGGAATAGAGGAAAGCTGAGAAAAAAGCATGAAGTTTACTCTCATCACATTCGACTAAAGGAAGGAATAAAATGCACACTTATTTTGGTATGAAAACCTATCTTACAATACAGGAAAGTGGGGGAGAAGAAGATAAGCAGAGTGGGGGGGATGATGGAAGGGAAGGCAATGGGAGGAGGATGCAATTTGAAGTCAACACTCTGGGAGGGACAGGATCAAAACAGAGAATAGAAACAATGGGGGGCAGGATAGGATGGGGGAAATACAGTTAGCCTTAAACAACACGACTATTATCGAAGTTATTTTCAAAACTACACAGATAGGTCCCATATTGAATTGCCTGCCTCGCCAAAAGGAAGGGGTGGGGAAGGATGGATGGGAAGAAGCTGGAACTCAAAGTTTTAGGAACAACTGTCAGGTATCGTTCTTGCTACTAGGAAATAAGAAATCCAGGAAATGGGGAATAGAAAGTTAAATGGCCCTACAGGACAAAAGAGAAGATGGGAACAAGGGAAGGGAAGGATGATAGAAGAGAGGGAATATTGGTGATAGGGGAAATTAGAATGCTTGGTGTATTGGAGTGGGGGGAGGGGATTAATGGGGGAAAATTTGGAACCTAAAATTTTGTGAAAATGAATGTAAAAAGTTAAATAAATAAATTTATATTTTATTTTTTTTAAATGTCACTTAAATACTTATAGTTTAAAAATAGAATTCTACGGAGGGTGGGGGGTGGAGCCAAGATGGCAGAGTGAGTGCAACGACTCACCTAAACTCTCGGACAAACTCCTTCAGATACCTCTGAAAGGAGAATCTGGCTAAATTGTGGAGGTATGGAATCCAGTGGGAGACATATTGTGACGGATTTGGAGCTCAGGTTGGACTGGAAGGTCCATGGGAAGGATCTGTTCTGTGGAGGTAAGCCCACAGGGCACAGAGCAGCATAGCCAGCACAGTGGAGCAAAAGGAGGTACCGCCTGAGGAGGCAGGCGGAACCAGAGGAGCGGCACCTAGGTCAGGAGAAAAGCCAAACCGAGTCATTGAGAGCTGCCCAGTGCCAGATATCAGTGCAGCAGCTCCTGAGACCTTCAGCCCAAAGATCAAACTTCGGTAAGCCACCTGCTTGAGCTTTCAGGAACCAGAATGGCGGAGTGATCAGTAAATGCTCTCTCTTCCCCCCTTGATGACAGTGAAAGAACGATAAATTATTTCCCCAGAAAAATCTTAGATCCTTAGGAACAACAGAAGGACACCAATAGTCTCATAACACCTGAGGCTATGAACATAGCCAAGGGTGATTCCTCCTACGGTGGCAGTGGCAAACCGGAAGGACAGAGGACCGAGGGAAGAGAAAACTCACACTAGGTCCCAGGCAAGCCTCATAGGCAGCAGAGGAGCCCCAGCAGGGGTGGGAACACGCATTAGCATCTAGGTGTGCCTCAGCTGTCCAGGGTGATCAGAAAGGCCATAGAGCAGATGGGATTACCAGCCCTTGAGCTTCCCTTTGCCTCAGTTCAGCTGAGGACATCTCCTGTGACCAGAGCCCTCCTCTTCCACACTTAGCAAGTTAACCCAGGGGTGATCTTGGAAACACCAAATAAAAACCTGCTTTTTGCTTTTTCACAAATCAACTCATCAAAATGTTCTCTAGCTTCTGACTGAAAGAACCAGAAGCCACAACATTCAATCAACATCATGAACAAGAAAAAGCATAGGGCCGAAAGAACCATAGAATCTTTCTATGGGGATAAGGACCAAAGAAAAAACACCAAAGAGGTCAGAGCTGAGACTGTACTTCCATCTGAAACTTGAGAAGGGACTCTGAACTGCCCATAAGCACAAGCAGCTCTCTTGGAACAGCTGAAGAAGGAAATAGAAGATAAACTGGCCAATGACTTTAGAATTATTAAGAAAGAATTCACTGATGAGAACATGTCTTTGAAAAGGAAAATTACACAGATGGAAAAGGAAGTTCAAAAATTAACTAGAGAAAATAACTTCCTAAAAGGGCAAATGGAAAAGGAAGTATAAAAATTAACCAGAGAAAATAGCTAAATAAAAGGAAAAATTGGGTAGATGGAAAAGGAGATGCAAAAGTTAAATGAAGAAAACAATTTGATAAAGATTAGAATTGGGCAAGTAGAAACTAATGATTCAATGAGACAGCAACAATTAGTCAAAGAAAATCTAAAGAATGAAAAGATAGAAGGAAATGTAATATATCTAATTGGAAAAACAACTGACCTGGAAAATAGATCCAGAAGAGAAAACTTAAGAATTATTCACGTGCCAGAAACCCGTGATGGAGAAAAAAGCTTAGACAATATCTTCCAGGAAATCACCAACAAAAATGCCCAGAATTACTAGATTCAGAGGGCAAAATAGTCATCGCAAAAATCCACCATTCCCCTCCTGAAAGGGATCCCAAACTCTAAACCTGAAGAAATATAGTTGCCAAATTCCAGAGCTATCAATGAAGGAGAAAATACTACAAGCAACCAGAAAGAAACGATTTAATTATCAAGGGGATACAGTCAGGATTATTCAGGACCTTGCAGCTTCTACATTAAAAGATCGAAAGAATTGGAACCCAATATTCAGTAAGGCAAAAGAGTTGGCACTACAACCAAGGATCAACTACCCAGCAAAGTTAAGCATAATATTCCAGGCAAAGAGAAAGTCATTCAATGAAGTAAGGGATTTTCAGAGTTTCCTGACCAAAACGCCAGAACTTAATAGATAATTCGATCTTCAAAGGCAGGTATGAAGAGAATCACAAAGAGGCAAACAGTCGGGGGGGGGGGGGAGGGAATTGTTACTCAGGGCAAACTGTTTATGACCTCATAAGGGAACATGACACCTATTAATTTTGAGAATTGTGTGTCCGTTATGAAATATAAAAGGGATATGCATGGGGGAACGGGTGTAAAGTAAATGATATCATGATAAAAACTATGATTTCAGTATGAGAAGGGATTGTAATAGGAGATTTGAAAAGCAGGAATCAGAAAATGGCAAATTACATCACAGGAAGAAGTACAAAATCATAATAGAGGGAAGGAGGGGAGGGAGATGAGCATTGTGTGAGAGGTACTCTCATCTGATTTGTTTAAAGGGCAGAACAATAAACTTAAGTAGATAATCCTAACTAGCTCTACAGCCACTAGGAGAGGAAGGGTGTAGAAAGGGGTGGGAGGCTAAAGGGGAGGGAAGAAGCAATAAGAGTAAAGGGAAGTAAAAGGGAGGGTTGCTCAAAGAAGGAGGAGAAAGCATCAGGAGGAGGTGGTGAAAAGTGAATACTATTGAGGAGGGAAAGGGAGACAGGAGAGCTAAAAGC
This sequence comes from Bettongia penicillata ogilbyi, assembly GCA_023548195.1. NCBI lineage: Eukaryota > Metazoa > Chordata > Mammalia > Diprotodontia > Potoroidae > Bettongia > Bettongia penicillata. Next base: position 740,274 of record JAJHZJ010000557.1, on the reverse strand, counting down.
ACAAATGGGGGGAAAGAAGATGGAGGGAAATACACAGATTGTAATGATAACTGTGAATGAGAGTGGAATGAATTCTCCCATAAAAGAGAGACGGATAGCAGAGTGGATTTAAAGTCATAATCCAGGGGGGTGGAGTCAAGATGGCGGAGTAGAAAGACTCACGTATGCTAGCTCTGAACCCACAGCCAATGAATTTAATGTAAGAAGAGCTCCCCACAAGTTCTGGATCACTGCAGCGTGTGCTGAAACACAGTGGAAGAGATTTGCGTTCCAGAGAGTCCTGGAGAGCTGTCCCCAGGGTCCGGCGCACCCAGTAAATCGGAGCCCAAACCTGCCCTGCCCTGGCCACGGCCCCAGAGGAGCAGATCCGAGCAGGTTTTAGGAACGGAACCTCCGGCAGCCAGGAAGGTTCCTCCGCCCACAGACACTACAGGTCAGTGAGAGAGACTTCTGGGCTGGCTGAGAGGGGAGCGGGGTGTCTCCGTGACTCGGGCCCCCTCGGGAGGAAGCGGCGGAGGCAGAGGCCGGGGCAGGAAGTGGTGGAGGCAGCTGTTGCGCCGGGACTCCCCGAGCAGGCAGGCAGAAGATCAGGTCCCTGCATAAACCCTCTGAGGGAGCTGAGCCTGGGAGACGGCCCTGCCCCCACCCAAGCACCACAGGTTAAGCTCAGATTGAATAGCAGCGTGCCGGCCGCGGAAAACCTATTTGAATCTCAGACCCCAAGCACTAGCTGGGCAGATCTAGGCAGCGGTGGACAGGAATCTCAGAAGACAACTAACAGACTGGGAAAATGCCCAGAAAAGGGGAAAAAAAATAAGACTATAGAGAGCTTCTTTGAGCAGGTGCAAATGTTCCCGCCTTTCATTTCTGATGCCGAGGAAATATTCTTATCATCAGGGAAAGATGTGGAGGGGCAGGTCCTCTGTATGCCAGACATCCCAGGGGGTTATTGGGTGGGCTCAGGCCTTGGAGGAGCTCAAAAAGGATTTTGAAAAGCAAGTTAGACAGGTGGAGGAAAAACTGGGAAGAGAAATGAGAGAGATGCAAGAAAAGAATGAAAAACAGGTCAATACTTTGGTAAAGGAGACCCAAAAAAGTGCTGAAGAAAATAACACCTTGAAAAACAGGCTAAATCAATTGGCAAAAGAGGTTCAAAAAGCCAATGAGGAGAAGAATGCTTTCAAAAGCAGAATTAGCCAAATGGAAAAAGAGGTTCAAAAGCTCACTGAAGATAATAGTTCTCTCAAAATTAGAATGGAACAGATGGAGTCTAATGACTTTCCGAGAAACCAAGACATCACGAAAAAAAAACAAAAGAATGAAAAAAATGGAAGAGAATGTGAAATATCTCATGAGAAAAACATCTGACCTGGAAAATAGATCCAGGAGAGAGAATTTAAAAATTCATGGGACTACCTGAAAGTCATGATAAAAAAAGAGCCTAGACATCATCTTCCATGAAATTATCGAGGAAAACTGCCCTGACATTCTACAACCACAGGGCAAAATTAGTATTGAAAGAATCCATCAATCACCACCTGAAAGAGATCCAAAAAGAGAAACTCCTAGAAACATTGTGGCCAAATTCCAGAACTCCCTCGTCAAGGAGAAAATCTTGCAAACAGCTAGAAACAAACAATTCCAGGATTGTGGAAATATAATCAGGATAACTCAAGATCTAGCAGCTTCTACATTAAGGGATCAAAGGGCATGGAACAGGATATTCCACAAGTCAAAGGAACTAGGACTGAAATCAAGGATCACCTACCCAGCAAAACTGAATATAAGACTTCAGGGGAAAATATGGTCTTTCAATGAAACAGAGGACTTTCAAGCATTCTTGATGAAAAGACCAGAGCTGAAAAGAAAATTTGACTTTCAAACACAAGAATGAGAAGAAGCATGAAAAAGTGAACAGCAAAGAGGAGTCATAAGGGACTTATCAAAAGTGAGTTCTTTACATTCCTACATGGAAAGACAATATTTGTAACTCTAAAAACTTTTCAGTATCTGGGTAGTTGGTGGGATCACACACACACACACGTACACATGTGCACGCACACACACATACACACATGCACGCACATACAGAGACAGAGAGCACAGAGTGAATTGAATAGGATGGGACCATATCTTAAAAGAAATTAAGGTAAATGGTGAGAGAGAAAGGTAGGGGGAGGAAAGAGGGTGAAAAGAAATGGGGTAAATTATATGTCATTTAAGAGGCAAGCAGGAGACTTCTTCATGGAGCGAAAAAGAGGAGAGCTGAGAAAGGAAAAAAATCAAGAAGATTACCCTCATCACATTTGACTAAAGGAAGGAATAAAATGCACACTAAGTTTGGTATGAAAACCTATCTTACAGGACAGGCAAGTGGGGGAGAAGGAGATAAGCAAGGGCGGTGGGATGATGGAAGGGAGGGCAATGGAAGAAGGGAGCAATTTGAGGTCAACACTCTTGGGGAGGGACAGGATCAAAAGACAGAATAGAAACAATGAGGGGCAGGATAGGATGGAGTGTAATTCAGTTAGTCATACACAACACGACTATCATGGCAGTCATTTGCAAAACTACACAGATAGGGCCTATGTTGAATTTCCTGCCTTCCTAAAGGGAATGGGTGCGGAGGGAGGGATGGGGAAAATTTGGAACTCAAGTTTTAGGAACAACTGTTTAGTATTGTTGTTGCTACTGGGAAAGAAGTCATACAGTTAATGAGGAATAGAAAGTCATCTGGCCCTGCAGGACAAAAGAGAAGATGAGGACAAGAGAGGGGAGGGATGACAGAAGAGAGGGCAGATTGGAGATAGGGAAAATTAGATTGCTCGGTGTATTGGGTGGGGGAGGGGATAAAGAGGGAGAAAATTTGAAACGCAAAATTTTTTGAAAATGAATGTAAAAACTAAATAAATAAATAAATAAAGTTATGAGCCAACAATATGCTGTTTACAAGAAACACATTTGACACGGGGGGATACCCATAGCATAAAGGTCAAAGGTTTGAGCGGAATATATTGTGCTTCAGGTGATGTAACAAAGGCAGGGTTAGCAGACAATCTCAGACAAAGCAGAAACAAAAATAGATCTAATCAAAAGGGGTAAGGATGGAAACTATTTCCTGCTAAAAGGCACCATAGGCAATGAAGCAATACCATTACTAAACATGTGTGCTCCAAGTGGTATAGCATCCAGATTCTTAGAGGAGAGTTTGGGGGAGTTGAAGGAAGAAATTGACAGCAAACTATATTAGTGGGGGAACTCAACCTCCCTCTGTTTGAACTTGATAAATCTAACCTCAAAATAAACAAGAAAGAGGTTAAGGAGGTAAATAAACGTCTAGATAAGGGAGATATGATAGAGCTTTGAAGAAAATTAAATGAGAATAGAAAGGAATATACCTTATTCTCAGCGGTACATGGAACATTTACAAAAAAATTACCATGAACTTGGACATAAAAATCTCACAATCCATTGCAGAAAGGAAAAGATAATCAATGCATCCTTCACAGATCATAATGAAATAGAAGTTATATGTACTAAAAGGCCATGAAAGATAAAGCAAAAATCAATTAGAAACTAAATAATCTAATCCTTAAAAAGGAACATGTTAAAGAGCAAATCATAGAAACAATCAACAACTTCATTGAACAGAATAACAATAATGAGACAACCTACCAAATCTTATGGGATACTGCAAAAGCTGTTCTTATTGGAAGTTTTATATCTTTGAATACCTACATAAACAAAATAGAGAAACAGGAGATCAATGACTTGGGCATGCAGCTGAAAAAGCTAGAAAAAGAACAAATTGAAAATTCCCAAGAAAATACCAAATTAGAAATAGTGAAAACCAAAGGAGAGGTTAATAAAATTGGAATAAAGAAAACTATTGAATGAATAAATAAACTAATAGTTGGTTTTATGAAAATACTAATAAAATTGACAGATCTTTGGTCAATTTGATTAAAAACAAGGAAAAAAGAAAATCAAATTACTAATATTTAAAATGAAAGGGGTCAAATCACCTCCAATGAGGAGGAAATTAAAAAAAAAATAATTAGTAATTACTTTGCCCAACTTTATGCCCACAAATTCGATAATCTAAGCGAGATGGATGAATATTTAAAAAAATAGAAATTACCCAGATTAACAGTAGAGTAATTTGAATACTTAAACAACCCCATCTCAGAAAAATAAATTGAACAAGCCATCAATGAACTCCCTAGGAAAAAATCTCCAGGACCAGATGGATTCACAAGTGAATTCTATCAAACTTTTAAAGAACAGTTAATTCCAATATAATATAGACTATTTTTGAAAATTGGGGAAGAAGGAGTCCTCCGAAATTCTTTCTATGATGCAAATATTGGTTTCATACCCAAACAAGGAAGAGATAAAACAGAGAAAGAAAATTATAGACCAATTTCTCTAATGAATATAGATGCAAATTTTTTTAATAAAAATTTATTTATTTAACTTTTTACATTCATTTTCACAAAATTTTGGGTTCCAAATTTTCTCCCCACTTAGTCCCTCCCCCCACCCCAATACACCAAGCATTCTAATTTTCCCTATCACCAATCTGCCCTCTCTTCTATCATCATTCCCTTGTCTTATCCCCACTTCTCTTTTGTCCTGTAGGGCCAAATGACTTTCTATTCCCCATTGACTGTATTTCTTATTTCCTAGTAGGAAGAACAATACTCAACAGTTGTTCCTAAAACTTTGAGTTCCAAATTCTCCCCCTCCCTCCCTCCCCACTCATTCACTTTGGGAACGCAAGCAATGCAGTTTGGGCCATATCTGTGAAGTTTTGCAAATGGCTTTGATAATAGTCGTGTTTTGTAAGACTAACTGTATTTCCCTCCATCCTATCCTGCCCCCCATTGTTTCTATTCTGTCTTTTGATCCTGTCCCTCCCCAAGAGTGGTGACTTCAAATTGTGTCCTATTCCCATTGCCCTCCCTTCCATCATCCCCCCCCCCCCCTACCCTTCTTATCTCCTTCTTCCCCAATTTCCTGTATTGTGAAATAGGTTTTCATACCAAAATGAGTGTGCATTTTATTCATGTATTTAGTCGAATGTGATGAGGGTAAACTTCTTGTATCTTTTTTTTCTCAGCTCTCATCTTTCTCCCTCCACCAAAAAGTCTCCTGCTGGCCTCTTGAATGAGATATAATTTACCCCATTCCATTTCACCCTTTTTCCTCCCACTACATTTCTCTCTCACCATTTACCTTAATCTCTTTTAAGATATGGTCCCATCCTATTCAATTCACTCTGGGTGCTTGTCTCTGTATGTGCGTGCATGTGTGTGTGCATGCATGCATATACGTGTGTGTGTGGGGGTGTATGTGTGTGTGTGATCCCACCAACTACCCAGATACTGAAAAGTTTTAAGAGTTACAAATATTGTCTTTCCATGTAGGAATGAAAAAAGTTCACTTTTGGTAAGTGCCTTATGACTTCTCTTTGCTGTTTACTTTTTCATGCTTCTTCTCATTCTTGTGTTTGAAAGTCAAATTTTCTTTTCAGCTCTGGTCTTTTCATCAAGAATGCTTGAAAGTCCTCTGTTTCATTGAAAGACCAGTGTTTCTCCTGAAGTATTATACTCAGTTTTGCTTGGTAGGTGATTCTTGGTTTGAGTACTAGTTCCTTTGACTTGTGGAATATCCTGTTCCATGCCCTTTGATCCCTTAATGTAGAAGCTGCTAGATCTTGAGTTATCCTGATTATATTTCCACAATCCTGGAATTGTTTCTTTCCAGGTGTATGCAATATTTTCTCCTTGACCTGGGAATTCTGGAATTTGGCCACAATGTTTCTAGGAGTTTCTCTTTTTGGATCTCTTTCGTGTGGTGACCAATGGATTCTTTCAATACTAATTTTGCCCTGTGGTTGTAGAATGTCAGGGCAGTTTTCCTCGATTATTTCATCGAAGATGATGTTTAGGCTCGTTTTTATCATCATGACTTTCAGGTAGTCCCATAATTTTTAAGTTGTCTCTCCTGGATCTGTTTTCCAAGTCAGTTGTTTTTCCCATGAGATATTTCACATTCTCTTCCATTTTTTCATTCTTTTTGTTTTGTTTTGTGATTTCTTGGTTTCTCGTAAAGTCATTAGTCTCCATCTGTTCCATTCTAATTTTGAGAGAACTATTATCTTCAGTGAGCTTTTGAACCTCTTTTTCCATTTGGCTCATTCTGCTTTTGAAAGCATTCTTCTCCTCATTGGCTTTTTGAACCTCTTTTGCAAATTGAGTTAGCCTATTTTTCAAGGTGTTATTTTTCTTCAGCATTTTTTTGGGTCTCTTATACCAAAGTATTGACCTGTTTTTCATACTTTTCTTGCATCTCTCTCATTTTCTTCCCAGTTTTTCCTCCACCTGTGTAACTTGATTTTCAAAATTCTTTTTGAGCTTTTCCATGGCCTGAGCCCACTGGACATCCACCTGGGATATCTGGGATACAGAGGCCTCGACCTCCACGTCTTTCTCTGATGATAAGAATAGTTCCTCATCATCAGAATTGAAAGGGGAGAACATCTGCACCCCATCAAAGTAGCTCTCTATGGTCTTATTTTACTTCCTTTTTTCTGGGCATTTTCCCAGTCAGTTACTTGGCTTCTGAGATTCCTCTGCACCCCCGCCTAGATCTGCCCTGCTAGTGCTTTGGGTCTGAGATTCAAATGGGATTTTTGTGGCATGCGTGGCTGCTGTTCAATGTGAGCTTAAGTTTTGGTGCCTGGATGGGGGCAGGGCTGCCTTCCAGGCTCAGCTCCCTCAGGGTCTTTATGCAGAGACCTTCAGTAATAGGGTGGGTGGGGGCAGGCCTGTCTCCTAACCTCAGCTCCCTCAGGGGGTTTATGCAGAGATCTTCAGTAATGGAGCAAGTGGGGGCAGGTTCTCCTCCCAGGCTCAGTTCCCTCAGTGGGTTTATGCAGAGACCTGAACTTCTGCCTGCCTGCTCGGGGAGTCCCCAGCTGCCACCGCTGCCTCTACTGCTGCCCCTGCCTCTGCCTTCGCTGCTTCCTCCCCAGGGTGCCCCAGGCACGGTGACACCCCACTCCCCTCTCAGCCAGCCCAGACGTCTCTCTCACTGACCTGTCCACCTCTGGGTGGAGGGATCTTTGCGGCCTCTGGAGATTCTGTCCCTGAAGCCTGCTCAAATCTACTCTTCTCAGCCATGCGGCCAGGGTAGCTCAGGGGTCGGCTCCATTTTGGGGGGGCAATGGACCCTGGGGACAGCTCTCCAGGGCTTCCTGGAATGGAAATCTTTTCCACTGTGTTTCTGCGCACCTTGCAGTGATCCAGAATTTTTGGGGAATTCTTCTTGCAGGAAATATATGGGCTGTGGTTTCGGAGCTAACTTACGTGAGTCTTTCTATTCTGCCATCTTGACTCCACCTAGATGCAAAAATTTTAAACAAGATTTTAGCAAAACGAATACAGCATCTTATCACGAAAATAATACATTGCGATCAGGTAGGATTCACAGCAGAAATGCAGGGGTTGTTCAATATTAGAAAAACTATTAGCATTATTGATCATATCAGCAACAAAACTGACAAAAATCACATGATTATCTCAATAGATGCAGAAAAAACTTTCAACAAAATACAACACCCATTCCTATTAAAAACCCTGGAGAACATAGGAATATAGGGAACTTTCCATAAAATTATAAGCAGTATCTACCTAAAAACCTTCAGCAAACATTACATGCAATGGGGATAAGCTAGATACATTTTCAGTAAGATCAGGGGTGAAACAAGTATGTCAGTTATCACCACTATTATTCAATATGGTACTAGAAATGCTAGCTGTCGCAATTAGACAAGCTAAAGAAATTGAAGGAATAAAAATAGCCAAAGAAGAAACTAACTTATCACTCTTTGTGGATGATATGATGATATACTTAGAGAATCCTGGAGATTCAAATAAAAAACTACTTGAAATAATAAACAGCTATGGCAAATTTCCAGGTTACCAAATAAACCCACACAAATCTTCTGCATGCCTATATATTAGCAACAAAGTCCAACACCATGACAAAGAAAAAGAAATCCCATTTAAAGATAGAGTAGACACTACAAAATACTTAGGATTTTACGTGCCAAAACCAACTCAGGGATTATATGAACACAATCACAAGGAACTTTTTGCACAAATAAAGTCAGATTTAAGTAGAAAAACATAAGTTGTTCATGGGTAGGCCGAGCTAATATAATAAAAATGACAATTCTACCTCAATTAATTTACTTATTTAGTGCCATACCAATTAAACTATCAGATCATTATTTTCTACAGCTGGATAAAATAATATCAAAATTCATTTGGAAGGACAAGATGTCCAGAATATCAAAGGGACTAATGAAAAGAAATGCCTGGGAAGGTGGCCTAGTGCTGCCAGACCTCATATTGTATTATAAAGCAACAATTATCAAAACAACTTGGCATTGGCTAAGAAATAGGGGGGTAGACAAATGGAATAGACTTGGCACTCAAGACACAGTAGGCAAGGAATAGAGTAATCTCCTGTTTGATAAATCCGAAGACCCCAGCTTCTGGGATAAGAACTAACTGTTCGACAAAAATCGCTGGGAAAACTGGTTAACAGTGTGGTGGAAATTAGGAAGAGACCTATGCCTGATACCGTACACAAGAATAAAGTCCAAATGGGTACATGATTTAGGTATAAAGATTGATACCATGTATAAACTGGAGGAGCAAGGAATAGTGTATTTATCAGATTTATGTAGAGGGGAAGATTTTTTTTTCTAAAGAAACGATAAAAAGCATTATGAAATGCAAGATGGATAATTTTGATTATATTAAACTGAAAAGTTTTTCACAACCAAACCCAATGCAACCAAAATTCGGAAGGATGTGGTAAAATGGGAAAAAAAAAATTACAGCTAAGCTCGGGGAAACAGACCTCATTTGTAGAATATTTAGAGAACTGACTCAAATGTACAACCCTACAAATCATTCCCCAATTGATAAATGGTCAAAGGATATGAACAGGCAATTTTCAGAGGAAGAAATTAAAGATATCTATGATCATATGGAAAAGTTTTCTAAATCACTACTGATCAGAGAAATGCATATCAAAACAACTCTGATGTACCACATCACACCTATAAGATTCACAAATACCACAGAACAAGAAAATGGTGAATGCTGGAGAGGATGTGGGAGAGTTGGAACACTAATTCTGTGTTGGGGGAGCTGTGAGCTCATCCAACCATTCTGGAGAATGGTTTAGAACTATGCCCAAAGGGCTACAAAAATGTGCATACCCTTTCACCCAGTAATATCACTACTAGGACTGCATTCCCAAGAGATTATAAAAATGGTAAAGGGTCCCACATGTACAAAAATATTTATAGCGGCACTCTTTTTGGTGGCCAAGAACTGGAAATCAAGGGGATACCCATCAATAGGGTTATGGCTTAATAAATTATGGTATATGAATGTAATAGAGTACTATTGCACCATAAGAAATGATAAACAAGAAGACTTCAGGGAGGCCTGGAAGGACTTATATGATCTGATGCTGCCCGAAAGGAGCACAACCAGGAGAACATTGTGCACAGGAAAGACCACAGTGTGCGAGAGTTTTTTCTGGTAGATTTGGAACTTCGTAATAATGCAAGAACTTACAAAAAAAAAGCCCAATGGCTGTATTCTAACACAATATGTCTTCCACACTCAGAGAAAGATATAGGAAAGTCATTCTCAAAATGTAGTAGATCATGTTTGTATATGTGTAAGTTGTAGTGTATTATGGTTTGATTTGTTATATGATTTCTTCCATTTATTTTAGTTCAACTACATAACATGACTATTGTGAAAATATACTCAATAGGAAAGTATATGTAGAACCTATACCGAATTGTATGCTGTCGCAGGGAGGGAGGGGGTAGTGGAGGAAAGGTGGGGGGAGGTAGGGTAGATAAAATCTTAATTTTAAGAAGTGATTGTAGAATGCCAAAAAAATAAAAATAAATACATTATTAAAAAAAATGTTGGGAAAACTGGAAAATAATTTGGCAGAAACTAGGCATAGACCAATGCCTGACACAATATACCAGAATAAAGTCTAAATGAATACATGAAAAAAGAAAACAAATAAATGATCTGAGGCTTAGTAAAGTTAAAAAAAAATGAATTCTAAATCCCCGGAAGTAATTCAAGTTGCAATAATCTATCTGCCAGCTATATTTGATACTTTGCTCTACTAACTGTCACATAAGATTGTTTGCTTGAAATAAATATCTCCATTTCAAATTAATGATTTTATGCCTTTTCAACTTTAAATCATCTAAGCTTTTAGTCTTGATAACTTGCTGTGACATGAGTAAAACAAGGCAAAACAATAGGTCCTTTCAATATATGTGTTCTAATATGTTGCCTCAATCTATAAATTTCATATTTGAAGAAAACTTTATCATGGATATGATTCATGTTGTTTAAATAAATGAAATATCAGCACTTATAACATTGAGATGTTATTTATTGATATATTTGTTGTAATCAGTGACAAGCAAACATAATTAAATATAATTAGAAAAAAATTAAAAATTCTCACTTATACTCCATTTGAATTCTTAAGATGTAAGTTTGTGTAAGGTTTTGACTTTAATGTTTCAACTCTGCAAACCAATTTCACTTTTAACATTACCTAAGCAGAAAAAAGGAGTGGCAGTTCAATCTCACCCTCTGCCAACTAATCAAGCAAATCCTGCATATGGTGATTGAAATGGCAGTGAATAAGTTACATAAGGAATAAAATATGAAAACCTGGGAGTGTGGAAACATAGTTATCTGTCCCAGAACTGACAAATGAAAATCTATAAGTACTACTATGTAGTAATCATAACAATTATAGCAATTGTACAGGTGTATGCAGGAAGCAGTTGTATAGATCCAAAGATAAGATACTGTTGCTCGTGATCTTAATGATAAATAGATATATAGAAAGATGGAAAGAAGATAAATAGATAGATAGATAGATAGATAGATAGATAGATAGACAATTACTTGAAAGATGAAGGTAATTGTTAAATCCCCCAAAATCTTTTTCACCTCTATTTCTATATCTAGTCTTATGGCTATCTTGGCAACATGATTAGTGCTTGCAGTGAATAGAAAGAAAAAAGTCTAATCTAAGAGGCAATAACATTTTAAATAATATAACCTGTAAAATATTTTAATTTTCACTGTGAGTCATTTTTTAAATATAGGTCATGATTCAGAGAAAGAGAGATCTTCAGACATTGGTAAGTGATATGGTGACTGGAATGGCATTTTGGTTATTATATAATTAGTACTGAGAAACTGATTGATGCTATCTCTCAGAGCAAGAAGATGTTCAAGATCTAGCAAGGAATGCCTGACTACAGCATGGAACACAAATTAGTGTCAATTGCCAGCACTCTTGCTAAATTAGTAGATTAGTAGATCACACATCCAGTTAGGGGAGAAGAAAACCTAAACCTAAATGATGATTAAGGAGAAAGATCAGTAAGATATCTTAGGTTTTGTATTGAGCAGGGAACATTGTGGAAGCAAGAAGAAGCTATAAGACTAATGCTTAGGCCTGGAATAGATTTTCAGATCAAGCATCAAGTGACCTAACCACTGGTGGTAACCTGTGGACTCAAGGCTACACGTGGCATTCCAGGACCTTGGATAATGTCTTTTGCCTGAATTCAAATTTTACAGAACAAATACTGTTATGAAGGGAATTTGATCTATGAAGTTTGGATGCAATCAAATGAAAGCATGTGAGGACCAAGTGGGACACATGTGGCCTGAATGTCACTGGTTACGCACATCTGGCCTGTGCCCAAGAGGATCTTGCAGTTCTTTACTCTGAGCATGTACATCAACAAATGAATGCTGGGTCTTTCATTATATTATTGGATTTTGAACTAGGGGATAGGCCTGCAGTTATGTTGCTACAATCGATATATTCAGAGCAGAAATGAATTATTGGGCTCAGATTCTTTTTTCCTGTTTCAGACAAATTTGTGTACATTAAATTTTTGTGGATCCTATCTTTGACCTGTCTGTTAAGTCCTGTAATACCATTACTGAGAATACCACAAGAATCAGGTAGCAGGACTAAAGACAGCACAAATAAAGACCAATTAGCCATTCCATTCAGATTTGTGTAAAAATTGAAATTAATAAAAAGCCTAAAGTCAGAACATAGAATAGAAGAATAAGCAAATGGGTAGAAGGGCACTCCATATACAAAATCGGAAGAAGTTTGAAACCAAGACATCTACAAACAAAGCACCAAAGTAAAAGAGATTTGGGGCACAAATTCAATTACAATTCCTGGAAGATTTTTTAAAAAATAGCTTCAATGATTTGTTTTTTGTTTTTTTTTAAGAGCTTAAATGATTCTATGTGTGAAATTTGAATGCTAAAATAAGCAATGGAAAATAGTTGAGTATGCTAGGCTGAAGCAAAATACATTATGATTCAGTTGACGTAAAAATAGCTAAAAAGCCAGGGTAGAAATCATGATCCCAGATAAAGAAAACCGAAAATAGATCCTATTAAAAGAGACAAGGAAGGAAATTACAGCCTGTTAATAAATATCATAGACAATGAAGCGGCATCAATACTAAACATATATGCAACAAGTCGTATAGCATCCAAATTCTTAGAGAAGTTAAAGAAGTTATATCAAGAGATAGACAACAAAATTATACTATGGGGGTAACTCAACCTGCCTGTATCAGAACTGGATAAACCTAACCACAAAATAAACACGAATGAAAGTAAGGAGGCAAAAGGAATTTTAGAAAAATTACATAGGATAGACATCTGGAGAAAACTGATTGAGGATAGAAAAGAAACCTTTTTCTTAGTGTTACATGCTACCTAAAAAAAAAAAAAAAACAAAAAACATGACCACGTACTAAAGCATAAAAACCTCACAATTCCATGGAGAATGGCAGGAATATTAAAAGCACTTTTTCAGATCAGGAAGTAATAAATTTGCATGTACTAAGGGACAATGGAAAGAAAAAATAATAACTTGAAAATTAATAATAACCTAATCAGAATGAATGTCTGGGTCAATTAACAGGTCATAGAAACAATCAATAACATCATTCAAGAGAGCCATAATAATAAGAAATCATCAAAAATTATAGACTAGTGCCAAATCTGACCTTAAGGGAAATTTTATTTTATTTATCACTAAATGCTAATATGAATAAAATGGAGAAAGCAAAGTCCAATGAATTGGTTGTGCAACTAAAAAGGGTAGGAAAAGATCAAATTACTAATCAACAGTTAAATAACAGATAAGAAATGCTAAAGCTCAAAGAAGAGATTAATAGAATTGAAAGAAAACTATTGAACTAATATAAATAAAACTAAGAAATGGTTTTATGGGAAAAAAACTCAATAAAATAAACAAGCATTTGGTTGATTTCATATAAAAAATAGAGTATCAAATTACCAATATGAAAAATGAAAAGGTGAATTCACCACAAATTAAGAGAAAATTAAAGCAGTAACTAAGAACTATTTTGCCCAAATGTTTACCAAAAACCTGATAATCAAAGTGAAATTGATAAATTTTATGAAATTGTCAACATTAATGGACAATGAAATAAAATTCTTAAATAACTCCAGTTTCAGATAAATAAATTGAACAAGGAATCAAGAAACACACCAAGAAAAATCCCCAGGCTGAGGCAGATTTAAAAGTGAATTATATCAAAAATTTAAAGAACAAATAATTCCCATGATTTATAAAAAATTTGGAAAAAGTAAGCAAAGTTCTACCAAATTATTTTTCTGATACAAATATAGTGCTGATATCTAAACCAGTAAGAGCCAAAACAGAGAAAGAAAATTATAAACCAGTTTCTCTAATACTTAAGGATGTAAAAAATTTAATTAAATTATTAACAAAAGATTACAGTAATATATCAAGAGGATAATACACTATGGTCAGGTGGGATTTATACGAGGAATGAAGGGCTGATTGAATGTTAAGAAAACTATGAGCATAATTGGCCATATAACAGAACTAACAGAAATAATGTAATTTTCTTAATAGATGAAGAAAAACTTTTGACAAAATACATCACCTATTCCTATTAAAACACTAGAGAGCACAGGCATAAATGGAGTTTTCCTTATTAATAGTATCTGTCTAACAAGGTCAATCATGATTATAAATAATGGGGAAAGATAGACATTTTCCCAATAGGATCAGATATGAAATAAGGATATCATTATCACCACTATTATTTAGTATTGCACTAGAAATATTAGAAATAGCAATAAGAAAAGAAAAAGTAACTGAATGAATGGTAAGAGTGAACAAAAAATACAACTATCATGCCTTTACAGATGATATAATTGTGTACTTAAAAAAATCTAGAGAATCAACCAAAAAACTACTTGAAATAATTAATAATTTGGGAGGGAAGTCAAGATGGTGGAGTAGAAAGATGCATATACTCTAGCTCTTCCCCACAGCCCATGAAATACCTGTAAGAAAAGACTCTCTACAAATTTTAGAGCAGCAGAAGCCACGGAACAACAGAGTGGAGGAGATTTCCAGCCAAGTGTGACCTAGAAGACTGATGGGAAAGGTCTATGACACTCGATCTGGAGCCCAGCCCAAGCTAGCCTGGACTGTGCAGCACTGGGAGGAGCAGGACCAGAGCAGGCGTTGGGGACAGAATCCCCAGCAGGAGCAACTATTTGCGTATCTCTCAACCCAGAGGCACCAAAGATCAGTGAGAAGACTATTACAACTAGAGCGAGAAGGGAACAGGATGTTCCCCTCGCCCTAGTTCCAGGCGGCAGCAGTTTGGGTCCATTGTTCGAATGGCTCAGCTTAAAGCCCCTTGAGCAATTGATCAGCTGATTTGAAACTCAGCTCTGAGCACCATCATGGTGGAGCTGGAGGCCTTTGAGGAGTTAACTCTTCTCCTTTTATTGCGCTACCTTGGAGGAACTGAGAACTTACAGGTTTCCAGCATGTACCCTACTCTTGATAAAGGACCCAAAAGTCAAGTAACTGGCTGGGAAAATGTCCCCAAAATGGGAAAAAAAATAAGGCTATAGAAGGTTACTTTCTTGGTGAACAGATATTCTCTACCATCCTTTCAGATGAGGAAGAACAATGTTTACCCTCAGAAGAAGATATGAAAACTAAATCTTCTGAAACCGGAACATCCAAATAAATGCACAATGGTTCCAGGCTATAGAAGAACTGAAATAGGGCTTTGAAAATCAAGTAAGAGAGGTGGAGGAAAAATTGGGAAGAGAAATCATAATCAAGCAAGAATACCATGAAAAATGAGTCCACAGCTTGCTAAAGCAGACCCAAAATGTGCTGAAGAAAATAACGCCCTTAAAATAGGCTAACTCAATTGGCAAAAGAGTTCAAAAAGCTAATGAGGAGAAGAATGCTTTAGAAAGCATAGTTAGCCAAATGGAAAAGGAAGTTCAAAAGCTCACTGGAGAAAATAGTTCTTTAAAACTAGAATGGAACAGATGGAAGCTAATGGAAGCACTTACCAATTTAGCAAATTTGGAGGAAATAAAACAGACCGACAAAAATCATCAGCATTTCTATATATTACCAACAAATCCTAATAGCAATAAACACAGGGAAAATCCAGTTAAAATACCTGCAGACAGGGGGGCGGAGTCAAGATGGAGGAGTAGAAAGATGCACGTTTGCGAGCTCCGAACACACAACCCATAGATTTAATGTAAGAAGAGCTCCCCAGAAGTTCTGGATCACTGCAGGGGGTGTAGAAACATAGTGGAAGAGATTTCCATTCCAGAGAGCCCTGGAGAGCCATCCCCAGGGTCCGTGGCATGCCAGAAAGTGGACCCTACCCCAGTGCTGCCCTGGCCATGGCCCCAGAGAAGCTGATCCGAGCAGGTTTCAGGGATGGAAACTCTGGCGTCCTGGAAGGTCCCTCTGCCCACAGACTCTACAGGTCAGTGAGAGACACACTTGGGCGGACAGAGAGGGGAGCGGGGTGTCTCTGAGGCTCGGGGCCCCTTGGGAGAAAGTGGCGGAGGCAGCAGCAGCGTGGCCGTGGCAGCCCGGGACTCCCCCAACAGCAGGCAGGATCTTCATTACTGAAAGTCTATGCATAAACCACCTGAAGGAGCTAAGCCTGGGAGACGGCCCTGCCCCACCCGCTCCATTTCTGAAGGTCTCTGCATAAAGCTGCTGAGGGAACTGAGCCTGGGAGGTGGCCCTGCCCCCACCCCAGCACCAGAACTAAAGCTCACATTGATTAGCAGCCACGCCTGCCGCGGAAAGCCCATTTGAATCTCAGACCCCAAGCACTAGCTGGGCAGATCCTGGGCAGAGGTGGACAGGAATCTCAGAAGTCAAGTAACTGGCTGGAAAAATGCCTAGAAAAGGGAAGAAAAATAAGACTATAGAGAGTTTTTTCGAACAGATGCAAATGATCCTGACTTTCGGATCTGACAATGACGAGGACATATTCTTGCTGTCAGGGAAAGATGTGGAGGGCGGGGTCTAGGTACCCCAGACAACCCAGGGGGATGTCGGGTGGGCTCAGGCCTTGGAAGGGCTCAAAAAGGATTTTGGAAAGCAAATTAGACAGGTGGAGGAAAAAATGGGAAGAGAAATGAGAGAGATGCAAGAAAAGTATGAAAAACGGGTCAATACCTTGGTAAAGGAGACCCAAAAAAATGTTGAAGAAAATAACACCTTGAAAAATAGGCTCACTCAATTTGCAAAAGAGGTTCAAAAAGCCAATGAGGAGAAGAATGCTTGCAAAAGCAGAATTAGCCAAATGGAAAAAGAGGTTCAAAAGCTCACTGAAGAGAATAGTTCTCTCAAAATTAGAATGGAACAGATGGAGTATAATGACTTTTTGAGAAACCAAGACATCACCAAACAAAACCAAAAGAATGAAAAAATGGAAGAGAATGTGAAATGTCTCATGGGAAAAACAACTGACCTGGAAAACAGATCCAGGAAAGACAATTTAAAAATTATGGGACTACCTGAAAGTCATGATCAAAAAAAGAGCCTAGACATCATCTTCCATGAAATTATCAAGGAAAACTGCCCTGACATTCTAGAACCAGAGGGCAAAATAAATATTGAAAGAATCCATCGATCACCACCTGAAAGAGATCCAAAAATAGAAACTCCTAGGAACATTGTGGCCAAATTCCAGAACTTCCAGGTCAAGGAGAAAATCTTGCAAGCAGCTAGAAAAAAATAATTCCAGTACTGTGGACATACAATCAGGATAACTCAAGATCTATCAGCTTCTACATTAAGGTATCGAAGGGCTTGGAATAGGATATTCCAGAAGTCAAAGGAACTAGGACTCAAACCAAGAGTCACCTACCCAGCAAAACTGAGTTTAATACTTCAGGGGAAAATATGGTCTTTCAATGAAAGAGAGGACTTTCAAACATTCTTGATGAAAAGACCAGAGCTGACAAGAAAATTTGACTTTCAAACACAAGAATGAGAAGAAGCATGAAAAAGTAAACAGCAAAGAGAAGTCTTAAGGGACTTACCAAAAGTGAACTGTTTACATTCCTACGTGGAAAGAGAATATTTGTAACTCTCAAAACTTTTCAGTATCTGGATAGTTGGTGGGACCACACACACACGTACACCCATGCACGCACACACACATTCGCACATGTACACATATACAGAGACAGAGAGCACAGAGTGAATTCAATAGGATTGGACCATATCTTAAAAGAAATTAAGGTAAATGGTGAGAGAGAAAGCAAGGGTGGGGATGGTGGAAGGGAGGGCAAAGTGAGGAGGGAGCAATTTGAAGTCAACACTCAGGGAGGGACAGGATCAAAAGACAGAAGAGAAAGAATGAGGGGCAGGATAGGATGGAGGGTAATTCAGTTAGTCTTACACAACACGACTATCAGGGAAGTCATTTGCAAAACTACGCAGATATGGCCTATACTGAATTGCCTGCCTTCCCAAAGGGAATGGCTGGGGAGGGAGGGATGGGGAGAATTTGGAAATCAAAGTTTTAGGAACAACTGTTTAGTATTGTTGTTGCTACTAGGAAAGAAGACATATAGTTAATGAGGAATAGAACGTCATCTGGCCCTACAGGAGAAAAGAGAAGATGGGGACAAGAGAAGGGAGGGATGACAGAAGAGAGGGCAGATTGGAGATAGGGAAAATTAGATTGCTTGGTGTATTGGGGTGGGCGGAGGGGATAA
Source organism: Bettongia penicillata ogilbyi (assembly GCA_023548195.1). Taxonomy (NCBI): domain Eukaryota; kingdom Metazoa; phylum Chordata; class Mammalia; order Diprotodontia; family Potoroidae; genus Bettongia; species Bettongia penicillata. The sequence goes on along the minus strand of JAJHZJ010000557.1, from coordinate 722,017 downwards.
AAGGGGAGAAAATTTGGAACCCAAAATTTTGTGAAAATGAATGTAAAAAAAAGTTAAATAAGTAAATAAATAAATATTATTAGATTCTCACAACAACAACAAAAATATATACCTGCAGACAATATAAAATATTTTGGAGTGCACCAGTGAAGACAAACCCTGGAAATATATGAATAAAATCACAAGTCACTTTTCCTCCCTATAAAATCAGACCTAACCAGTTGTTTATGGGTAGGCTGAAGCAATGTAATGACAATTTAACCTAATTAATTTACTTATTTAGTGCCATACCAATCAAATTACCAAAAAATTATTTTGTATAATAGGAAAAAAATAACAAAATTCATATGGAAGAACAAAAAGCCATGAATATCAATGAGGAAAAAATGTAAAGAAAAATGCCGTAATTCCATAACTAAAAGTATTATAAAGTAGCAATAATCAAAACCCTTTGGTACTGGTTATGAAATATCACGGTGAATCAGTGGACTAGGCAAGGTATACAAGACACAGTAATAAATTGCTGTAACAATCTACTGTTTGATAAGCACAAAGACTATAGCTTCTAGGGTGAGAACTCATTTTTTTTTTTTTTTTTTTTTTTACCAAAACTGCAAGGAAAACTGGAAAACAGTACCGCAGAAACTAGGCATGGACGAACACCTCACATATTCTACCAAGAGCAAGTTGAAATGGGTACATGGTTAGATACAAAGTGTGAAACTGTAAGCAAATTAGGAGAGAAAAGGGATAGTTTACTGTAAGATCCGTAGAGAAGGGAAGAATGTACGACCAAAAAATAGATATATAGCACTATGAAATGCAAAGGGATTATTTTGACTACATTAAGTTGAAAAGGTTTTAAACAAACCAAGTCAATGAGAACAAGACTAGAAGGGAATCAGAGAGATGAGATGGGAAAACCATTTTTTTTTGTAGCCAGTGTCTAAGGAAAGGCATCATTTTAAAAATACATTAAGAACCTACTCAAATTTATAAGGATGCGACTCATTATCCAATTTTTAAGTAGTCAAATGGATATGAACAGGAATTCTTCTGATGAAGTAATTAAAGCTATCTGTAGTCATAGAAAAATGCTCTAAATCACTATTCATTAAAGAAATGGAATTAAAACAACTCTGTTGTACCATACCACACCTAACAGATTGGCTAAAAAAACAAAAAAACAAAAACAACAATTCAATGTGATAAATACTGGAGAAAATGTGCTAAAAAACGGAGTGCTAATGAATTGTTGGTGGAGTTGTGAACTGATTCAACCATTATGGAAAGCATATATATATATATATTATATATATATATATATATATATAATATATATGTATGTATGTATATATGTATGTATGTATGTATATGTATATGTATATATACACCAGCTCTTATTGTGGTTGCCAACTATTGGAAAAAAGGGGATGCCCATCAATTAGGGAATCGCTGAACAAGTTGTTGTACGTGAATGTAACAAAATACTGTCATGCTGTAAAAAACTGATGAACAGAAAATTTTCAGAAAAAAATTGGGAAGAACTACATGAACTCATGCTGTGAAGTGAGCAGAACCAGAAAAATACTATAAACCATAATAGCAACACTTCCTGATGATCACTTATGATAAATTCAACTCTTCCAAGAAAATTCAAAAAAATAAACAAAATAAAACAAAACTCATGATGCAAAATGTTATCCACATCCAAAGAAAGAACTAAAGATTCTGAATACGGATCAAAGAATATTATTTTCAACTTTTTTTTCTTACTTGTGGTTGTTATATTTGGTTCTAATTCTTCTTTCACAATATGACCAATGTGGAAATACATTTAATATCAATGAATATGTGGAGAAAAGGAAATGAGACCTATGAGGTAAAGAGTTGAGAAAGGAATAAATAGTCAAATAGAAGAAAATGGAAAATAGTTGACCCAAATAAGGATTCCTAGAAAATTCAAATGCATCAGATGAAACAAAAAGAAATATTATATATAAATTTTTATAAGTGATACAATATAGAATATCTCATTCTAAACATTGCATGCAAAGTAGAGAAAATATAATTTAAACTTTAGCATACTATCTCAAATTTATGAACAAATAAGAGCTCATAAATCACATTTCAAAAATTATGTATGTATATGAATATATACATATATGTGTGTATATATATGTATATATATATATATATATTTATGTGTATATACATATATTTGTGTGTGCACATAGCAACCACACACATATATATGTGTATGTAGGTATATATATATATATATATTTATATATATATATATATATATATATATATATAATCTAGTTATAATCTAGTTCTCTTATAACTAGAGGGTAATGAGAAAGGAGAAAGAATCAATCAGTCACCTCCTGGAACATATCCCAAAATAAAAGAGATCTTTCAGGCACACTACATCCAAAATCTAGATCTTTAGGAGAAAATTAATCATACTGCTAGGATCCTGAAAGAAAAAAATTCAATAACCAGGAGGTACAGTCTAGATCATCCAAATTTTATTAGCCATGACCACAAAGAAGTAGAGAGCTTGGAATATGTGAAAGATAATGACTGGCAATAAAAGAAAGAAAAAATCTCCCTCAGTAAAACTCAGTATGCTGTCATGAGGGAAAATGTATCCTCAATCAAAAAGAGAGAGCCAAATATTCCCAAAGAAAAGACCAGAATTTAGTAGGAAATAGTTAATGAATGTGAACGTGAGTTAAGAGAAACATTAAAAATGTAAATACGAAGAAGCACTCATAATTGATTAAACAAGCAGGAACCATTTTCCTTTTAATATAAGAAATTGATGAACATATCCTTCTTAATCCCATCCATATTAATGTGCAATAAATGGATTAAACCAAATAAAGGGAACAGGAGAATTCATTTTTTTTTAATATTTTAATTATCTTAAAATAAGACTGCAAATATAGAGTGAAAATGCACATTAGGAACTGGGAAAGGAAGATAAATGTTAGAAAAAATCTTCTCAAAACTGAACATGTAAGTAGAAAACTTTCCAAAAAAAAAAAAAAAGAAGATAAGGCCAAGACAGCAAGAACCTGATGGTAATCTGAGTTTGTATAAGGAGGAAAGCTTATGCATTCACACTCCCCCACAAACATATACACAAATGAATACAGAATGCATTTCACTCAACAAGGCAGTGGGAGAGAAAGGAAAAAAGAAAGATGGCAGAAAATGGGAGAATAGATTTAGAAGACTGCAGTCAAAAGTGAAACAAAGAAATTGCTAGTTGATTTTAGAGAGGTTCATTTTAGAAGAATTTTAGAGAAACCTGGGAAGGCTTGTATGAATTGATGAAACATGATTTAAGAAAAATGAGAGAAAGAAGTTTAAAATAACAATAGCATTCTAAAGACAAACAGCATTGAAAATCTTAAGAAATTTTATCGATGCAATTATCAACCATGATTTTATAAGCCTGACAATACGGAATTGTGAACACCTCTTGATGAGGAGTTAGTGGATTTAGGATACACAGTGATTCATATATGATGATATATTCAATGTAAGACCTTGTTTTGCTTATTTTTTTACAATGATTTTCTTTTTGTACTTATTTTTTGCATGAGGGAGAGGGAGTAGGACAACAAAATCTTGTTAATTTGAAAATATCTTTAAAAATTACTTTGATTTTATGTTGTCTGTCTTTTGATTGCAAAAAAAGAGAGCAAATTATTTGAAATTCCCTGCTTTTCCTATTCTTGTTTTAACTTTTAGGTGTAACTGTAATACAAGAAGTACCTCATTAGTAAAGCAATCTCTATATATAAATGTAAAGAGTTATTTATTGACATGATGACTTAATGGAGCTACATAACATAGTAAAAATTCCCAATCCATTGGTACTTCCTGTCTTAGTTATGGAAGATTTCCATTCTTAAAATATCTATCTTGGCATAAATAAGAGTGTTCAACTTAGATTTGTCATATTGATAATTGCCTTTATATCCACAGTAATGGCTCTAGTAAAATAGAGTTTTCTTTCATAAAAAGTATTTATTTTCTTTCCCTGAGTTGTTATGTCATCTTTGTTCATTTTGCACTTATTCTATTTTTTTTTTGCTTTTTAATCTTTAAGTAATGTGAAAAAAAATGTAGTCACCTACTATAAACTAAAATAATTTTCATCATCAAGTTACAAAAAACCCATTAAGGTCTCCTCCAATGTGAGTTAATAAAATTTAAGGAGTATAAGTGACACCAGATTATGAAAAATTAAGGACATTTACATTCAAATTTATGTGCAACTTAATAGACAGTGGTAACCATGTAGAACTAAATAAAACCCCCTAACATAAGGATTTCAATGGAAAAGTTCCTTTAATTTAGAAATAATTGAAACATAATTCAATGAAAACTTGGAAATGCTGACCACTTTTGAGGGTTCATAATATAGACAGCTCCACAAATATTATTTGGACTTTTTTTAAAGTGATAAAATATTAAAGTACTAAGCTCTAAGGAACTAACAACTACCCTCATAGTGTTATCAGAACTACTTTAACCCTATAACTGTACTTCTTAGCAAAACAAGAGGATGTGGAGAAAGGAGCTGGCTAATTCTCTAGATTTCTCAGAGTTCTCCCTCTATTCCCTCAAGCACCATTTCTTTACAGGCTGTAACTCTTCTCTAGTAGATGTGAATATGTTCAATGAAAATCTTTGCTTAAAACTCCATCCATACATCAAGAAATTCTATCTTCTTCTGTAGAGATGGTATTAATACTGTAGATGGGAAACAGGAAAAGACTGAGGTGAGTGGGGAGAATATTATATGCTAACAATTATTATCCTGAGAGAAACATTAAGGCAAGGATTTTGACCATTATAATTTTATATTTATCCATAACTTAGTACATGCCTCTACATATAGTAGGGGTTTAATTATGTCAATTAGTAAAAATTTTATTACACATAGACCTGCCATGAAAATTTGACTCTGAAGACATTCACTTTCCTACTAAAATAACTTGTCGCAAATACCATTCCTTTAAATCAGTTCAGTTCAATAAATATTATAAAATACCTACTCTTTGCCAGATGCACAAACACTAACACACACACACACACACAAAGACACACACACATACACACAATGGTATTTTCTCAACTTCTCTAAGTTGAGACTTCTGAATTCTTCAGCTTGGTCCAAATTGTACCACCAATTTAAAAGCAAATCAAAAGCAATAGGGAACAAATGACAGCTTCCCCAGAGTCGTCTGAGAATAATTTCCAAATCAAAATTTTCTGAATTACTTTCTTCATCTCTGCTAATTTTAAGATTAGTGCTAGTAGCAAAAGACAGTATCTAAAAGCTATTGCTCTGCCTAACCCTTCTCCTTACCTTCCACACAGGATGATCCCCAGCCTCCCGGCCCCCTCCCCTGTGGTTTGCTATGGTCAGGATAGTATGTAAGATGAGAATTTCAGGGCTAATAGAGGGTAACAAAAAGATCAATCTCAGAATTCCTCTGAATTTTCTGCATGAGCATCTACACACAGATGTTCACTTTGGGTAATTGTAGCTGTTTATATAAATTGGTAGCTAATCTAAATGAATGAGTAAATTACTCTATATAGATGGCATGTTATTCAACAGAGTACTCATAAAAATGACTTCACCAGTGTTCTGAACATTGAATACCTCCTTTGCAGGAAGTATCTCTTTTAGTTTTTGTTTTTGCATATGGTAATTAATATCCCCAATGTTAAAAAGGATGGCTTGATGAATTGGGATAGGTTCTTAATTTTGTCCTATGCCCTTTTGAACCTTAAAAAGTTTATGTCCCACAACCTCAAATACAGAGTTACAACCGCTTTCTGGAATTTGAGGACATTAATCAACTTGAGTACAACTAAGTCCTATGTCAACATCAGCTACTAACTCTAATGATTTAAGTTTGCTTGTGTCTTATATACCTTAGGAAAGTCCTGCATAAGTACCCCTGTTCATATATGTGACAAACTTTAGCATACTTAACCCCTAAAGAAAATAAATATACGATGATTAGGGTCGTTGCTATTGATTTAAAAAATATTCTGCATGAGGCTTTAAGTTTTAATTCATTTCTGATTTCCTAACTGGAGAACTCGATTAAAAAAATGTATTTTGATTGGAAAATGTACACAGAATGGGAATTTGCTGAAGGTCTGTTTAAGCTTCTAAAGGGTATGCCCTCCAAATACATTAATGTCTAATCAGGTACTAAGTACGAATTTCCCTTTTGTCTCACTATTAATAACTTGAAAATATGCTAACATATTTGGGAGGGTCACCAAAACAGCCTAAAAGTTATTGCGACATAGAATCTCTGAGAAATGAGCTGCATATTGTTAAATTGATTGTGCTGTACCTAATCACTTTTTCATGTATTCCCATTCCATATGACCTTTAGGTTATTAATATAATTTAAGGGAAAAACAATTTGTTATATGTGTTGGCCCTTACAGCTTTCAAAGAATAATTTGACTGATATATTTGCAAATATGCCAGATCATGCTCCATGGAAGTATGCTGAAAAACTTATAGAACAAGTGAGTTTCATTATTCTCTTCTCTCATCTTTTAACTACTCCACTGATAAGGTCAGGAGATATTGTCTGATATCAAACTACTTTAATTGACAAAGTCACGAAAAATTTTGGAAATTATGTGTCTGGTGAAAACAGATTATGTCTTTGAAGCAAAATAATGAATAGCATCTGATTAATTTAAACTGGATAATTTAAAACAAAAATAACTTATTTTTTTTAAATGTAGTTTTACTTAATCACTTATCTGGATAATTAAATTAGCTAACTATTTTTTTGGTTCCTTTTCAGAAAGTGCCAACAGGTCCATGTTGAATTTCACATTGTAATATATTAAAAATTGTGGTAGACTGTGAAAACGACATTTTATACTGTTTTGGCCAAGCCATTAACAATTTATTAAAGGAACTGGATGCCTTCAATGAATGGGATCATAGATCATCCTCATGATCTGGTATGTCCCCTTTCTCCTGGCCCTTAGTTTTATAGTGCTAGTTACCGACATGATACAGAAGAGTCCCAGTAAAATCCAAAGAAACTTCCTTAACTTCTGTTTGCCTAATCCACAGGAGAAAGAAATTACAAAGCACTCCAGAATCTTTGCCAAGAAAACCCGATATGGGGTGATGAAGTAACAGACATGACCAAATAACAATTTATTTAAACATTGCCTTACTGTAGAATTTCTTTTTTTACACTCCAGTTGTAATGAAACTGTTATAATGAAAATTTCCCAAAAGATACATTTTCAGATTATTGAAAATACTTTGAGGGCATGCTACAAATATATTTATGAACTTTATATAAATTGTCCTCAATAAAAAAAAATACTCAGCAATAGGCCTGTTTTTCTACAACTTTGCTAACTTTGCTTACATTGTTTTTATTTTTTTTACCAGTAACAATAGGCAATATTAATAGGCAGTATCAATGTTGTTTTGAATTTTTTAGTGATTAGTTTTCCCCCTTTCAAAAATGCCTCTTCATATTTTTTATCATTATTCATTGTTACTCGTACATCTTAGATGCCAATGATTCACCTGTCATATTTGTCAATATCTTAGGTTTTTTGGTTCTATTTGTGGAATGGAAAAAAAAAATTATCTCATATCTACAACTAAGACAAGTGCCTTATTTCATTTTCCTCCTTCTGGGTAAAATTACTTTCTGGAACTCGTTATAATACTCCTTTCAATGACGTATTTCAGTCATTATGTAGTTTTATATTTTTCCTACTATAGGTACTATATATTTCCAGATAAGTAAACTGTCAAATATTTAATGGACTTGGTTATCATAAATTGTGTTACACACAAACACACATATGCATTCATGATCTTTACTGCTGGAAAATAGGAGTTAAGAACACTGTAGGTTAATCTGCTATCCTGTAAACTTGCTGATACTGTCTCTATGGATCTTTCATTTCAAACAGCTGGATTTCTTAAATATGCCGCCATGCCATTTACAAGGACTGCTATTAAGACCTCTTCATTTTCAAGTTCATTCCCCTAATTTATATTTTACCTGTCTAATTAAACTGGCCAGAATTTCCATTATTATGTTAAATAAAGATGACAAGAATTAGTTTTCTTGCTGCCTACTTGCTTCTATCACATGCGCTTCTTGTTGGCATAACTGACTCTCTGATTAAAATACTTATTTCAATGGGCCTATACATGCTAATTTTGCCAATGTTTCAAAGTATGAAAATACTTAATAAAACATGAATTAATATCATATAGTAACACTAAAGTTGCTAACAAGTGGAATAAATTTTTGATAAGGTATGGATTGAGTTAGGTCACCTCTGAGATATTTTTCAACTCTAAGACATTGTATGATGTGAAGTAGTTCAATATCAAAAATGCATACGATTTTACCAGAGAAAATGACATTTAAGAAAATGCATTATGATCTACCTCGTTGTTTCACCTTAAAAAACACCAGGGCTTTTTAACTGACTTGCATCTGAAACTTTCCAGTTATGTTTACCTCTTCCTATTAGAATATAAGCTCTTGAAGACCAGGGATTGTTTGGATTTTCTACATGCAATCTCCTTCACGTAAACAAGGTGTTTTATTAAGGGAAAATCCTTAATGCTTTTTTCACTCATTCAGTCACTTATTCATATCATCAAGTACAGTCAATGGTTTTCTCTAAGGGAAGAATTCTCTGACATAGATGAAGGTAAGATTTCCAATTGAAAACTTTCCCACACTCACTATATTCAAAGTGCATCACTGTAGCAGGAATTTTCTCATGTTCAGTAAGATTTCTCCTCTGGCTGAAGGATTTCCCACATTCATTAAACTCATAGGGTTTCTCTCCGGGTAAGAATTATCTTATGGGGGTGGAGCCAAGATGGCAGAGTAGAAAGACTCACTTATGCTAGCTCCGAACCCACAGCCCATGTATTTCCTGCAAGAAGAACTCTCCACAAATTCTGGAGCACTGCAAGGTGCGCAGAAACACAGTGGAAAAGATATCCCTTCCAGAGAGCCATCTGCAGGGGTCTGCCAAGCTCTGGACAGCAGAGTCCACCCCTGCGCTGCCCTAACTGCGCGGTCCTAGAGGAGCAGATCCGAGCAGGCTTCAAGGCCGAGAGGGGACTGGGGTGTCTCTGTGACTCGGGCACCGTCGGGAGGAAGTGGCAGAGGGTGTGGCAGAAGCAGCCGTGGCGGCCCGGAACTCCCAGAGCAGCAGGCAGAAGTTCAGGGCCATTACCGAAGGTTTCTGCATAAACCCCTTGAGGGAACTGAGAATGGAAGACAGCCCTGCCCTCACCCACCCCATTACTGAAGGTCTCTGCATAAAGCCCCTGAGGGAACTGAGCCTGGAAGGTGGCCCTGCCCCCACCTAAGCACCAGAACTTAAGCTCACATTGAATAGCAGCTGTGCCTGCCCCGGAAAGCCCATTTGAATCTCAAACTCCAAGCACTAGCTGGGTGGATCTAGGCGGGGGTGCAGAGGAATCTTAGAAGTCAAGTAACTGGCTGGGAAAATGCCCAGAAAAGGGAAGAAAAAAAGACTATAGAAAGCTACTTTCATGGGGTGCAGATGTTCCTGTCTTTCAATTCTGATGATGAGGAACTAGTCTTATCATCAGGGAAAGACGTGGAGGTCGGGGCCTCTGTATCCCAGACATCCCAGTTGGACATCCGGTGGGCTCAAGCCATGGAAGAACTCAAAAAGGATTTTGATAATCAAGTTAGACAGGTGGAGGAAAAACTGGGAAGAGAAATGAGAGAGATGCAAGAAAAGTATGAAAAACGGGTCAATACCTTGGTAAAGGAGACCCAAAAAAATGCTGAAGAAAATAACACCTTGAAAAATAGGCTAACTCAATTGGCAAAAAAGGTTCAAAAAGCCAAGGAGGAGAAGAATGCTTTCAAAAGCAGAATTAGCTAAATGGAAAAAGAGCTTCAAAAGCTCACTGAAGAGAATAGTTCTCTCAAAATTAGAAAAGAAACAGATGTAATGACTTTCTGAGAAACCAAGAAATCAAAACAAAACCAAAAGAATAAAAAAAATGGAAGAGATTGTGAAATATCTCATGGGAAAAACAACTGTCCTGGAAAATAGATCCAGGAAAGACAATTTAAAAATCATGGGACTGCCTGAAAGTCATGATCAAAAAAAAGGAGCCTAGACATCATCTTTCATGAAATTATCAGGGAAAACTGCCCTGATATTCTACAACCCGAGGGCAAAATAAGTATTGAAAGAATCTATCAATCACCACCTGAAAGAGATCCAAAAACAGATACTCCTAGGAACATTGTGGCCAAATTCCAGAATTCCCAGGTCAAGGAGAAAATGTTGCAAACACCTAGAAAGAAACAGTTCCAGTATTGTGGAAATACAATCAGGATAACTCAAGATTTAGCAGCTTCTACATTAAGGGATCAAAGGGCATGGAATAGGATATTCCAGAAGTCAAAGGAACTAGGACCAAAACCAAGAATCACCTACCCAGCAAAACTGAGTATAATACTTCAGGGGAAAATATGGTCTTTCAATGAAACAGAGGACTTTCAAGCATTCTTGATGAAAAGACCAGAGCTGAAAAGAAAATTTGACTTTCAAACACAAGAATGAGAAGAAGCATGAAAAAGTAAACAGCAAAGAGAAGTCATAAGGGACATACCAAAAGTGAACTGTGTACATTCCTACATGAAAAGACAATATTTGTAACTCTTAAAATTTTTCAGTATCTGGGTAGTTGGTGGGACCACACACACACACGTACACGAGTGGATGCACACACACATACACACATGCATGCACATACAGAGACAGAGATCACAGAGTGAATTGAATAGGATGGGACCATATCTTAAAATAAATTAAAGTAAATGGTGAGAGAGAAATGAGTGGGAGGAAAGAGGGTGAAATGGAATGGAGTAAATTATATCTCATTCAAGAGGCAAGCAGGAGACTTTTTAGTGGAAGGAAAAAGAGGAGAGCTGAGAAAAAAAAAAACACGAAGTTTACCCTCATCACATTCGACTAAAGGAAGGAATAAATGCACACTCATTTTGGTTTGAAAACCTATCTTCCAATGCAGGAAAGTGGGGGACAAGGAGATAAGCAAGGAGGGAGGGATGATGTAAGGGAGGGCAATGGGAGGCGGGAGCAATTTGAAGTCAACACTCGGGGAGAGACAGGATCAAAAGACAGAATGGAAACAATGGGGGGCAGAATAGGATGGAGGGAAATACAGTTAGTCTTACAGAATACGACTGTTATTGAAGTCATTTGCAAAACTACACAGATATGGCTTATTTTGAGTTGTCTGCCTTCCCAAAGGGAATGGGTAGGGAGGGAGGGGTGGGGAGAATTTGGAACTGAAAGTTTTAGGAACAACTCTTGAGTATTGTTCTTGCTACTAGAAAATAAGAAATAGAGTTAATGGGGAATAGAAAGTCATCTGGCCCTACAGGACAACAGAGAAGATCGGGACAAGAAAAGCGAGGGATGAAAGAAGAGAGGGCAAATTGGTGATAGGGAAAATTAGATTGCTCGTTGTATTGGGGTGGGGGGAGGGGAGAAAAGGGGAGAAAATTTGGAACCCAAAATTTTGTGAAAATGAATGTAAAAAGTTAAATGAATAAATTTTCATTTTTTAAAAAAAGAATTATCTTATGATCAATAAGGTGCCCAGTCTGACTACAGGATTTCCCACATTTATGACCTTTAAACTGTTTTTACCCCAGCATGAATTCTCTTATGTCCAGTAAGCTATCCATTCTAGCAAAGGGACTTCCCACATTCATAACATTCAAAGGATTTTTCCTCCAGTATGAGTTTTCTTAGGCTTATGAGGTTTTCTCTCTGACTGAGAGCTTTCCCACATTCACTGCTAGTAAAGATTTTCTCTGTAGTGTGAATTTTCTTATTATTTGTAAAGGATGAGGTGTTTCTAAAGACTTTCTGACATTTATTACCATTAGACATTTTTTCCTTAACATATTTTCCATATTAAGACATGATTGATAACAGAATTATTTTCTACATTGATTATATTTGCAAATCTTGAAAATAATTCCACGATGATTAATTTGGTCTGCAAATTGATTAAAGTTTTGTCCAGGTTTATCATATGTATGCAGATTTCTCAACTCTTTATTGGACAATAAGCATTGTTACCAGGCTGAAGCTTGTCTCATATATATTACATTCATAAACCTTAATCTTAGTAGAGTCTTTTCTGAGCGTGACTGTTATTTCATGAGATTGTCTATCCTTGTAAGACTTTTGTTGATTTAATTTGGAATTACTTTCTCAGACATCTCCTATCTTGTAAATTCAGTTACAATTCTTTTTGAGTCCTTACTCAAAGGCTTCTCCTGCATGACTGTTCCGTGTTGAGGGTGACTTCATGGGTTCACAACCAGTCTCCCGATTAATGGTCTCCAAACAAGTGTGTCTCTTCTTACTGTTCTTTCCATCATCCGTGGTATGACTCCTCTCTTCATCTGGGAGATCACCCCTAGCTTGTAAATTGGAAGCTCTGCTCATCAAGAAAGAAGTGGGAAAGTATAGTGACCATGACCGTGACTGCATTCAATCATGGTCCCTTTCCTCTTCAGGAATCAAGGACTCTAGGTCCCTGTGTTTCTCCAGCATTACATCTGTGCACACTCTGAGGAGGGTTCAGTCCCTACTCATCCTGGGTAAAATGTACAGTCATATCTTTGAATGTCACTGATTTCTGGCACATCGTTGTTAGAATCATAGGAACCATTCCATTCTTCTTCTTCCATACTTCTTTTTTCTAGAAGTGTAAAACCTTCAAAAGGCAGACCTCCTAGGTTATTGTGAAGTTAAAATGAGGGACTATTGGAAAAGAGCTATGTAAATTCTAACTATCATTCAGAGGAGAAGCAGAAGCTTCTCAAGAACAGAGGCCTTTTTTTGTTTTTCTTTGTATCACCAGAGCTTAGTGTCTGCCTTATGAAGATGGTAAATCAATGTACTCTGACTGACAGACTGACTGACTGAGGAAAGAAAGGAAGAAGAGAAGAGATTGAGAAAGTGTAGAAGGCCAGTTTGGTTCACAAAGTCCTGGGAACATCACACACATCCCTAACACTGCATGCTGTCCACAGGGTAGACCACCAAGATTGAAGGAACAAATGGAAGATGATGAGGAGGAATCAGAAGTCTTGCCAAAACTAACTCTTAAAAATTTATAATGGTACACCATAAGAACAAGGAATAGTTTACCTGACAGATATATAGAGAAGGGAAGAATGTATGGTCAAAAAGAAAGAAAATATTGTGAAATTCAAAATGGATTATTTTGATTACATTATATTGAAAAGGTGTTTTTTTTTCTTTTTTTTTGCACAAACGAAGCCAATACAACCAAGAGTAGAAGGAAAGTAGAGAGTTGGGAAACATTTTTTTTTAAATTTATTCTCAGTGTCTTTGATGAAGGTCTTATTTATAAAATATATAGAAAACTGAGTCAAATTTAAAATAGTACAAATGGTCAACAAATTTTAGCAGTCATTTTTCAGAGGAAGAAATAAAACCTATCTATAGTCTATGAGAATGTAAGATATTACAAGAAAAGCTAAAATATACATACCTAACTTTTACCTCATTGATCCTACATTCTTCTCTCTGTTACTTTGTCCTTGCAAAGAATGGATTTAGAAAATTATGTAACACTGGCCTTACTAAATTCATGTCTATGTGCATCATTACTTTTTTCTCAGCTTTTACTGGACTGATTTCAGATCTTCTGAAGGCCTTAAAGTTGGATTGACCGGCTGCAAACTCTTGTGCAGATTCAACCCTGAACCTCCTGATGGTTCACTATCCTGAACTTTGGAAATTCACAAGGTTACAATATCCTATATCCTTCACAAAAAAAGAAAAACAAACACTTAAAAAGAACAGACGTCCATATTTATAGGCTACATTTTGGTGTCAGATGGTCATGGTTAAAGACTTCCTCCTTTTACATCATTGTCTACAGAAATATTGCTAAGAAAATAACAGCGAACCAAGGAGAAGGGTAAATTTCTTCTTAACTATTGTTTTTTGAATATTCCCTTTCCCAAGTTCTGGCTACATGTTCTTAACATACTAGAACCAATAATAAAATGTCTATTTAGGCTTCACAATCAACCTGTGAATTGCTTTTCCAGGTCATTCTATAAAAGTTCCATCTGACAGGGCCTAGTGGCCAATATTTCATTACATGTTAATAATTGAGATACAAACAGCAGCATTGTTAGAGTTTTCCACTCATATATAAAGATTGCAATCACTCTATGACTTTGCGTGTCATTTGTAAGAATAATTTTGACCAAAAATTCATCCTTTAGAAAATTTAGTGATGAACCTTTCCAGGATAATAATTTACCTCTCACTCAGCAGATATATAATATAGCAAGACACCAACAGCCCCAAATTTTGAGCCTTTCATTGCCAGAATATGGCAAAGTTTATATGTTCAACTACATGACTAATATATTCAGGCTTAGAAGATGGGAGAGTGGAAGGATGACCTGTAATACCTCTTCCCACACATCTTATAAAATACCTGTAATAATAATTCTAAACAAATTCTAGAGGAGCAGAAGTCACAAAACGACACCATGGGAGACATTTCCAGCCCAAGACAGACTGGAAGGCTGATAGGAAAGGTCGTTGGCAGAAGGTTCAAGGGAAAAGTGCAGTCCAGTCTTGGCCACATGACTTGGCAGGCACAGGATGGCAGCAGGCTTCAGGGCACAACCAGAAGCAGCTGTGGTTTCCAGATCCTTCAACACACAATCACCAATGGTACCTTCAAAGGTTAGTGACAAAACTCTTTCACTTGGGTGAGAAGGGAGCAGGGTCCTCCATAGCCCCTTTCCCAGGTGACCTCAGGCAGGGCAGCATCTAATTTTGAAGCTGTGGCCCAAAGACCCTCGGGGAATTGAGCTGCTGATTTAAGTATCAGTCCTGAGTGGCAGTCTTGGGGTGCGGAGGAGCACTGGTTGTTGGAGCTGGTGGAGGCTATGGAGAGGAATTCTACTCACAGATCCTGGGCAAAAAAGCATGCAGTAGCTCCCAGACCAGAGTGGGGGTCAGGAAAGGAGAAAACTCCTCTCCCTTGATTGTGCCACCTGGGAGAAACCAGAATTTACAAGTCCCCAGAATATACTCCCCTCTTGTGAAAGGATTCAAGAGTCAAGTAACTGTTAGGGAAAATACCCCAAAAAGAAAAATAAAAAGAAGAATATAGACAGCCACTTTCTTGGTGAACAGGTATTTTCTTCCATCCTTTCAGTTGAGGAAGAACAGTGCATACCATCAGAGGAAGATTTAAAAGTCAATGCTTCTGCATCCAAAACCTACCAAACAAAAATGCAATGATCTCAGTCCATGGAAAAGCTCAAAAAGGGATTTTGAAACTCAAGTAAGAGAGGTGGAGGAAAAAGTGGAAAGAGAAATGAGAGTGGTTAAGAAAATTCTTGAAAAGCAAGTCTACACCTTTCTAAAGGAGATTTAAAAATTGCTGAACAAAATAACACCTTTGGGGGTGCTGATCCAAGATGGAGGAGGAGAAAGAGGCACATGCTCTAGCCCTTTACCCACAACCCATAGCATACCTCTAAAGAAAGACTCTCAACAAATTCTAGAGCAGCAAAAGCCACAGAAAAACAGAGTGGAGATGATTTAAAGCCCAGGACAATCTGGAAGGTCAATGAGAAAGAAAAGTCTGTTGTACTGAACCTGGAGCAGAGAACACCCTCGGATTGGCTTCCTGGAGCCTGGAGGAGCAGAACTGTAGGCCTTCAGGGGTGGAATCTCACTGCTGCTCCCAGTGGAGGTTCGCAGATAGCTCAACACACAGGTGCCAAAGGTAGCTTCAAAGGTCAGTGGGAGGGCTCTTTTACCTCTCTGATGAGGGAGCAAGGTCCTGTGCTAGACATGACCTCAGGCAGTGGTGGCAGCAGCTGCAACTGCAGCTGGAGCAGCAGCAGACACCGTAGCAACAATAAGCAGCAGCAGCCAGTGTCTATTGTTCCAGCAGCAGCCAGTGTCTATTTTTCCATTGCTGGAGTGTTCAATTTAACGACCCTGGGGGAACTGAGCAGCTGATCTGAACCTCATCCTGGAGCCAGGCAAGGGAGTAAACTCCTCCCTGGATTGTTCCACATTGGAGAAACTGAGATTTTACAGGTCTCCAGAGAATACCCTACTCTTGAGAAGGCACCAAAAAGTCAAGCAACTGGTTGGGAAAATGCCCAAAAAGGTTAAAAAAAAATTAAGACAATAGCAGGTTACTTTCTTGGTGAACAGGTGTTTGCTCCCATCCTTTTGGACAAGAGAACAATGTTTACCATCTGGGAAATCATAAAAATCAAGGCTTCTGCATCCAAATCCTCCAAAATAAATGTCCAATGGACACAGGCAATGGAAAAGCTCAAAAAGGACTTTAAAAATCAAGTAAGATAGGTGGAGGAAAAATTTGGAAGACAAAAGAGAGCAAAGCAAGAAAATCATTAAAAGCAAGACAACAGCTTGCCAAAGGAGTCCCAAAAATGCTGAAGAAAATAACACCTTTAAAAATGGGCTAACATAATTGTCAAAAGACATCCAAAATGCCAATGAGGAGAAGAATGCTTTAAAAATCAGGATTAGTCCAATGGAAAAAGAGGTTCAAATGCTCACTGAAGAAATTCGTTCTTTAAAAATTAGATTGGAATAGATGGAAGCAATAACTTTACATGAAAGCAAGCAATTACTAACCAAAACTAAAAGAATTAAAAAATAGAAGATAATGAGAAATATATCATTGGAAAAGAAACTGACCTGGAAAATAGATCCAGGATAAAAAATTTAAAAATCATGAGACTACCTAAATGTCGTGATCAAAAAAAAAAAAAAAAAAAAAAGCCTAGACATCACCTTTAATGAGATTGTCAAAGAAAACTGCGCTGCTATTCCAGAAGCAGAGGGTAAAATAAATATTGAAAGAATCCAAAGATCTCCTTCTGAAAGAGATCTGAAAAGAAAAATAAAACCTCCTAAAATGTTGTAGACAAATTGTAGAGTTTCTAGGTCAAGGAAAAAATATTGCAAGCAGCCAGAAATAAACAATTCGAGTATTGTGGAAATACAATTAGGATAGGATACCACAAGATCTAGCAGTTTCTACATTAAGAGAACAAAGGTCTTGGAATATGATATTCCAGAAGTCGAAGAAACTAGAATTAAAACCAAGAATCATCTACCCAGCAAAACTGAGTATAATACTTCAGGGGGAATAATCGTCATTCAGTGAAATAGAGGACTTTCATGCATTCTTGATGAAAACACCAGAGATGAGTAAAAAATCTGACTTTCAAACACAAGAATCAAGAGAAGCATGAAAAAGTGAGCTGGAAAGAGAAAAATGTAAGAGATTTTCTAAAGTTGAACTGTTTACATTCCTGTATGGAAAGATAATATTTCTAAGTCTTGAAACTTCTCTCAGTCTTTGGGTAGTTGGAGGGATTATACACACGTGCACATACATACATACATGCTCTCTCTCTCTCTCTCTCTCTCTCTCTATATATATATATATATATATATATATATATATATATATATATATATATGCATATATAGGCAGTGGGCACAAGGTGAGTTGAATAGGACGTGGTGATATCTAAAAAATAAAAAAAAATAAGCAATGAGAGTGGAATATATTGGGAAGAGAATGGAAGAAATGGAATGAGGCAAATTATCTCTCATAGAAGAGGCAAGAGAAAGCATTTTTAATGAAGGTTAAAGAGGTGGGTGAGAGGGAAAAATTGATACTTATTCTCATCACATTTTGCTGAAGGAGAGAATAACAATGCACACTCATTATGACATGAAAATCTATCTTACATTACAGATATGTAGGGGAGAAGAGATAAGTGGGCTGGGGGGATGAAAGAATTGAGGGCAAATGGGAGAAGGGAGTAATTAGAATTAAACACTTTACATGAGGGACAAGGTCCAAAAAGAAAATAGAATAAATATGGGGCAGGATAAGATGGAGGGAAATATAGTTAGTGTTTCACAACATAAGTCTTATGGTATTATCTAGCAAAACTACACATATATAGTCTATATTGAATTGTTTGCCTTATCAGTGGTGATGGGTGGGAAGGGAGGAAGGGAGAGAAGTTGGAACTCGAAGTTTAAGGAATGAATGTTGAGAATTGTTTTTGCATGCAACTGGTATGAAAATCTATCTTACACTACAGTAAAGTAGGGGTGTAGGGGATAAGTGTGCTGTGAGGAGGATGATAGAAGGAAGGGCAAATGGGAGGAGAGCATAGTTAGAAAATTTTGTAGCCCTTTGGGAAAAGTTCTAAATTGCTCTACATACCAATATAATCAATTCACAAATCCACTAATAGTTCATTAAAGACTCATTTTTTCTCACAATATTTGTTATTTAACTATTCTCCCCTATTAGACAATTTAATAAGTATGAAGCTGTATTTAATTTGCACTTCTAAAATAAATATTGATAGTATTGTTTTTCATATGGCTATAGGTAGCATTGATTACATCATTTGAAAATTTATCATATCTTTTCACTATTTATCAGTTGTGGAATTCTTATTTTATACCATTTTTAACTCAGTCAGTTCTTTATATGTTTGTGAAAAGATACCTGTATCATAGAAACTTGCTTCAAATCTGTTTTAAGTTATTACTGCTAACTGTGTTTTCCTCCATCCTACTTCATTTATTGTTCCCTCTTCTTTCTCCATTTCCCTTCAGAAAAGTGTTTTGTTTCTGTCTGTCCCGTCTGCCAATTTTCCCACCCTTTGATCCTCTATCCTGCTTCTCTCAACTCCTTCCCCTTCTATTTTCCTGTAAACTAAGAGTGATTTCTACACTCAATAATGTGTGTATGTTATTCCCTTTTTGAGTGAATTCTGATGAAATTAACGTTCATTCACTCTCCTTTGTCTCCAATCTTGTTCTTCACTAGCAAACCTTTTTCTTGATTCTTTTACCTGACAAAATTTTATCCAGTTCTTCGTCTCCCTTTCTTTTCTTTCCAGTGCATTTCTTTCTCACCTCTTAATTTTATTTTTTTTTAGATACCATCACGTCCTATTCAACTCACACCTGTGCCTTCTGTATATATATATACTGCTTCTGACTAAGCTAATGATTTGAAAGGTCACATAAGTTACAAATACCATCGTCCCATATAGGAATATAGATAGTTTGACCTTATTAATTCCCTTGTGATTTCTCTTTTCTGTTCACCTTTTTATGGTGCTCTTCAGTATTGTATTTGAAAGTCATTTTTTTTTTTCTCTTCAGCTTGGATCTTTTCATTAAGAATGTTTGCGTGCCCTCCCTTTCACTGAATACCCATTCTTTCCCCTGAAGGATTACACTCACTTTTTCTGGGTAGGTGATTCTTGCTTGTAGTCCTAGTTCCTTTTTCCTTTTCAACATCATATCCCACAACCATCAGTCATTTCATGTAGAAATTGCTAAATATTGTATTATCCTGACTGTGGCTCCACAATACTCGTTTTTTTTTTCTTTCTGGAGGATTGTGATATTTTTTCTTTGACGTGGAAACTATGGAATTCACTTATTATATTCCTGGAAGTTTTCATTTTGGGATCTCCTTCAAGAGGTGATTGGTGGATCCTTTCTATTTCTCTTGTACTAGAATATTAGGGCAGTTTTCCCTTATAATTTATTGCAAGATGAATTCTGGGCTCTTTTTTTTTAAATCATGGCTTTCAGAAAATCCAGCAGCATTAAAATTTATCTCTCTTGTATCTATTTTCCCAGTCAGTTCTTTTTCCAATGAGATAGTTCACATTTTTCTCTAGTTTTTCATTATTATGGTTTAATTTGATCATTTATTAATTCCTCATAGAGTAGCTTCCGTTAGCTCCATTCCTATTTTAAAGGAAATATTTCCTTCAGTGAACTTCTGGACCTCTTTTTCAATTAGGATAATTCTGATTTGTAAGGCATTCTTCTCATTGGTTTCTTACATCTTTTTTACTACTTGACTTAGTCTGCTTTTTTAAGGTGTTACTTTCTTCAGTACTTT
Organism: Bettongia penicillata ogilbyi; assembly: GCA_023548195.1. Classification (NCBI taxonomy): domain Eukaryota; kingdom Metazoa; phylum Chordata; class Mammalia; order Diprotodontia; family Potoroidae; genus Bettongia; species Bettongia penicillata. Next base: position 701,850 of record JAJHZJ010000557.1, on the reverse strand, counting down.
TTTGTATCTTGTTTACCTAGCTGTTGACTAATTTTTCATGATTTTCTTGAATCACTCATTTCTCTTTACGAATTTATCTCTACCTTTCTCACTTAATTTTCAAAATCCTTTCTGAGCTCTTAGATTGCCTGACATATGTTCATATTTTTTTTTCTTGTGGACTTTGTTTCTTTTAACTCTATTGTCTTCTGAGTGTGCTTTGATCTTTCTTGTCACTATAGTAACTTTAAATAATTTTTCTGTTGTTCCTTCAATTTTCCCAGACTATTAGTGGATTTTTAACTCTTCATTAAAATAGGGCTTTGCTTTTGGATGGAAGGGGCACTGTGCCAAGTTCCAAGTGCTTTCTGCTGCTGTTTTAAGAGATACTTGTAGGAACTTGAAAGTTTTCAATTTTTCCAAGTTTGCATGATGTTAGGGGAGGTGTACTTCATTCCTGGCCTGTGCTTTGGTATGTGAGTGACCACTAGAACTCTTTACTGTCCTGGAACTGTGAGAAGGGTCCCCCCTTCCACTGTAGCCACAAGTTCTGCTATTCTAGTGCTCCTCCTTGCCACAGGACTGACATCCAGATCCAAACATGGGCAACAAAACAGAGTCCTGCCTCAGTGTTAGCAAGAAGACTCGTACAATCTGCTTCTGACCAGTTATAAGTGATAACTGACTGCATATTTGGCAAATTAATTATCTGTGTATGTAGTTGTCATGAAAATGAAGGAAGTCATGGGAAATGTGAACAATAAAGCATTGGGAAGTGAGAATGTTTAAATAAGCACCATAGAAGCTGGGCAGGAGTGTAGAGGAAAGCAGTACTATGAATCAGACATCAAATGCATTGAGGAATGAAATATAGCAATCTGAAGAAAACTAAATAACAGTGGACCAAATTTTGATTCAGTGATACCTATGTAGTATTTGGAAATCAAATGGGAAAAATATTATTGAATGATGGTGGTGCACAGAACATTTAGAATTGGCAATGGGCAGGAAATAACAACTGGATTCTTCACCCTGAAAAGTTGGTCATGAAAGTCTTGTGATCAGGAGCGATCCAGGGGAGTGAGGTGAGGAAGATCCAGGGAGTGTAGTCCCTCAAGGTCTCAATTTGTTCAAATGTATTATTTTCTAAATCATAAATAAATATCGGTATATGCTCACTTGAGTAAGTTTTCTGTGTTATGTTGCTCTGTTAAAATTTTTGAACATATATATTTACTGCATTACATATAGTAGTGTGTTTCTGTTAGAACACATTTTTCTAATATAGTAGCTCACAAATGAACAAATGTATTTTTAAATCAACTACTTTTCATTGGTTTCTTAAGAATATGTCTCTTTTACTATATATTTTTATCAGATGAGCCCTTCAACACACATATAACCATGCATTTCTTCATATTCACAAACATGAAACATAAGGAAAATGCCTGTTTCACTCTAACTGACCTTCAGTAACATACCATACAATAAAACAAGGCAGCTACAATTATTTGTACCAAGAGAAGGTGTCCATAAAACTGAAGTTCAGCAGACTCACATCCAAAGAAAAGTAATCTTACCATCCTTGGTTTTTCACCAAATCTTCCTATTTTTCCCCATAAAATCATTTTGACATGAATCTTAAAATGAGTGTCTAGCTACAAGTACATGTTATTATGAGGACATGAGAAAGGGAAAATCAAATAATGATTTCTAGTTCACTTTTCACACGGGGAAGTTGTAAAGCTAGATGCTGTTTCTCAAAATTCATATGTAAATTCACTTTTCACTCTCATGACAAATATGTTTAAAGGCAAAAGTGATTTAAATAAAGCTATTAGTAGATAATGCACATGTATGACAATGGTTTTACTAGTTTCAATGTATTACTGAAATTGATGTAATATTAATAGAATCACAATCTTATATTAGGCATTGAATTATCTGGCCACTGATCAAGAAGGTATGATAATTACCTTTAGAACAAAGCTTGGGGGAAAATAAGTACACACATATGTATGTATTTATGTGTGAGTGTGTGTGTGTGTGTGTGTGTGTGTGTTTAGAGCTAATAGTGGTCTTAGATATAATTCAATCCAGAATCTTAATTTTATAGCTGAGGAAATTTAGGTTCAGGGAAATTTTCAATTATGCAAGATTACATATTTCCTATTGACAAAGTCAGAATTCAAACCCAAAGGCTCCAATTCCAGATCTACTCTCATTTTTTGATTGTGCAGTCTACTCTGAACTGATTATATTGACACTAAATTTTATACGCAAATTTTATTGTTTGTATTGTTAGCCTGTATATGCATACACTGTCATGCTGTATATTCATTTCCCTTCACCTAGGTGACAAAGACGTGAGTTAAAATCCAGTCTCAAATACTTAGTATCTATGTGGTTCTGTGAAATTAACATGAATTCACCATTTTCCTACTTTCCTTTTCTGTAAAATTGGAATGATGATAGCACCTACCTCTCAAGGTCGTTGTGATGATTAAATGAGATAAAATTTATCAAGCACATAGTACAATTCCTGGCACAAATTAGGAAACAAAGAAATGCTTGTGTTCTTCCTTCATTTCTCCCTTCCTTCCTTTCTCACTTTCTTTTTATTCTGCCATTCTTCTCTCGCTCCCTCCCTTTCTTCCTTCCTTCTTACCACTTTTCTTTCCTCTCTTCACAGCAGACACAAGAAATGTGTAATTTGAAATTTATTTTCCTTAACTCCCTCATTCATGATATATACATACATACATACATACATATATATATATATATATATATATATATATATATATATATATATATATATATATATATATACATATGTAATAGCATAAGCTCGTGGAACCACTTTGAAATTCACTCTATATAGAGAGCTGAAATAATTTTAAGGTTGTTGATTACATATTAAAAGACATGATTATTTTTCTTTTTTAAAGATGTTTGTTTCAGTTGTTGGTCATCATTCATTTCTGAAGAGGCCCAATGAAATGATAAGTGATATCTTGACTTTAAATGAATTAACTGAGGCAGAGTTTCACAAATTCATCAATTTTACTCTCCTTGACTTGTCAGAGTCCAGTGGCAAGATGGAGGTCAAGATGAATGACAACATTCCAGAATGAACTGCATGACCTTACTGTCTACAATGTCTGACCAAGACCTAAGTGCTCCATAGCATCTTCTTCAGTCACCTTTGTAACCGTTGCATCAAAGTGTTCTCATCCTCTCATTCCACTGGGAAAAGTCTACATTCTTGGATTAGACATCTCCCTATCTCACTGATGTGTTTCATCATACTTGTTTTTCTTACATTTTATTTAGCTCATCTGCCAAAATGGTTTGCCAGGGAGTGGCCACTGCACATTCTACAGCTTCTTAGAGTCCCAGGTAAGAGCTGGATTAAGGTGAACAATAAAAGTGGATGAACAGTCCTGAAAAAGACTAAGCAAGCCCTGACACCAGAGATGCTAGTCCTCCCTGCAAATCCCATACAAAAGATAACATAAAAATAAACAATATGATCCTTGTCCTATGGGTACAATGAGAAGGAGGCTATATGCTCAAATAGGAACTGCCAGTGATAAGAGAAAGATGATGTGTAATCAGTCAAGTGAAGTTAGCATGAAAAAATGGGGGAAAAGTAATCTAGAAGACATTTGATTTTATAAATTTGATTGACCAAGAATTTGGTGTGGGAGATACGATATCGTTAAGAATTAATAAGTCTCTTTGTCTAAGTAAATGGATAGAATGAAAGTTCAGTGGGGCTGTAGTAATCAGTGGCAAAATTGTTATAAACCCAATAATGATTATGATGATGATACCTAGAAGCTTATATTGACATGATACTTAGGGTGAATCAGACACTTTGTTAAGCTATATACAAATATTTTCTCATTTAATCCTCACAGTAATCCTGGGTGGTAGATACTATTATAATCCCCACTGTGACGATGAAGAAACAGAAACAAACTGCAGTTAAATGACTCATCCAGCTACTAAATCACTGAGGTCAAATTTGAACTCAGATCTTTCTGTCTCCAAGTTCAGCACTCTATCTACTGGCATGGAGATCACTTCCTAATTATCAGTGAGGCTGTGTGAACAATAAAACACAACCTCTGTGACTCCAAGGATGATCATAGATGAAATAAGTTTCCCTACATTTGTCAAATATTAGTGGTTCATGCTAGACGAAGATCACAATTTGTCTTACACTCTGGTAACGTGGAGATAAAATTGGGGATCATACATTCTTTTGTTCTATTTCCTCAGAGTATAAATATAACTTAATATAGACTGATTTGAATTAATCAAGTAAAGACTTTGTCCAATGTAGGGATTGAAATGCATTACAAAAAAGAAAATAAAATTATGTTTTATTAACTATTAATATCTTCCAAACTGGTGAAACTTTAGAATAAAGTAACTGATATTTGAAGAAAATCTAAGTTTATAACAAAAAACAAGCTTTAAATACTGAAAGTTAATTTCCTTTTACTTAAGAAACAGAGAACTTAGTGCCATTTTCTGAATGCAAAAATACATAGAAAATGCTGTATTGGATAAAATGTGTGTTCTTGGCAGAAAATACCTGGATCTGTGGTATATATTTACCATTCCCTACCTCATTGCCCATGCAATTGCAGTGTTAGAGTATTATTAAACTTGTACAAAGGTTTGTTGAAGTTTTTTTTTTTTCTGAATAATGAATGAATCATAGAATCCTAAGATCATATAGACTTATAGATTAAGGAGATCTCAGAACTCATTTATTTTGATAATCTCATTTAACAGTTGAGGAAACTGAACCTCAGAGAGATTAATGGACTTCTTGAAAGCAACCAAGGAAGTATGTGAAATTGTCAAGATTTGAAGTCAGATCTTTTTTCAATAAATGAAGAAATTGCTAGACTAGATTATTTACAAGCAGGAATGCACAAATTGAATTATAGTCGTATGATTATGTCAAATATGTCTATTGACCTGCTTATACAACAAATATTTTGAAAGATACTTTGTATTCCTTTTCCAGAGATGTTGCTGAACGGCCTACTTTGTAGTATTGCCCCTTCATATATGGAACTCTCACTCAACCACATATATCTTCCTTAGCTTGATGATAAGGATCCACATAAAACAGATACCTAGTAACTATCTAAATATATTTATGAGCTATTAACTAACTTTTGTTTCTAGATACTTCACCCCTCAAAACAACAAAACATGCACACACAAATTAGCTTGAAACAATAGATATTTTATTAAACCACTAGGAAAAAAAACAATAAGAAATGTCACAGAATATTATACTTCCAAAAAAGGTAATTTTGCTCTTCCACAGTTTTCAATATTCCTTTTAAAAGAAGATGTATTCATCAACAATTAGTATGTATGATTAGGGAAGGTAAATAACTAGAGAAAATTCATGGAGGCAACATAGAGTTGGTCAAATGCCCATGAGAAGGGGATATATGTAACATGTAGTGACAAAGTTCTAAAGGAATTAAGGGTTTCATTGGAGTGGGATAGTGATTTGATGTATGTTATTTAGGCATGTATATTATATATTGCTATAATATTACATATTACATCAATATTGTATATTGGTAGTATATTTGGTGTATGATAATTCATAATAAGGAAGCAATTAGAATATCCATTGATTGTCATTGTTGCTACTGTTGTGGTTGTTTTTTAATCTACTTTTACCCACTCGGAACTTATTCTTTGCTTTTATCTGGGAATTTCCTCCTGTTGTTTTCATTTTAGACAGCATAGAACACACAAGTGAGCAAAGACACTAAGGAAATATTAGAACAGTCCCACTACAATGTGAGAGAAGTTTTCTCAGTAAGAGAAAGCCACAGTTTCAGAGCAATGAGTTCACTTAGGAGCTACTGCTGAGTGCCACTGAATGCCAAAGACGTTGGCCAAGGGAGGAGGGAGAGGGGAATGCAGAGAAAACAAATCAAAGGCATGGGATGGTTGTATAGGGTGGGAACTAGGCAATTTAAAGACAGAGATGATGCTTAATTGCCCTGCTATAATCTGTTTCTGGTTATCCCTTTTCTTCTCCTTATTCTTCCCTTCCTTATTCTGTCCCTCCCATTTTCCAGAAGGAGATATTAATATTCTTCCAATTTTTTTTCTTTTAAGCTTTTGTTTTACTATTTAAAAAAAAAAAGAAAGACACTTTCTCTATGATAATATGATTATTCATTGCAGTGATAGTTTATATTTGACCCTAGGGCATAAATCGAAGCTGAGAGAGAAGCTATAGTTGGTTATATGAAGGAGTGAGATTGACAGATTTTTTTTTTTTACCACTGAAATGAAATTCTTGGCAAAAATTGATGACTCTGAGCAACAAAAGTGATTTCATTGACACATGTATTATAGCTTACCAAAAATAGGGAAAACAGGAATGTGGACAAATTCTTCAACCCAGTAAGTGTCAAGAACTGGTGATAGGTTAAGGTCTGTAAATGAGTTAATGACAACTTTTCTACAGTAGTCACTTTAGGCATTTTCATTTCCTTTTGTTTCTCCTGTTGCAGATTTGAAAGGTAAAAAGAAGTGTCCAAAGGGCTTAACTGAATGTTTGCTTGGGAGAAACACTCTACTTGCAAGAAAGGACCTGAGAACAAGTTGTTGGGCTGGAACTAGCTCTCCTGCTTAACCAAACAGCATTTTTTCCTCCAATCTGTGCTAGATAGATGTAGCTAAAACAACTCATGTACTGATATTTGAGTACCAGCTTATAATTCCTTCATTCTCTAATTGGAAATCTCATTACAGGGCCACTCAAATTTGCTATGGATATCTCTGTTCCATTATTTGACTATTCCTTCTCTACATAACTATCTTTATAGTTGGACTGCTATCACTATAGGCCTTCTTCCACCCTCTATTGGTAATGGTGGGATTTTACATTTTATGATTCCCTTTCTCTCTTGTAGATATGATCAGTCGCTTATAGGTTTTTGTTTATTCTTTTTTTTTTTTTTAATATCTGGGTTTCTTCTTAAGCTTCCACTTCTGGGCTGATCTCCTCTTCTTTGATTTTGAGAAGTGGTTCTTTACATTTTTTTAAAATTTTTCTGTCATGGATCCACTTGACATTCTGAAACCATAGAAATTCCCAAATGGAGATTGAAAACATCTTTAGAGTATGGTACATTTTGCCAAAAATTTTAAAAGGTATCTTTCAAGGTTAAAAGGTGCCAAGATATAGAGATAAACATTTTCTTAGAAGTCTTGGACCCTGGGTTAAGAATCTATTACTAGGGTGAGAAAATTCCTTTCAGGTATTTTCTATTGGCAAGATAGTCCAGGAAAATAACCCAGGGAACAAGAATAAAAGAACCGTGATTGAATCTGGTGCTTCTGTCTTAAATCCTGTGAGTTTAGAATTTTCTATTTGACCTATACTTTTCAGGAAAACAACGTATTTTCCATCTCTACAACCTCCTTACCTTCTAGACAGTACTTTATGCTCATTTTACTTAGAATCCAATATGCCTATAGACTCTTTAGGGAATTGAATGCCATCTACACAAAGAAACAAGTCCCCAGTACCTTCTCTACTTAGAAAAATACTCAAAATTCTAGGATTCTTGCATCTTATTTGTCATTTTCCTGTTCTCTACTTTTGCATCAGTGTCTTGAGATTTCTTGCCTTTTACAGCCAGTACAAGCAGGACTAATTTGCTCCTAATTAATGATATAGGTTAGACTGTCATTATTCACAACTTATTCACTGTATTTTCTTATTTTTCCTTCTTTCTCCCTCTCTCCATTTCTTACTCTCTTCTTTCTTCCCTTCCTTCATTCCTCCCTTCCTATCTCCCTTCCTTTATTTCTCCTTTCCCTCCTTCCTTCCTTCTTTCTTTTTTTCCTTCTTTCCAGTGTTTGCCTCCTACGAGGTGGGAGGTCGTATATTCCCTAATTCTTCTTCATATATGAGAATAGGTGCAATGGATTATCTTCGTAGTTTTTATCTCTACTATTGAATTAAAAAAGCAACAGCAGTTTTTTTTTTTCTCTCCCTAAGAAATCCTCAGATATAATTCTCTCTTCTCTGGTTTATAGAAAATGTTCTTAAAAGCAACTTCCACATATGGTGCGACATCATGTTTACAATAGTGATGTTCATCATTTGACTTCATCTCTTGAAAGGGGATTGAGTCCCTAGCAAAGCTATCCCCTGTCTTTAAATTTTAAAATCATATATGCACTGGGATAATGTAATGCCATACTATTATTTTTCTGCTTTCTTTTTATTCTGTAATTGGATGAGCAGTAGCATTCTCATATTGCTAAGTCCTGAAGAGAGATTAACATAAGAAAATGTGCTTAATTTCCAGTGAACATCAGAATTCTTTTTTCCTCATTAATGCTCATTTCTGTGTATGCTTAAATAAAGCACTTCCTTTATAACTGCAAATCTCTAGTGTTAGTGATTTCATTTTCTCTGTGACTTGATCCTAAGCATTTATCAATTTTTTCATCAGATTGCTATAAATTAGAGGTCTTCAAATTGGTCACCTGCATCTTGAATAAACTGTGTCTTGAACAAATATTATTGAAACCGATAATAGCCACCATTTATGTAATCCCTATTACATACCAGGCACTGTGTTAAGCACTTTACAAATATTATACCATTTTAGTATCGTACAGTACCTGAGAAGAAGTTGCTCTTACTATCTCCACTTTATAGACAAGAAAACTAATAGAAACAGAGGTTAAGTGACCTTCCTATGATCACACATCTAGTGAATGTCTAAAGACAGATTATAGACTGATTCCAGGCTATAAAGGCAAGCACACTGATGCACCCAAAATGGCCTGTTGTTCAGATAATTAGATCTGTTTTTTCTAAAATGAAAGCAACTTTTGAGTGGTCGGTAATCTATTTAATGAAGCACATATATCATTCAATTAGTTCCAGGGGAAAAGTCAGGACCCTTAACTAAAGAGAAAATACAGAGAAACAAAGATAAACCAACAGACATGGCTTCCAACTGTCTGGCCATAAGAAATATATACATCACAGATCAGCAGATAGATTCAATAGTCTGACCATACATATGTAGTTACCAGAGAGAGAAGCACTAACATCTGGGTTTTCAAAGTTGTAGGTGTCCTTAACAGCTGCCCAGAGTCTCATCTGGCTAAACAAACACATTCAATGAGTAAGCTCCAAAACAATCATATATATGTTTGAAGACAGACACATATGTGTGTGTGTGTGTGTGCATGTGCCTTCCTACAAATCTCCTTGAATTAAACTCCCATTAATGGGGAGGCCCAGTATTGGGTGGGGAAGATCTTTATCCTTATTAGCATTACATAGGCCTAGTTCTCTATCCACTATACCACCTGGCTGCCTAAATAAAGATTTTGCAATGTAGACATGAAAATTAAACATTGACTGTATTCTGGATTTGTGAAAATGCAAGGAAATAGAAAATGCAATTAACATAATATGAAACGTCAGTTCAGCTGAGCCTTAGAATTCATGAAGATGAATAATATTAATTACGTTTTGAAATAAATATTGCATGACCTTAAATGCCAGACTGAGTAGTTGGCATTTTATTGCACAGAAAGTAAGAGTGTTGGCCAGGATAATTATAATCAATATTGTGACTTAGAAAGATCACTTGTGCAAAAAAGCAGAGAAGCAGGGACATAATTTAGGAGGCTATTATAATACTTCAAAAAACAATGAAGAGAGCCTGAAATAGTATGTTTACCAAGTAAATAAAGAGAAGGGGACAGATGATGGAAGCATTCTTAAGGGAAAATTGGAAGAACTTGGCAAATTAGTTCAAAAAAAGGGAGGGAAAAGAGAGTCAAAGAATACTAACAGTTAAGGATCTGAGTGATTAAAATATAGAATTCTCCCCTCAAAGGTAATAGGTATTTTGGAGGAAGAGAAGATCAGAGAAAATTAGACAAAAAAATTTGATTTTAAATGTGTTGAATTTGAGATGCTGTTAGGACATCTAGGAGAAAATTCCTATGATAAATGAGCTCATAATGTAGACCATTCCTCAATATATGGATTGGGCAATGATTTTCATAGGGATGACAATTGTACCCACGGCAGATAAGGAGATCACAAAAGCAAATATCTGGAAAGAAAAGTGAAGAGGACTGAGAATGAATTCTTAACCTTTATGTGTAGTTGGTAAGAGAGCAATGATGATTCACCAAAAGATACTGAGGAGTAGTAATACTGGAAGGACAGAATCAGGAGACAGAGCTGTCAGGAAGTAAAGGGAGATGTATCCAAGGGAAAGGAGTAGTCAAAAGTGTCAAAAGTTATTGGGTGTTCAGAAGATGCCTATTGAAAAAAGATCATTAGATTGAGAAGACAAGATTTTTCTTTATCATCTCAAGAGAAGAAATTTAGGAAAAATGTAGAGACAGAAGCCCAATCCATTTATAACCATATATTTGTTAAGCATCTATTATGTGCAATGTCTTAGGGGTCCAGAAAAAAATTTATTTCTGCCTTCAATCAGATACATTTTATCAGAGGAGAATATTTGTACAGATTTCAGGCAACTACCATGTGAGTGGAAGGTGAGGAGGTGAAAGCGGTAGGGGTTTACTACACTCCACAGAACTTCAATGTGAAATGAGGAATGTAATAGTTGTATAATACGAAATTACAGTTGAATAATATTTTGAAGACATCGAAGCGTCAAGTGAAGAGGTGCTGTATTTTTTTTGTTTGTTTGTTTTCTTTTTTGGAATAAAGACACAGGCAGATAAAGAATCATCTCAATGCCACAATACTGTCAGAAGTTTAGGAAAAGCAATAAAATATACTTACCAGAAGAATAAAGTCAATTGTCTCATATATACTGATGTGGTGTCACTCTACATCCAGGAGTTGAAAAGTGATGAATGAACACTAAATTGAAGAGGCAGACTTATAATTGTTCCTCTCTACACTAACAAAGGTCAGAGAACTCAAAAAAATCTCAGATAAAAGTTAATACTTGCAGAACAAGAGCAAAGCCAAACAACACAAATAAATAATCAAAGCAAAACAGAACACTTAGTAATCTGGTAAATACCCAATATAGAAGTCACTAAAACTACAGTTGGAATTAATACCTTGGTCCAGTGACTTTTTTCACAACTCAAAATGTTCCATTTTCAAGGCAGAGGTGAACGAATAGGGAAATGCATATAAGAAAAATCAGCTGAGGAAGAAGAAAGTGGAAGGGAAAGTGAAAAGTGTTTGTGTTTTGTTTTGTTTTGTTTTTAGCAATTCAATTTTTAGATTTACTTTTTAGGGCTTTCATATATGGAGTGTGTGTGTGTGTGTGTGTGTGTGTGTGTGTGTGTGTGTGTGCGCTACTGCAATAACTGTACTCTGTTTCTGACTATTTGGATAAAATTATTTCATTTGTCTGAATATCAAAGTAAACAGGTCAACTAAAAGTTTTAAGGCTGTAACTTTTTCACTGATTTACAATTCTGAGCAGTTTAGCATTCAGAGAGATAGAGACAGAAGGGGAAGGGCTAATTTATAAACTTGTCCATGATCCCAGAGTCATATCTCACAATAAGATTAAGATTTTCCCAGGGCTAGATCTTTACCATGTATTTGGAAAGTCCTAATGGTCATAGATATAATGAGGTATATATCCCATTGTTTTAAGAATTACCTTGGTTCTGAAGGAAAATACAAAAGGTCCTGGCAAGTCTCACTTAGATTCTAAGCTCAGTAAGATATTGGTAGACCCATTCATTTTCAATCTTTGACAGGTCATAGCAGCTCTATGAAAGAAGAACATAAGGAAAACCTTTCACCGATCTTCAACTGGAGCCCTGAATAACTATCCAGCTTAGAGAGACATACAGTATAATTAGAGGGATGAAGAGGTGGTATTTTTGCTACCAGCATGAAGCTGAGTTTTCTCAAGGTGAGAAGAGAAATGGTCATTTTCTTTGAAAATATATTTTTTTTTACCACCAACCTATTAAATACTGGGTGAGACTGGGGGTCATTCAGACAATTGTCAAGAGAATCTACATGACTTGAAGAATGTCTAGTTTCTATCTAATATTTTTCCCTTGACTCTTTCTACCTCCCCTTTATCTTTATTATACAACCTTGTTTCTCTTCTCTTATATAATCAATTTCTTACTATGAACATTTCCTTCAGGATACTTGTCTTTCCTCATTCAACACTGAGGTCTTAGTGCAGGTTTCTGTAAGGTCCAGTTCAGGTCCTTCCCATTCTATCCCTTGATTAGAGACTTTGGTGGCTATTATTTTCTCCCTTATTAATTCATTAATGCAAGACATGGACAACCATTCTAGGTAAAACTATTATGTGTCAGTTGAATTGCTAGCTGCAGCTTCTAAAGGAATATCATGGTAAGTGTTTTATTAGGTTGAATACTATAACAATGATAATAATAATAACAATGATGATGTTAACCCATAAAACTATTTCTACTACAAGTATTGCTGCTCCTATTTTTGTTGCTGCTACTTTTACTGCTTCTACTACTACCACCACCACTACTACTACCACTACTACCACCACCGTCACCACCACCACTACCACTAGTACAATGATCACTACTATTAATATTAACAGTTTATATTTATATAGCACTTTAAGGTTTTCAAAGCACTTTATAACGACAAAATTGAGGCAAATTATCATCAAGTGACTTGCTTAGTTCAATCATCTATGTAATTCTTTGAGACCAGATTTGCATGCAAGTTTTCCTGACTTCAGGCCAACTACCAAATCCACTGTTTTACCAGTTACTACAGCTTTAATCATTTGGATGCCTTTATTTATTCATTGTTCCAAGCATTCTTGTTATGCAAGTCCAGAAAAATCTCACATCTCTCATCTTGGATTTGGAGAAGAATATTGTTTGACTCCTTCCAGCCAGATCAGGAAGTACCTTTCTTGTTCCATTATGCCAATATACTGGCTACAAAAATGAAAAAAAAAAAATTGTGGCAAATCATTGATGTAATCATTCCTCTAGCCTCATTTCCTTGTTTATTTGAGGGGGCAATCATTCAAGAATATTTGTTTGACGTTACTTTATCTTGAGCCAATTATGATTATGATTGCAATATACTTTCTGAAATAAGTTCTTTAATAGTTTCAGTATTCAGGGATAAGTAGTGGGGTCCTCAACATCACATATAAATAGTAACAAACACAAGGGATTTGGGACAATATTACTGTGGGCAAGGCCAACAGAGGAAAAAAGAATGTCTACTGATTTACTAGAACTGTTACTAGATCCAGTCTTCATCAAGTATGGTAAATTATTTGTACTTTGCTTTACAACTGCAGGAAGTTAAGAAATACATACACTTGTATTATGTCATCAGTCATTCTCATCATCTCCATATACGATGTTTAAAATAACTTTATCAATCTTCCAGTATAGGAGTGTTTGAAGGAGGAGTCTGAAGAAAGTAGTTTGGAACAGTTGTTTCTGGGATCCTTTAAGAGTCATGAGAGTCAATCAAAGAAAACAAAAGGATTGCCCTATTTCACTTAGGGTCCAGTTGAGAATATAGAAAATAAAACTGTAATGGAAGCAGTTGGAAAGTTTGTGGGCAGAGTTTTAATGGGATTTGGTGGAAAGGGAATATTCACCAATCAAGGTTGGTATGAGCAAAAGTTTAGGACTAATAAGTCAGAGTTGAGGTACAGTCAGCATAGAAAAGTCATTGGTTCTGAATTGTGAGGGGAAGTGTTCAAATATTGACTTGGATGTTTGCGATGTGTGTGAATTTGGGCAATCGACTTAACTCCCTGGACCTCATTTCCTTATATATAATGTGAATACTTTGCATTCAATATCCTCTGCAATCACTTTTAGCTTTATAAATAATCTTATGAAAGGAAGGAAAAAGGAGTAAAGGATAAAAAAAGAGAGTACAAAGGGTACAAACTCTTATCTAGGAAATGTGTAGTTATCTATATTGATAACAAAGTTTTCAGTTTATGAAGACCTACACATTAACATTATTTCCTGGAAGGAAGGGGAATGACATTTCTCTCACAGTTTTTTAAGTAGTTCATTTCCTTCAATTTCCATTGAAATGAACGCTATTTGTTTTGTAACTGTAAGTTCCCTGAATTGGTATTTTCTTCTTAAAAGGCTATATAAATTTTGAAGAGCATTCCCTCAATAACTTCAGAGCTGTACTACAATGTCTACAATGAAATGTTAAAGTGTGTAAAAGAAGGAGATATAAGTGCATAATTGAAGTTCTATATATTTCTATATTATGATTTGTTATACGTCTAAATGTCATGTAACCAGTTTAAGATGTACTAAGTTTAACATGAGTGGTATATCAATTTTGACATGCAGGAGACAAATAACCTGTCCAGTAAGGCGCAGACCTTAGCCCAATTGTAATAACAGGAGAGGAGGTGAACAAGTTTGCGTGAGATCACTTGATTATCTGACAAGAAATAGGTAGGAACTTTTACAATATAAGTGGTCATACTCAGAGAGATGGATTTGTCATTTTTTCCCTCAATTTGGAATGAGTAAAAATCATTTCCTCTCTAGTTTCCCATCAAGTTTAGAGAGTTAAGTTTTTCCTTAATTGTTTATCACCTGCCACTCTAAATATGGAATCCAAAGAGATAAAATAGACTTACTCTGTACTGATCTGATAGTACTAGCTTTAGTAGAGAGGTAAATGGTATCATACAGTGGTGAAATTACTAGAATTGGAGTCAAATCTAAGTTTGAATTCTGTCTTTGACCTTTAGTAATAGTTGTGATAACTGGTAAGTCACAACTTTTCTGGGCTCGGTTTCATCTATTGTCAAAGATAGGATTATGCTAGCTGATGTATGCCACCCCTTTCAGTTCCTAATTCTGAAATTCTATGTTCCTCATAAGTCGTTATGTGTACATAAAAATCTATCACCTGTTTAAAGTAGATCAGGTATGCTAATCCATTTTCTTTCCTTAGTGTCTTCAATGGGTTAATATCCCAAAAAGTCCCACTATTATATTCCTCATTAGAAAATATGATGATGATCATCTTTTTTATTCTAGGAGTAAGGGAGAAGTGAAAGTGTGTTTGTCACTTTCTCCTTAACCTACATTCGTACTTTGTATATGTATGTTATGCATTGGGGTAGGTATGGTGGGAGTGGTGAACAGACCTCCTAGACAGAATTCCCAGCAGGAAGGGTCCCAAATCCCTCAAAACACAAGCAACAAAGAAAGCTCCAAAAGGAAGTGTAGAAGGTCTTTCTCAGCTGGGAGAGAGGGAAACAGAGTTCCTCCAGCACTGGATCCAGGGAGCAGCAGCAGGCTATGGGCAGCTATGTGAAAACAGCATGGGACCATTGTCCAGGAAGCTCAGTTTAAAGTCTCTGGTAGAATGGAGCAGTTGATCTGAACCTCAGCTCTCAGTGGCGGCTCTGCCTCCACTAAAAGTCCTTTGGGGATTTGAGTAGCTGATCTGAATTTCAACCTTGAGTACTGTACTGGGGAGAACAGAAGCACTGGGACCCTGCTCTTGCCAAAGGATTCAGAACACAAATAAATGGCTGGGAAATGCCCAAAAAAGGGGAAAAAATAAGACTATAGAAGATTACTTTCTTGGTGAAAAGGTGTCTCCTTCCATCCATTCAGATGAGGAAGAACAAGGCACACTGTGAGAGGAAGTCAAAGCCTCTGCCTCCAGTACCTCCAAAATGAATAGAAAATGGCCTCAGACCATGGAAGAGATTGAAAAGTGTGTCACCAACCTGATAAAGGAGAACCAAAAAAAAAAAAATGCTGAGGAAAACACCTTTAAAAATACACTAACTCAATTGGAAAAAGAGGTCCAAAAAGCCAGTGAGGAGGAGACTCTAAAAAGGAGAATTAGCCAGATTGAAAAGAAGATTCAAAATATCATTGAACAAAATAGTTCTTTAAAAGGGAATGGAGTTCAGGGAAGTTAATGACTATGAGATCAACCAAGAAGTTAGAAAACAAAACCAAAAGACTGAAAAAGTAGAAGATGATGTGAAACCTATCATTGGAAAAAAACAATTCACCTGAAAAACAGATCCAGGGGAAACAATTTAAAAATTAAGGGAGTACTGGAAAACCATGATTAAAAAAAGAACCTAGACATAACATATCATGAAATTATCAAGGAAAATTGTCCTGATATTCTAAATCCAGTGGGCAAAATAAATATTGAAAGAATCTACTGATCATCTGCTGAAAAAGACCCAAAAAAAGAGAAACTCCTAGGAATATTGTGGTCAAATTTCAGAGTTCCCAGGTCATTGAAAAAACATTGTAAGCAGATAGAAAGAAACAATTAGAATATTGTGGAAATACAATCAGGATAACACAGGATATGGCACCTTCTATATCAAGGGATTGAAGGGCTTAGAATAGAATATTCCAGAAGTCAAAGGAACTGAGATTAAAACCAAGAATCACCTACCCAGCAAAACTGAGTATAATACTTCAAAGGAATAGTCATTTGATGATATAGAGGACTTTCAAGCATTCATGATGAAAAGACCAGAACTGTATAGAAAATTTGACTTTCAAACACAAGAATCAAGAGAAGCATGAAAATGTAGACAGGAAAGAGAAATCATAAAAGACTTCCTAAAGTTCAACTCTTTATAATCCTATAATATGGAAAGATAATATTTTTAACTCTTGAGACTTTTCTCAGTATTTAAGTAGGTGGATGGATTACACACAGACACACAGAGAGACACACACACACAAACACACATAGACAGGGAGTACAGTTTGAGATGAATTAGAAGAGATAATACCTATAAAAATTAAATAAAAATTCAGGGGTGAGGGAGGAAAATCCTGGGAGGAGAAAAGGATAAATGGAATGGAGCAGGTTATAACTCATAGAACAGATAAGAAAAATCTTGTTCAATGGAGGAGAAAAGGGAGAAGGTGAGAGGGGAAAAGTGAAGCTTACCCTCTTCACATGTGGAATAAGGAGGGAATAACATGCTCGCTTAATTTAGTATGAAATTCTATGTTACACTACAGGAAAGCAGAGGAGGGGACAAGTGGGATGAGGGAGATGAAAGAAGAGAGGGGAAATGGGAGAAGGCAGTAAGTAGAAGTAAACACTTTTGGGAAGGGACAATGCCAAATGAGGGAATAAAAAAAAAAACAAAAAAAACAAGGGTCGATAGAGTAGGATAGAGAGCAATATAGTTAGTATTACACAGTATGATTATTATGGAAGTCTTTTGCCAAACTACACATGTTTAGTCGGTATCACATTCCTTACCTTCTCAGTGGGGATGAGTAGGGAGGGAGGGACAGAAGTTGGAATTCAAAGTATTTGAAAGGAATTTTGAGAATTATTATTTCATATAACTGGGAAAAAAGAAACACAGGTAG
Organism: Bettongia penicillata ogilbyi; assembly: GCA_023548195.1. Taxonomy (NCBI): domain Eukaryota; kingdom Metazoa; phylum Chordata; class Mammalia; order Diprotodontia; family Potoroidae; genus Bettongia; species Bettongia penicillata. The sequence continues at coordinate 684,423 of JAJHZJ010000557.1, read as the reverse complement.
TTGGTAGAGAAATTTATCTTGCCCTACAAAAAAAGAGAGAAGATGGGGATAAGAGAAGGGTGGGGTATGATAGAAGTCAGAGTGCAATGAAGGAAGGGGCAATCAGAATGCAAGGCATTATGGAGCGGGATGAGGGGAGAGATATGGAGAAAAATTAGAACTCAAAATTTTGTGGAAATCAATGTCGAAATCTAAAAATAAATAAATAAATGCAATAAAAGTTTTTCTTTGGAAGGACTCCTACTCCAATTTTCCTAAATATTTTATGTAGTATTGGAGTAAACTGTTCTTTAAATGTTTGATAGAATTCACTTATGAATCCATCAGGCCCTGTGCAATTTTTCCCAGGGAGTTCATTAATGGCTTGTTCAATTTCTTTTTTTCTGAGATGTGCTTATTTAAGTATTCAACTTCCTCTTTTGTTCCTCTGGGAAATTTATATCTTTAAAATAATCATCCTTCTCATTTGGATTGAATGATCTATGGGCAGTTAGGCAACGTAATTTCCTTAATTGTTTTAATTTCCTCCACACTGGAGGTGAGTAAACCCTTTTCTTTTTTGATATTAGTAATTTTGTTTTCTTCTTTCGTTTTTATTTTAAATCGAATTGTCAGAAGTTTTATCAAGTTTATTGATTTCTTCATAAAACTAACTCCAAGTTTTATTTATTATTTCAGTAGTTTCTTACTTTCGATTTATTTTAATCTCTCCTTTGTTTTTTCAGTATTTCTAATTTGTTATTTACTTGGGCATTTTCAATTTTTTTTTTCGGAGCTTTTTCAGCTGCATGCCCAATTCATTGATCTCTGTTTTCTCTATTTTATTCATTCATATAGGCATTAAAAGACATAAAATTTCCCCTAAGAACTGCATTTATAGTATCCCCTAAGATATGATAGCTTATCTTATTGTTGCCATTGTCTTGAATTAAATTATTGATTGCTTCTATAATTTGTTGCTTAACCCACTAATTCTTTAGGATTAGATTGTTTAGTTTTCAATTAGTTTTTGGTTTATGTTACCGTGGCCTTTTAGAACAAACAAGTTTTATTGAATTATGATCTGAGAAAGGTGCACTGAAGATCTCTGTCTTCTTGCAGTGAATTGTGCGGTTTTTGGGGGGAGTGGATGGTACATTTTTAATTATGTGCCATTTACTGCTGAGAAAAAGGTATATTCCTCACTATCCCCATTCCATTTTTTTCCAGAGATCTTATCCAGAGTTCTCTTCACCTCCTTAATTTCTTCTTAATTTTGAAGTTAGATTTATCACGTTCAGAGAGCAGGAGTTTGAGGTCCATCACTAGTATAGGTTTACTATTTATTTCTTCCTGTAACTCCTTAACTTCTCCTGTAAGAATGTCGATGCTATATGACACAGAGCACATATGTTTAATAATGAAATTTCGTCGGTGTCTCTGGTGTCTTTTATAAGGATATACTTTCCTTCCTTATCTCTTTTGTTAAGATGTATTTCTGCTTTTGCTATGCCTAAGATTAAGATTGCTGCCCCCAATTTTTTTACATAAACTAAAGCACATTATATTCTGTTCCAACTTTTTACCTTTACCCTATTTGCATCTCCCCATTTTAAGTGTGTTTCTTGTAAACAACATATTGTTGGGTTATGGTTTATAATCCATTTTGCTAACTGGCTTCGTTTTGTAGGAGAATTAATCACATGCCCATTCACAGTTATGATTTCTATCTTTGTCTTTTCTTCCATCCCCTTCCCCCTTGTTTATACTTTTAGTTCTCCTATCTCCCTTCTCCTCTACAAAAGTTTTAACTGTTTTTTAATTTAAATTAATTTTATTATCATTATTTTTAATGTTCTACAATCACTACCTTAAAATTAAGATTTTATCCCCCACACACCTACTCCCCACTCCCTCCCCAAGCCCCCCGACAGCATACAATTCTGTATAGGTTCTACATATACTTTCCTATTGAGTACGTTTTCATTATTATCATGCTATGTAGTCGAACTAAAATAAATGGAAGAAATCATAAAACAAATCAAAGCATAATACACGAAAACCCCCACACACTCAAGCATGTTCTGCTACATTCTGCGAATGACTTCCATATTTCTTTCTCTGAGTGTGGAAGGCATTTTGCCTTAGAAAACTACAAATGGGATATTTTTTTTTAATGAGTTCTTGCATTATTATGAAATTCCAAGTGTACCAGAAAAAAAACTCTTGCACACTGTGGTCATTGCTGTGCACAAAGTTCTTCTGGTTCTGCTGCTTTAGGGCAGCATAAGATCATATAAGTCCTTCCAGGTCTCCCTGAAGTCTTCTTGTTCATCATATCTTATGGCACAAGAGTACTCCATTTCATTCATACACCATAATTTATTCAGCCATTCCCCAATTGATGGGCATCCCCTTGATTTCCAGTTTTTGGCAACTACAAAGAGTGCTGCTATAAATATTTTGTACATGAGGGACCCTTTCCCATATTTATGATCTCTTGGGGATACAGTCCAAATAGCAATATTGCACATTTTTGTAGCCCTTTGGGCATTGCTCCAAACCATTCTCCAGAATGGTTGGATGAGCTGATAACTCCACCAACAATGACTTAGTGTTCCAATTGTTCCACATCCTCTCCAGTATTTATCATTTTCTTGTTCTGTCATGTTTGCCAATCTTATAGGTGTGATGTGGTACCTCAGAGTTGTTTTGATATGCATCTCTCTAATCAATTGTGATTTAGAGCATTTTTTCATATGATTATAGATATCTTTAATTTCTTCCTCTAAAAATTCCCTGTTGATATGCTTTGACCATTTATCAACTGTGAAATGACTTGTATGGTTATACCTTTGAGTCAGTTCTCTATATATTCTAGAAATGAGGCTTTTATCTGCAAGCTTAATCATAAAATTTTTTTTCCCAATTTAGTACATCCTCCGAATTTTGGTTGCATTGGGTTTGGTTGTGCAAAAACTTTTCAGTTTAGTGCAATTAAAATTATCCCTCTTGCATTTCATGATGCTTTCTATCACTCTTTTAGTAAAAAATTTCTTCCCTTCTCCGTAAATCTGATAAATATACTATTCCTTGCTCCTCCAGTTTATTCATGGTATCAATCTTTATACCTAAATCATGTACCCATTTGAACATTATTCTTCTGTATGGTGTCAGGCATCGGTCTATGTCTCATTTCAGCCACACTGCTAACCAGTTTTCCTAGCAATTTTTGTCGAACAGTGAGTTCTTATCCCAGAAGCTGGGGTCTTTGGGTTTATCAAACAGGAGGTTGCTATATTCCTTGCCTACTGTGTCTGGAGTGCCAAGTCAATTCCACTTCTCTACCCCTCTGTTTCTTAGGCAATACCAAGTGGTTTTGGTAATTGCTGCTTTATAGTATAATTTGAGGTCTGGTAGTGCTAGGCCACCTTACCAAATATTTCTTTCCATTAGACCCTTTGATATTCTCGACTGTTTGTTCTTCCAAATGAATTTTGATATTATTTTTTCCATCTCTAGAAAATAATTGTCCAATAGTTGAATTGGTATGGCACTAAATAAGTAAATTAATTTAGGTAGAATTATTATTTCTTCTGTATTAGTTCAGCCTACCCATGAACAATTGATGTTTTTCCACTTACTTAAATCTGACTTTATTTCTGCAAAAAGAGTTTTGTAATTGTGTTCAAATAATCCCTGGGTTTGTTTTAGCAGGTAAACTGCTAAATATTTTATGGTTTCTACCCCAGCTTCAAATGGGATTTCTCTTTCTATCTCTTGATGTTGGACTTTATCGTTAACAATATAGGAATGCAGATGATTCGTGAAGGTTTATTTTGTAATCTGCAACTTTGCCAAAGTACTTTATTATTCCAAGTAATTCTTTACTTGAATCTCTGGGATTCTATAAGTATATCATCACATCAACTGCAAAGAGTGCTAGCATAGTTTCTTCTTTGCCTATTTGTATTCCTTCAATTTATTTATCATGCCTAATTGCTACAGCTAACGTTTCAAGTACCATATTGAATAATAGTGGTGATAATGGACATCCTTGTTTTACCCCTGATCTTATTGGAAATGCATCTAGCTTATCCCCATTGCATATAATTCTTGCTGAAGGTTTTGGGTAGATACTGTTCATTATTTTATTGAAAGTTGCCTTTATTTCTATGATCTCCAGTGTTTTTAATAGGAACAGGTGTTGCATTTTGTCAAAAGCTTTTTCTGCATCTCTTGAGATAATCATTTTGTTTTTGTTAGTTTTGTTGTTGATATGATGAATAATGCTAATCGTTTTACTAATATTGAACCAGCCCTACATTCCTGGTGTGAATGCTACCAGATCATAATGAACTATTCTCATAATAAGATGCTATATTCTTTTTCCTAACATCTCGTTTAAAATTTTGGCATCTATATTCATTAGAGAAATTGGTCTATAATTTTCTTTCTCTGTTTTGTCTCTTCCTGGTTTGAGTATCAAAACCATATATGGATCATAGAAAGAATTTGAGAGGCTCCTTCTTCCCCAAGTTTCAAAAGTAGTCCATATAGCATTGGAATTAACAGTTCTTTATTTTTTTGATAAAAATTTAATTATTTAACTTTTACATTCATTTTCACAAAATTTTGGGTTCCAAATTTTCTCCCCTTTTATCCCCTCTCCCCACCCCAATACACCGAGCAATCTAATTTTCCCTATCTCCAATCTGCCCTCTCTTCTACTATCCCTCCCTTCTCTTGTCCCCATCTTCTCTTTTGTCCTGTAGGGCAAGATGACTTTCTATTCCTCATTAACTGTATGTCTTATTTCCTAGTAGCAACAACAATACTAAACAGTTGTTCCTAAATCTTTGAGTTTCAAATTCTCCCCATCCCTCCCTCCCCACCCATTCCCTTTGGGAAGGCAGACAATTCAATATAGGCCCTATCTGTGTAGTTTTGCAAATGACTTCCATAATAGTCGTGGTGTGTAAGAATAACTGAATTGCTCTCCATCTTATCCTACCCCTCATTGTTTCTATTCTGTCTTTTGATCCTGTCTCTCTCCGAGTGTTGACTTCAGTTTGCTCCCTCCTCCCATTTCCCTCCCTTCCACCATCCCCCCCCTTGCTTATCTCATCCCCACTTTGCTGTACTGTAAGACAGATTTTCATACCAAAATGAGTGTGCATTTTATTCGTTCCTTTAGTCAAATGTGATAATGGTAAACTTCTTTTTTTTTTTTTTTCCCCTCAACTCTCCTCTTATTCCCTCCACTAAAAAGTTTCCTGCTTGCCTCTTAAATGACATATAATTTACCCCATTCCATTTCAGCCTCTTTCCTCCCCCTACCTTTCTCTCTCACCATTTACCTTAATTTATTTTAAGATATGGTCTCATCCTATTCAATTCACTCTGTGCTCTCTGTCTCTGTATGTGCATGCATGTGTGTATGTATGTGTGCATGCATGTACGTACGTGTGTGTGTGTCTATGTGTGTGTGTAATCTCACCAACTACCCAGATACTGAAAAGTTTTAAGAGTTACAAATATTGTCTTTCCATGTAGGAATGTAAACAGCTCACTTTGGTAAGTCCCTTATGTCTTCTCTTTGCTGTTTACTTTTTCATGCTCCTTCTCATTCTTGTGTTTGAAAGTCAAATTTTCTTGTCAGCTCTGGTCTTTTCATCAAGAATGCTTGAAAGTCCTCCGTTTCATTGAAAGACCATATTTTCCCCTGAAGTATTATACTCAGTTTTGCTGGGTAGGTGATTCTTGGTTTGAGTCCTAGTTCCTTTGACTTCTGGAATATCCTATTCCACGCCCTTTGATCCCTTAATGTAGAAGCTGCTAGATCTTGAGTTATCCTGATTTTATTTCCACAATACTGGAATTGTTTCTTTCTAGCTGCTTGCAATATTTTCTCCTTGACCTGGGAGTTCTGGAATTTGGCCAAAATGTTCCTAAGAGTTTCAGTTTTTGGATCTCTTTCAGGCAGTGATCGATGGATTCTTTCAATACTTATTTTGCCCTCTGGTTGTAGAATATCAGGGCAGTTTTCTTCGATAATTTCATGGAAGATGATGTCTATGCTCTTTTTTTTTTTGATCATGGCTTTCAGGTAGTCCCATAATTTTTAAATTGTCTCTCCTGGATCTATTTTCCAGGTCAGTTGTTTTTCCCATGAGATATTTCACATTATCTTCCATTTTTTCATTCTTTTGTTTTGTTTTGTTTTTTTGGTGATTTCTTGGTTTCTCAGAAAGTCATTAGACTCCATCTGTGTCATTCTAATTTTGAAAGAACTATTCTCTTCAGTGAGCTTTTGCACCTCTTTTTCCATTTGGCTAATTCTGCTCTTGAAAGCATTCTTCTCCTCATTGGCTTTTTGAACCTCTTTTGCCAATTGAGTGAGCCTATTTTTCAAGGTGTTATTTTCTTCTGCATTTTTTTGGGTCTCCTTTACCAAGGTATTGATGTGTTTGTCATACTCTTCTTGCATCTCTCTTATTTCTCTTCCCAATTTTTCCTCCACCTGTCTAACTTGCTTTTCAAAATCCTTTTTGAGCTCTTCCAAGGCCTGAGCCCACCCGACATCCACCTGGGATGTCTGGGATACAGAGGCCCCACCCTCCACGTCTTTCCCTGATGGTAAAATATTTCCTCATCATCAGAATTGAAAGGCGGGATTATTTGCATGTGCTCAAAGAAGCTCTCTATAGTCTTATGTTTCTTCCCTTTTCTGGGCATTTTCCCAGTCAGTTACTTGACTTCTGAGATTCCTGTCCACCCCTGCCTAGATCTGCCCAGCTAGTCCTTGGGGTCTGAGATTCAAATGGGCTTTCCATGGCAGGCAGGGCTGCTATTCAATGTGAGCTTATGTTCTGGTGTTGGGGTAGAGGCAGGGCTGCCTCCCAGGCTCAGTTCCCTCAGGGCCTTTATGCAGAGACCTTCAGTAATGGAGTGGGTGGGGAAAGGGCCACCTCCCAGTCTCAGTTCCTTCAGGTGGTTTATACAGAGACCTTCAGTAATGAAGGTCCTGCCTGCTCGGGGAGTCCCAGGGGGCCACCACTGCTGCCGCTGTCCCTGCCTCTGCCTCCACCACTTCCTGCCCCTGCCTCTGCCTCTACCACTGCCTCCTGAGGGCGCCCAAGTCACAGAGACAGCCCGCTCCCCTCTTGAACAGCCCAGACGTCTCTCTCAGTGTCCTGTAGTGTCTGTGGGCAGAGGGACTTTTCCGGCCCCCGCAGGTTCCGTCCCTGAAGCCTGCTCGGATTTGTTCCTTTGGGACCGCCCAGCCAGGGCAGCGCAGGGGTGGACTCTGCTTTCTGGGGTGCAACGGACCCTGGGGATGGCTCTCCAGGGCTCTCTGGAATGGAAATCTCTTCCACTGTGTTTCTACACACCCTGCAGTGATCCAGAACTTGTGGGGAGCTCTTCTTACATTAAATCTGTGGGCTTTGGTTTCAGAGCTAGCATACGTGAGTCTTTCTAATCTGCCATCTTGACTCCACCTCTTAACTGTTCTTTAAAAGTTTGATAAAATTCACTTGTGAATCCATCTGGCCCTGGAGACTTTTCCTAGGGAGTTCATTGAGGGTTTATTCAATTTCTTTTTTGAGATGGGGTTGTTTAAGAATTCAACTTCTTCTGTTAATCTGGGGAATCTGTATTTTTTAAAATATTCATCCATCTCGTTTACATTATCGAATTTGTAGGCATAAAGTTGGGCAAAGTAATTTCTAATTATTGTTTTAATTTCCTCCTCACTGGAGGTGAGTTCAACCCTTCCATTTCTAATACTAGCAATTTGATTTTCTTCTTTTTTTATAAATCAAATTGACCAAAGGTTTGTCAATTTTATTAGGTTTTTTTTTCCTAAAACCAACTATTAGTTTTATTTATTAATTCAATAGTTTTCTTTATTTCAATTTTCTTAATCTCCCCTTTGGTTTTCAGGTTTTCTAATTTGGTATTTTCTTGGGGATTTTCAATTTGTTCTTTTTCTTGCTTTTTCAGCTGCATGCCCAAGTCATTAATCTCTTCTTTTTCTATTTTATTTATGTAGGCATTCAAAGATATAAAACTTCCCCTAGCAACTGCTTTTGCAGTATCCCATAAGATTTTGTAGGTTGTCTCATTATTGTTATTGTCTTGATTGAAGTTGTTGATTGTTTCTATGATTTCCTCTTTAACTCGTTCCTTCTTTAGGATTAGATTATTTAGTTTCCAATTTTTGCTTTCCATGGCCTTTTATTACATGTAATTTTTATTGCATTATGATCTGAGAAGGATGCATTGATTATCTCTGCCTTTCTGCACTGGATTTCGAGGTGTTTATTTCCTAGTACATGGTCAATTTTTGTAAATGTTCCATGTACTGCTGAGAAAAAAGTATATTCCTTTCTCTTCCCATTCAATTTTCTCCAAAGATCTATCATATCTACCTTACCTAGAGTTTTATTTACCTCCTTAACCTCGTTCTTGTTTATTTTGAGGTTAGATTCATCAAGTTCAGAAAGAGGGACATTGAGGTCCCCCACTAGTATACTTTGGCTGTCAGTTTCTTCCTTCAGCTCCCCCAACCACTCCTCTAAGGATCTGGATGCTATACCACTTGGAGCATACATATTTAGTAATGATACTGCTTCATTATCTATGGTGCCTTTTAGCAGGCCATAGCTTCCATCCTTATCCCTTTTGATTAGATCTATTTCTGCTTTTGCTTTGTCTTAGATTAGGATTGCTACTCCTGCCTTTCTTACATCAGCTGAGCACAATATATTCTGCTCCATTCTTTGACCTTTATCCTACGTGTATCCCCCATTTCAAATGTGTTTCTTGTAAGCAGCATATTGTTGGATTATGGCTTTTAATCCACTCTGCTCTCCATCTCCGTTTAATGGGAGAATTCATTGCATTCACATTCACAGTTGTGATTACAATCTGTGTATTTCCCTCCATCTTCTTTCCCACCATTTGTGCTTTTAGCTCTCCTGTCTCTTTCCCCTCCTCAATAGTATTCACTTTTCACAACCTCCTCCTGAAGCCTTCCTCTCCTTCTTTCAGCCCCCCTCCCTTTTACTCCCCTTTACTCTTATTGCTTCTTCCCTCCCTTTTAGCCTCCCTCCTCTTTCTTCCCCCTTCCTCTCCTACTGGCTATAGAGCTAGTTAGGATTATCTACTTAAGTTTATTGTTCTGTCCTTTCAAGAAATCAGATGAGATTACCTCTCACATAATGTCCAACTCCCTCCCCTCTTTCCCTCTACTATGATTTTTGTAGTTCTTCTTGTGATATAATTTGCCATTTTCTGCTTCCTCCCTTTCACACCTCCTATTACAATCCTTCTTATACATAAATCATATTTTTTGTCATGATATCCTTTACATTACACCCGTTCCCCCTATGCATATCCCTTTTATATTTCATAATAGCCTCACTATTCTCAAGATTAACAGGTATCACCTTCCCTTATAGGGATTTAAATAGTTTGCCCTAATCGAGTAACAAGTTGTTCCTTTTCCCCCTCCCATTTACCTTTTTTTGATTCTCTTGAGACTTGCATTTGAAGATCAAATTGTTATTAAGTTCTGGTGTTTTGATCAGAAAGCTCTGGAAATCCCTTACTGCATTGAATGACTTTCTTCTTGCCTGAAATGTTATACTGAACTTTGCTGGGTAGTTGATCCTTGGCTGTAGTCCCAACTCCTCTGCCTTACAGAATACTGGGTTCCAATTCTTACTATCTTTTAATGTAGAAGCTGCAAGTTCCTGTGTAATCCTGACTCTATCTCCTTGATCTTTGAATGGTTTCTTTTTGGCTGCTTGTAATATTTTCTCTTTCATTGATAGCTCTGGAATTTGGCAACTATATTTCTTCGAGTTTTGATTTTGGGATCCCTTTCAGGAGGGGAATGGTGGATTCTTTCGATGAATATTTTGCCGTCTGAGTCTAGCAATTCTGTACAGTTTTCCTTGATGATTTCCTGGAAGATATTGTCCAGGCTCTTTTCTCCATCATGGGTTTCTGGCAAGCCAATAGTTCTTAAATTTTCTCTCCTGTATCTATTTTCCAGGTCAGTTGTTTTTCTAATTAGATATTTTATATTTTCTTGTATCTTTTCATTCTTTAGGTTTTCTTTCACTGATTCTTGCTGTCTCATTGAGTCATTAGTTTCTACTTGCCCAATTCTAATCTTTATCAAATTGTTTTCTTCAGTTATCTTTTGCACCTCCTGTCCTTCTGTCTAATTTATCCTTTTAAGGAGTTATTTTCTCCAGTTAATTTTTGTATTTCCTTTTCCATTTGACCAATTTTTCCAGTTAGGTTTTGGGTTTCCTTTTCCATTTGGCCAACTGTTCCTTTTAGGGAATTATTTTCTCTGGTTTATTTTTGAACATCCTTTTCCATTTGTTCAATTTTCCTTTTCAAAGAGATGTTCTAGTCATTGATTTTTCTCTTAATAATTTTAAAATCATTGGCCAGTTTGTCTTCTATTTCCTTCTTCAGCTGTTCCAGGAGAGCTGCTTGTGCTTGCCAGCAGTTCATAGTCCCTTCTGAAGTTTCAGATGGAAGTACAGTCTCAGCTCTGACCTTTTTGGTGTTTGTGTTTTGGTCCTTATCCCCATGGAAAGATTCTATGATTCTTTCGTCCCTCTGCTTTTTCCTGTTCATGATGTTGAGTGAGTGTTGTGGCTTCTGGTTCTTTCAATCCGAAGCTAGAGAACGTTTTGCTGAGATGATTTGTGAAAAAGCTAAAAGCAGATTTTTATTTGGTGTTTCCCCAATCAGCCCTGGATTTAGCTTCTTAAGTGTGGGGAAGAAGTGGTCTGGCCACAGGAGATCTCCTCAGCTGAACTGAGGCAAAGGCAAGCTCAGGGGACGGTGGTCCCCGCTTCCCTATTATCTTTCTGATTCCCCTGGAGTTCTGAAGCACGCCTAGATGCTAATGCATGTTCCCACACCTCCTGGGGCTCCTCTCTTGGTGCTGAGTCTTGCCTGGGTCCTGGTGTGAGTTTTCTCTGCTCTGGGTCCTCTGTCCTTCCAGTTTCCCCCCACAACCTTAGGTGGAATCCCCCTTAGGTATTTTAGCAACCTCAGGTGTTATGAGAATATTGGCCCCTTTGCTGTTCCTGCTGATCCAGGATTTTTCTGGGAAAATATTTTATGTATCTTTCAGGGTCATCAAGGAGGGAGGAGAGAGTATTTACTTTTCACTCTGCCATCCTGGCTCCCAGAAGTTTAAATAGGTGACTTACTGATGTTTAATCTTCAAGCTGAAAGTCTCAGGAGCTTCTGGGCTGATATCCGTTGATCAACGGCTCTCACTGACTCTGCTAGACTTGTCTCTAGCCCTTGTGTTCTGTTCTGCCAGATCCGTCTACTAAAGTTTCCCAGGGCCCCTTCTCCGCTGTACTGGACCTGCTGTGTTGTGTGCTGGGGCCTCACCACCATGTAACATGTCCTTCCCGTGGACCTTCCAGTCTAACCTGGACTCAGAATTCGTCACAGTCTGTCTCCCACTAGATTCCACACCTCCAAAATTTGGTCAAATTCTCCTTTCAGAGGTATCCGAAGGAGTTTGTTGAAGAGCTTAAGTGAGTCGTTGCTCTCACTCCACCATCTTGGCTGAGTCCCTTACAGTTTTAATTGTTTTACCACATCCTGTCTCAGTCTTCCCTACCTTCTTTCAGAACCCTCCCCTTTTAATCCCCTTTTCCCTTACTACTTCTTCCTTCTCTTTTAATCTTCCCTTCCTTTTCTTTCCCCCTCCCCCTCTTACTGGCTATACAGCTAATTATATTTCTATATGTCACTGAGGTTGTTGTAACCTCCTTGAATCCAATCAGATGAGGGTGCCACTCAGACAACTTTAATCTCCCTTCCCTCTTTCCCTCATCTGTAATATATGTTTGCACCTCTTCCTGTGATGGAATTTATTTTTTTCTGCCCCCTCCTTTTCACATCTCCCATTACAATCCTTTTGCACTCTTAAATCACATTTGTTATCATCATGTCATTTAATTTCTACCCACTTTCTCTATCTATGTATATCACTTTTGCATTTCATAATAAATATAAAGTTCTCAAGATTAACAAGTATCATCTTCCTGTACACAATTTGCCAATATTGTGTAACAAGTTTCTTTCCCCCCGCCCTTTTTACCTTTATATGTCTCTCTTGAGAACTGCATTTGAAGACGAGATTTTCTGTTGAGTTCTGCCCTTTTCATCAGGAAAGTCTACAAATGCCTTATTTCATTGAATATCCATCCTCTTGCCTGAAATATTGTGTTCAGTTTTCCTGGGTAATTGGTATTGGTTTTAATCTCAGCTTGCTTGCCTTATGGAATATCATATTCCAGTTCCTTTGATATTTTAATGTAGAAGTTGCAAGGTCCTGTGAAGAATGTAGAAGTTGCAAGGTGTGAACCTGAGTGCTGCTCCTCGGTATTTTAATGTTTGTTTGTTTGTTTTTTCTGACTGCCTGCAGTGCTTTCTCCTTCACTTGCTAGTTCTAGAATTTAACGATATTCTTTGGTATTTTGAGGTTGGGGTCCCTTTCAGGAGATGAACAGTGGATTCGTTGATGACTATTTTGCTTTCTGGTTCTAGGGTTTCTGGGAAATTTTCCTTAATGATTTTTTGGATGATATTGTCCAAGCTCTTTGTTTCATCATGACTTTGTCGTAGAACAATTATCCTTAGATTTTCTCATCTGGATCTATTTTCCTGGTCAGTTCTTTTTACAAATAGATATTTGATATTTTCCTATTTCTTCTCATCATTTTGATTCCCTTTGACTGATTACTGATGTCTCCTAAATTCGTTAGCTTCTACTTGACCAATTCTGTTTTTTTTTTATCAAATTATTTTCTTCAGTCAATTTTTTCATCTTCTTTTCCATCTGTCCAATTATCCCTTTTAAGGAGGTATTTAAAGCAGTTTGGTTTTGTATTTCCTTTTCCATTTGTCCAGTTTTCCTTTACAAGGAGCTGTTCACCTCAGTGAGTTATTTTTTCATGTTTTTAACATCATTGGCCAGTTGTTCTTCATTTCTCTAATTTGGGTTGTAAAATCCTTTCTGAGATCTTCAAAGAAGTCTTTTTGTTTTTCAGACCAGTTCATTTTCCCTTCTCTAATTTGAGGATGGGTATACATTCCCAATGCTGACCTCTTTGATATTTGTGTTTTTTGTTCTTGACCCCATAGAAAGACTCTATTGTCTTTTCTTTTCTACTTTACTTTTCATCATGATAATAACTCTTTTCCTTTCTTTTAAAAGAGATCTCTCCATCTGTGGCACAGGGAGCTCTTTCCCACGGTTCTTGTGGCTAAAACTTGAGGGTTTGTGTATTGTGGCCTCTGGTTCATTGAGTCAGAAACTAAAATGCTGCAGCTTACCTCGTGCTGAGCTGGCTGGTATTTGAAAGTAATGGTCAGGTGAAATCTTTTTTATTTTTATTTTTTCCCACAGTTACCCTGAAGCTAACTCATTAATATGGGAGAAGGGTAGTCTGGATGCTGGATGTTCCTCTGCTGATCTAGAGCCAAGTAAGCTCAGCTGTCTACACTAGTGTCTTCCCAGTTCCTCTGGTGTGCTGAGTCATGCCTGGGGTCCCGGTGTTGGCAGTTGCTGGATTCAGTCCCCTGGGCTCAGGATCTTCTCCTGGTTTGTTGAAATTAGGCTGTTTCGGACAGCTCTGATCCTGCACTGGTCTCTTTTGGCTACAGTAAGGGGAACCCTCCTTAGAGATCTTTCTAGCCTCATGGGCTGGGAGTCTGTTACACCTATAGGGTTTTTTCCAGGGAAGACATTCTCTGTGCTCGTCAGGGTCAACAAGGGGAGGGAGATAGGAATTATGGATGACTGCCCCCTTGGCTCCCAGAACCAGAAATCTGCTTACTGTCTTAGGGAGGGAGAATAGAAAGGAAGATAAGGAGAATGTTTGTTCACTTTTTGAAAGAAGAATGTTAAAGTCATCCTTACATGGTAGAAATGATAAAACACTATTTTTTTTTAAATTAGCATCTTTCATGGTGTTTTCCTTTACTGTATATTTAGCACTTGTCATCATCATTAGCACATAACAAAAATCTATGCAAATGACTTGCAGCATGTATGTCTAGTCACCTATATCTTTTCAGGGCTTTCCACATGTCGTCCTTACATTGGGATATGTATATATGTGTAATAACTACGGGTATAAAGAATCTGTTTTCTCATCATATACAACTGCCTATAGATCTGGAACAACTCTACAAGAAGATAAAACCTTGAGGAAAATGATAACCTGCTTGAATTCTTTATTCAATGATTAATACACTTCCTGTAGAGAAGAAACCTCGGGGTCTCCCTGTGATCCTATCCAATTCCACATTTATATAAATTATTTGAATTAAGTTACAGATGGGTTTCTTATAAAATGTCCCCATAACAAGAGGCTGAGAGTAAAAAGAAAAATTATAAAAGACCCAAATTATAAGCTAAATCTTTCTTATGTTAAAAAGACAAATGCACAGTCTTACACTTGGTTCAAATAGATCAGCTGCTCACATAATTGACATGTAACAATTGTGTTGGCAAGCAAAATACGATCTTTTGCTCTTTTTGTTTCAGTATAATCAAGTGCCTCTGACTAAATTTTTCCTCCATCAACCAAGAGTCCTTACTAGGAGTAAAATACAGAAATCAGAATTTCTTTAAGAAGAGACAGTATATGTATTTGTATGTTAGGGTGATTAAGGATCTTACTGACCCATTAATGGGCTTGACCATTAAAGGGAATTTTATTAGGATATATTAGGAGCATTAGGAATGCTCACACCTTTTGTTGATGAGGCACTAGTTCTCAAGGGTTGAGATGCTCTCTGGATCTAAAAATAAAGTGTATATATCCTTTGAGGGTGAAGTTGTGCTTTGGGGCTTGCTGGAAGTTTCTGTTTGGGCATTAAAGGTCTCCAGGAAGCTGCAAAGAATCTCCAAGACTTTGAAAACCCAGTTGTCAGTTCTTCCTTCTCTGATGACAATGGTGAGACAGTCAGACGTTTCTGTTGATTTAAGGCAGAAGAACCCATTTTTCTTGATCTTTGATTTCTCTGTATTCTCTTTGATGTTCAGGGTGTTGATTCCCCTGAACTAGATGAATGATATATGTGCCTGGTTAAAAGAATGATTCATGTGCTTGATTAAATTGATTGCTGACTCTTTATACCTTTCCTTACCTTTTATGAATGTAGATCTAAGAATGTGTAGCAGCAGGACCCCCTGTGTATGTTGTGGTACATACTGTTACAACAAGAAAACAGTTTTGTTTTTCTATACATAACAGCTGAGGAGTTAAGTAGATAAAACCTTCTGTATGTCGACAGTGTGGTTTAGCTGCCACAAGAGTTGAGACAATTCAATATTGTATTAATAAGTAAAGGGCAATAGTTTCACTCTAAAGTTAGCCTCTTGGGTGCATATGTGGGAGAGTGGATAGAGCATTTGACCTAGAGTAAGGAGTCAGGATGTGAGTTCAGATAGGACCACAGACACTTACCAGTTGTGCAGTCTTGTACAATTCTTTAACCTTTTTTGCCTCAGCTTCCTAATCTGTAAAATGAACTGACAATTGAAATGGTAGACTACTACATTATCTTTGCTGAGAAAATCCCAAGTGACCTCACAAAGAGTCAGACACTACTGCACAGCAAAAGCTGTCTTCTTTTAGCTTAAGGCAGGTATTATGTTTAGTTCTAGGAACCACATTATAAAATAACATTGGGTTTTCAGGCCTACATATCTACATAGGATCAGTCAATTAAATGCAGAATTAAACAAGTGCTTAACTAATTTAATAGGATCGTAGGGCTATCTGATCATTGAATAAAAGCAAGTATTCTGTAAGGAAAATGTTTTATGATTGGCTAAAAGAATCAGACATACATCTAGGGCTCTGTATATGATTCAAAGTACAAGAAAGTAGGATAGTAGGTATATCCAGTTATAAATTCCAGAATCAAAATTATACAGTCATTATTGAAGGAAATGGGGATATACTGCAGAGCAAAGCAAACATTTAGCAGGAGTATCTGTGATGCTAATTTAGGAAATATATTCACAATTTAATTGGTATAAGGTACTTCCATTCTGGTGGATAGAGGTTGCAGCTGAGAAGAGGGAATAACAACATCCACTTTAGAGAACTCTGACCCAAATCCCAGTCAAATACCTGTAAATAATGACTCTAAACAAATTCTGGAGCTGAAGAACCTGCAGAATGACAGAATGAAGAAAATATTCAGCCCAAGACAGGCTGCAAGGTCGCAAGGAAGTGTCTATTGCACCATGCTGGGAGTAGAGTACAGTCCAGTGTGGGCTGCACCTGCACAGAGATAACTGAAGCAGGCCTTGGGGAGACTGAATTTTTAGAACTTGTGGCAGTTTCAAGACTTCAGGATCCAAAAATGTCAAGGACAAATGACAGGATTAGTGGAAAAAGCCTGTGGGATCAGTGCAGGAGAGTGGAGTGGTCCAGCCCCAGCCATAGGGCAGGGGAGGTGGTAAGGGACAGAGGACCCCGTGGCAGCCACAGCAGCAGCAAGGGCAGAGACAGTCACCATTTCTGTAGCTCTAGGTTAACAGATTGCATAGTATAGTATTCAAATTCCAGAGTTCCCAAGTCAAAGAGAAAATATTGCAAGCCTCCACAAAGAAGCAATTAGAGTATTGATGAAATGCAATCAGGAAAACACTACATCTACCAGTTTCTCCACTAAGAAATAAGAGGACTTGGAATATCATATTCCAGAAGTCAAAGGTACTAGAATTAAAACCAACAAACACCCACCTAGCAAAACAGAGTATAATACTTCAGGAGAAAAAAAAATGATCATGCAATGAAATAGAGGACTTTCAAGCATTTTTGGTGTAAAGACCAGAGCTGAATAGAACATTTGACTTTCAAACATAAGATTCAAGAGAAGCATGAAAAGGTGAGTAGGAAAGAGAAAACATGAGGGACTTACTAAAGCTGAACTCTTTACATTCTTGCATGGAAAGATAATATTTGCAAATTTGGGGTGTTTTCTCAGTATTTGGGTAATTGAAACGATTGCATACATATTGGCAGAGGGCATAGGGTGAGTTGAATAGGAAGGGATGATTTCTAAAAAAAACAAAATTAAGGGGTGAGAGAGGAATACATTGGGAAGATAAAGGGAGAAATGGAATGGGGTAAATTATCTCTCAAAAGAGACAAGAAAAAGTTTTTTCAATGGAGGGGAAAAATGAGGAGGTGAGAGAGAAAAAGGAAAGCTTACTCTCATCACATTTGGCTTAAGGAGGCAACAACATGCACTCTTCATTGGTATGAAAATCTATATTCTGCTACAGGAAAGCAGGACAGAAGAGAAAAAGTGACTTCTGAGAGGGATGACAGAAGGGAAGTCAAATGGGAGGAAGGTGTAACTAGAAGTAAATACTTTTTGGGGGGGAAAAGGTCAAAAGAAAGAATAGAATAAATGGGGGCAGGATAGGAGGGAGGGAAATATAGTTAGTCTTTCACAACATGGCTTTTATGGAAGTCATCTTTTGCAAAACTACACATGTGTAACCTGCATTGAATTGCTTGCTTTCTCTATGGGGATGGGTGGGGAGGGAGTAAGGGAGAGAAGTTGGAACTCAATTTTAGAAAATTTAAAAATTGTTTTTACATGCAACTGGGAAATAATAAATACGGGTAATGGAGTATAGAAATCTATGTTGCCTGCAAAAATATAGAGGAGATGGCGATAAATGAAGGGAGTGGTGTGATAGAAGGGAGGGTATTTTGGGGAAAGAGGTGATCAGAATGAACGATGTTTTGGGGTGGAGGGAGGGGAGAGATCAGGAGAAACTTGGGCACTCAAAATCTGGTGCAAAGTAAAAACAAATAAATAAATTAAAAGAAATAAAATATCAAATTCTTAAACATATATACTATATTGAACTTTATAAAAAGTTCCATATGAGAAAAATGAAAATGAAAAAAGCATAAAAAGAAAGGAAAGGATGTAAAATCATAACAACAATAAAGAACTCCTAAATGAAATCATCGCTACCAATGCAGGTGAGCATCTTCTCTATAATTTACAGTGCTGGAGGGAACTAAAATTTATAAGAATCTATTATTAGATAATTTGTTAATTTTCTAATATCCCATGCCATTTATATGGAATAGTCAAAGGAAAACCATTCTAGTGTCTTTACCACGAAAACCCCATGGACAATATTAACAGGCTATGGTTCACATGGTCATGAAGAGTCAAACATGATTGAAAAACAACAACAGCAATGGCATGAATATGAGAAAAAATAATTATAGAAGAGGTATGAAACAGAAGGACAGAGAAACAAAGACAACCAAGGTATTTAGGAAATCCCCTCTCAGAAAGAATTTTCTTGCTAAAGGATGAATGGAAGTGATAGCTTCTTTCCTTCTTTCCTACCTATCATGATAGGAACAATGCAGCTTAAACAGTGCATCTTCCACAGACTGTCCTGGTCCTTTGAAGTACATGACCCTTTTTCGAGATTCTTTAAAGTATTACATAATTTTATGTGTTGTCATTGATTATTTTGGTATCTTATTTCTCTCCTACTCATTAAACTCCTAGAAATCAGAAGCTGTGTCTTATAGAAACATAATATCTTCTTTAATGCCCAGAAAACTTTACCTAAAAATATGGTTTTAGCATGTGCTAAATGCCTATTTCTACTGTTGCCTTGGGGATTTTCCACTTCCATATGTTGTAGCCCAATTTAGACGTAATTCATATTAACTGGGTTTTAGAATTATGTTATTAAATAACGCTGAGGGAGATAATTATAAATAACATGTTACTAAAAAATGAAATGAAGCTAGAGCACTACAAAAGGCAGTACATGGGGCAGAGCAATATGACGTTATAAAGGCAGAGACCTGTTAGAGCTCTTCCCCAAAATTGCTCAAAAAACCTGTATAAAGTGACTCAACAAATTCTACAGCAGGGACAGTCACAAAAGGACAGATTAATGTTCATTTCCATTCCAAGACAATCTGGAAGATCCACAGGAAGGGTCTATCACACCGAGCTCATAGCAGAGAGTACATTTCTGTCTGGACCCTGATGGGGTCCTTAAACCTGAGTAGACCTTAGTGGACTGCATTACTGTTGACCGCTGTGAGAATTCTCAACTAACAAATGTGAAATAAACCTCCTATGGTCATTGAGAAGAATTCTCCCACCTGACTGAGAAGGGAGCATCTTTTTGCCCCAGCCCTGGCACCAGTCCCAGGGTGTCAGGCAGCCAATGATGAACCAGAGGTTGCTTCTAAGTGTAGGATGGGGACCCTACACTTAACAAAGTGGTCAGAAATCAAATAATTGTCTGTGAAAATGTGCAAAGATGGGGGGGAATAGACTAAGTATTCTTACTTTCTCAGTGCAGGGGTATTTTCTTACATCACGGGAGAAAAGGAAGGTCAAAACACACAAGCAGAAGCAGACAACAACAACGAAGCTCCTACATTGAAATCCTCTAAGAAAAATACGAATTGCTCTCAGGCCACTGAAGGTTTCAAAAAGGATTTTGGATTTTGAAAATAAAGTAAGAGCAGTAGAAGAAAAATTGGGAAGAAAAATTAGAGTGAGGAAAGAACCTTATAACAAATTAGTCCTTGCTAAAGGAAAATCAAAATAATGGTGGAGAAAATAACACCTTTAAAATTAGACTAACCAAATAGCAAAAGAGATATTAAAAAAAAAAAACAATGAGAAGAAGAATGACTTCAAAAGTAGAATAGGCCAAATGGACAAAGAGGTCCAAAAACTGAATGAAGAAAATAATTCCTTAAAAATTAAAATGGAGCAAATGGAAGCTTACAATTTCATGAGAAATCAAGAAATTATAAAAAACAAAACCCAAAGTATGATCAAATAGAATACACTGTGAACTATCTCATTAGAAAAAACAACTGAACTGGACAATAGATCCATGAGAGATAATTTAAAGTTTATTGGACTACCTGAAAGCAATAATCAAAAAAGATCCTAAACATCATCTTTTGAGAAATTTTCAAGGAAAACTTCCCAGATATTTGAGAACCAACAGAAATGGAAAGAACCCACCAATCACCTGAAAGAGATCCTAAAAGGAAAATCCCTAGCAATATTGTAGCCAAATTTTAGAGTTCACAGGTATAGGAGAAAATGTTACAAGTAGCCAGAAAGGAAAAAAAAAACATCAAGCATTGTGGGAATTCAATCAAGATAACACATATTTAGTAGCTTCTATACTAAGGAATTAGAAGGCTTAGAATATGATATTCCAGAGGCCAAAGGAGATAGGATTAAATCTAAGAATCACCTCCTCAGTAAAACCAAGCATCATACTTCAGGGGGGAAAATGGAACTTCAGTGAAAGAGGACTTACAAGCATTTTTGTTTAAAGGACCAGAGCTGAGTACAAGAATCAAGAGAAGCATGAAAAGGTAAACAGTAAAGAGATATCATAAAGGACTGATTAAAGTTGAATTGTTTACATTTCTCCATGGAATGATATTTGTAAGCCCTGAGACATTTTCAGTATTAACAGAGTTGGAGAGAATATATGTATGTGTGTATACATATATGTATGTGTGTATACATATATGCATGTATTAAGTGTTGAGAGGAATATATTAGGAGAAAGCGAGAGGTAGAATGCAGTAAATCATCTCACATAAAAGAGGCAAGAAACATTTTACAATGGAAGGGAAGAAGGGGAAGATGGTAGGGAATAAATAAGCCTTATTGTTTTTCAGATTTTACTTCATGTGGAAAGAGCACAAACATTCAATTACGTGTGCAAGTTTATTTTACCCTACAGGAAAGCAGGAGTGTAAGGGGCAAAAGGTGGGGGAGGGTAATAGAAGGGATGGCAGGTCAGGGTAAGTTGTAATCACAAGCAAACACTTCCATAGAGGGTCAGTTCAAAGGAGAGAATAGAATAAATTGGAGGGTGGGGCAGGATAGAGGGTATATAGTTACTCTTTCACAACATGACTGTTGTAAAAGTGTTTCGCATTACTACGCAGATATAACATATATCAAAATGCTTTCCTTCTTAATAAGGGTAGTTGAGGAGTGGACTAAGGGAGAGAATGCAAAAATCAAAGCTTTAGAAATGAATATTAAAAATTGTTCCTACATGCAACTGGGAAATTAGATATATAGGCACTGGAGTATAGAGATCTATCTTGTCCTACAGGAAAATAGAAGAGAACGTGATGGCGGGGTAGTGATAGAAGGGAGGGAAGCTTGGAGGAATAGGTAATCATAATACACTCTGTCCTGGAGCAGAGAGGAGAGATGGGTAGAGAATTGAAATTAAAAGCTTTGTGGAATTGAATGTTGAAATATGAAAATAAGTACATTAAAAACAACAACAAACAAAAAAGGGAAACAAAAAATGCAAGAGGGATATTTGCATTTCAGTTTAGTGGAACAGATGGCAGCTCAGTATCTGAATGTCTCCATCTAGGAAGGGTCATATGCTTCTTTTCTCTGATCAAAATCAAAAGTCTAAAGGATGAAAAGAAAGATTGCTGTGTTTCTATATGAAGTAACCAGGGTTCATCTAAAGTAAATAAAAGAACCAAAATATATGCTCCAAGTACTGTATAAGAAGATTATGGTTAGAAATCCCATAGCTTATCTTCAGTCCTGCAAAAAAAAAATGCAAACATTACCAGGCAAGAGGAGCCTGGGTAGTCTTATTCCAGAAGGCATCATCTTAACTCCAAAACCATAAACTGTATTTGCTAAGAAATCTTTTAATCTTAATGGTAGGTCTTAAGTAGACTTCCTTTCAGGAAAGAAAATGTGTTATCTATTCAACATAAATACATCACCTTGGAAATTTTAATTCTTAATGTAAATTTTGAAACTCTTTTTCTAAAGGAGATAATGCCTTGACTTGCAGAGTAATAAATCATTTTTATAAGATTTGATTTCTTCTGATTTAGTTGATACCTGAGGCTGCAATCCTGAAGATCTAAGCCTCCAAAACTGAAATATAAGGAAATGTTAATTTATTTGGAGCCTCACCATCAATCAGCTCTTATATGCTGGGCAGTAGTTATTACTAAATTCTCTATGGTATCATGGAGATTAAACTTGGTGATTTAAAAGGAACTTACTAAAAATCCATGCTTCCACAAGAAGATTCATTTATATCAGAGCAAAGAGCTTTAAAGACATTTATGAGTTCATTTTCCAAAATAGGAAACAAATTTCTCTCCTCTGTGATGACCTTAATTAACGCAGACTTCCAAATGACACATTTATAGCATGACATTTCCTTGTGAAAAGAACATTAAAGTCATTATCATTGTCTGCATAATCTGAGTGGATTCTTTAGGGAGTATTCCCATCACTCATTATGAGAACAGAAACAACTTCAAGGGGGATTTTAATGAATTTTAGTTGCTGTGTAGTCAGATATCCTGGAAAACTACCATGCATGAACTATTTAGAAGCTCCAGTTGTAATTTTGAAGAACCTGGAATCCTGGATACAGTGTTGGGCTTGCAGTCTGGATCTGTGGTTCATGCCCTTCTTCTGATGATTACAAACTATTTTACGTAGGCCATTCCACTTAAACTTCAGCTTCCCTGAGAATAATTTGCTAAGTTATAGACTGTTTTAATCTGTTTCCTCAGTGGAAGGAATTCACACACACAGAAGAAAAAATAATAGATTCTATACCCAGTCATGTACTCTTTATGATAGCATCTGAGAGAACTTCTTATATGCTGGAAAAGATGTTTGGGAAAATATTTAATAAAAAGGAATGTGATCAATTTCCTGAGTTCTGATCATGACTGTTTATGTGATCTTTATAGTGTCAGTGTATTTTTACCTGAAGGAATCCCAGTTTCTTCACTTAAATAAATATATTAGAATATGGACTGGCAAGCCCTTTCTTTCTTTCCATCTATGATTCTGATGTTGATTTAGTCCTATGGCCCCATCTATGAGTGCCAAGGTATTACCACACAAAGGATCAAGGAAAGGATAAAGGAAAATAAAAAGTTTTCATGCTACATGCATCTTGTTTAGAGGGGAAAAACTGAGCTTTTGTCTTAGTTTCCTATTATTGATAAGATTTCATTACCTGATTGATTCACTTTATCTAAAAAAAGGCTTCTCATCATCAGCATTCTATATGTTATCATTAAAGTCCAGTAGCAAGAGACAGAGAAATTTCCTTTAAAATAAATGACAATTTAAAATATTTGGGAGTCTAGCTGCCAAGACAAACTCAGGAACTATGTGAACACAATTACAAAACACAAGTAAAGTTAAGATAAATAAATGGAAAAGTATTGATTTTTCCTGGGTAGATGAAGATAATATAATGAAAATGAAAATTCCATGTAAATTAATTTATTCACTCAGTGTCATACCAAATAATCAACTTATTTTTTAGATATAGAAAAAAATTGAAAATTACTCTGAAAAAATTACAAGATTAAGGGAATTAATTTTTTAATATGAGAAATGATGTGACCTAGCAGTACCAGACCTCAAATTGTATTACAAAGCAATAATTATCTTGTATTGGCTAAAAGGTAGAGTGGTGGAACACTAAATTAGGAACACAATGCACAATAGTAAATGATGAGCCCAAAGCATCAAACTTTGGGGACAAGAAATTGATATCTGACAAAAACTAAGTAATAACCAACATGTCATACTATGCCAAGATAAGGTCAAAATGTTACATGATTAAATATAAATGGTTATATAACAAGAAAAGTAAGAGAGCATGGAAAAATATACCTGTCAGATGTAGGGATAAAGGAAGATTTTATGACAAAACAAGAGACAGCAATATAGGAAGTAAAATGAATAATTTTTCAAACATTAAATTCAAAAGGTTTTGCACAAACAAAACCAATGTAGCCAAAACTAGAAGGAAAACAGAAAAACTGATGGTGACTAGGCATTACAGTGTTTATTTTTAAAGGCCTCGTTTCTCAAATATACAGAGGATTGAATAAAAT
This sequence comes from Bettongia penicillata ogilbyi, assembly GCA_023548195.1. Lineage (NCBI taxonomy): Eukaryota > Metazoa > Chordata > Mammalia > Diprotodontia > Potoroidae > Bettongia > Bettongia penicillata. The sequence continues at coordinate 660,397 of JAJHZJ010000557.1, read as the reverse complement.
TCATGAAGATTCAAGTCATTCCCCAATTGATTAATGGTCAAAGGATGTGTGTGAAAAGACAGTTTTCAGAGGAAATAAAAGCTATCTATAGACATATGAAAAAAAATCCTAAATCACTATTGATTAGAGAAATGCAAATTAAAACAATTCTGAGGCACTAGTATCTATCAGATTGTCTAAAATGCAGAAATAGGAAAAAATGCTGGTACACTGAAATATTGGTGCATTAATACACTGTTGGTGGGATTTTGAATTGATTCCATCATTCTGGAGAATAATTTGGAAATATACCCAAATGGCTATAAAATTACATATATATATATGTATATATATATATATATATATATATATGTTATCTATCTATCTATCTATCTATCTATCTATCTATCTATCTATCTATTGACTGAGGAATGCCACTAATAGCTTGGTATACCCAAAATTCTCACACATAAATGCACACACATATGTATATATGTGTATTCATGCATCTGTAAACATGTGTGTATATTTATCTATATAAAGACTTTTTACGCACAAAATGTATTTATAGAAACTTTTTGTAGCATCAAAGAATTGGAAATTGAAACATGATCATCTATTGAGGGATGGCTAAACAAGTTGTGGCACATGATTGCGATGTAATGCTATTGTGCCATAAGAAATGATGAGTAGAATATTTTCAGGAAAACCTGTAAAATCTCATAGTCTTTGGCAAAATGAAGGTAACACAGCAACAATATTGTATCATTATCAGTTTTTAATGACTCAGCTATTCTCAGCAACATAATTATTCAAGACAATCCTGAAGGAGTTATGATGAAAACTATTATAGACTTACAAAGGAGAAACTAATATTGTCCAAATGCAGTGTAATAGTAATTTAAAATGGAAAGATTTTTCTTTTTAGTTAATAGGCTTATATGATCTGCTTAAATTGACTGGAAGCCTGGGTCACATGTGGTGGGAGGAGCTTGCTGAAGAGGTACAACAAGAAAGGTGGAGCAGAACTGGGAGGACAGAAGGCAGGCCAACTGACAGTGTGATAGTTGATAGTTGAGAATGCCCTGACTGGTAAGATGGAGATTTCAGGATGGTTTTACACCCTGCTACGATCATGTTTATTAATTTCTTTGTCACCACGATGGATTTTGCTTTCTGCTTCTGTGATTTGTCTTTCTGGGGTTTAAATAAAGGTTTTTCTTCTGCCTTCTATAGGGCAGAAAAGATTGAGAACTATGTGATTGAGAACTATGCTTTCATATTCATAGTCACCACCAGAGGTATGAATATTGCCTTTGTGATTCATGAAGATTGAAGTATACTATTTTAAAACTTTATTTTTCTTGTGTATTTGTTTGATTTTTGGTTCTGTGCTTTCTTTTGCAATATGGCTAATATGGAAATATGTTTTACATAAATTCACATTTACAAGTTATACTAAATTGTATTCTTGGAGAATGTTGAGAGAGAGAGCAAGGGAAATTGCAACTCAAAATTAAAATAAAATAAATGTTAAAATTTCTTGTTACATATTGTTAGAGAAATTTAAATTTAATTTTTAAAAATGAAGAAAAAATAAGTTCAACCAAAAAGAAAAGGCATGGGAGAAGGTTTGTTATCTCAATATATGCCAGCGAACCAATTTGCTTTTCCTAAGAAAACTGCTGTGTTAGGAGCTTTGAATTTAATACCAAAAATTTACTATAACAGAAGATTCTTTAAAAACTTCTTTGTTGTTCTACTCACACCTCTAGAAATGCAAGCTGTATAACAACACAAGTACATTTCTTACTTTGCATATATCACAACAAAATGCCACTGTAGTCTTCTTGCAAGGCTGTCTTGAGTACACAATGAGAAAACTAAGGAAATAAATCATGTTGAATAAAAATGAGATCTGCCTGTGTTTGTCCTTCATTTTCGAAGAAGACCATGACATCACAGAAATGACAACATGACTTGCTCTTGACTTTGTTTTGCATGAGGGAAAGCTGTGCAAGGTCACCAACCTCCCTTTTCCCTCCTGACCTCTCTGCATCCAGTGAGCAGGCATTCCTTAGTATAAGAAAGAAAGTCTGAGAATCCAAAGACCAGAAGGCAGCATTAATATAGATCAAAATTGTTTATCCACCATAAGAGATGTTAACAACGGAACAGGACTACATGAACATGAAGTACATCTGGTTTTTGTGTCCTCAAAATCTGAAGAACCAGAGGCAAGTGTCTGAGTTGAATGTATCTATGAAGGCTTTTTATTTATATATGTTTTGCAACAGATATGGGGAGGTATTTTTGGGATATAAATTGCAGGTGTGTAAAAGCAGCAAACCAATCTGAGTAACATGAAAACCAATGTTTCTACAAACTTTAAATTATCTGATTTTAGATACCTAACAACTAGCTTTGAATAATATGAGAGATGTAGGGGAAAAGTCCTTTCCTCAACCTCAAAGGAAAATACAATAATTTTTGCCTTCACTGTGTTGAGTTTATCATCATGTGAGATAGCCAGGGAGAAATGTCAGGAAGTTTGCAAGAATGGAAAAGAGACTGGGCAGAATCAGAGATCAAAGTGTTTACTACAGACTTGTGGTTTTCAGTGTCAAGGAAACAAAGGAGTTTTCTCAGGTCAAATCAGAGAATGTATAGATTGAATAGAAAGAGAAAACTGGGGAAGTAGATGGGGAATCATCACTTCGCGATGTTGTTGAAGTGTAGGGAAAGAAAAGAAAACATTGATTTTAATGATAGTATTATTATATATTATAGTTATAAGAAACCTTGGGAAGCTTGAAGAAAGGGTTCCTATGCATGTTTGGACTAGCTGACCTATAAAGTTCTAATTATGTATGAATCTAAGAGACTCTTCATAACACTCTAAGCATGTAACATTTTGAAGAGCATATTACCTGCCACTCAATAACTACAATATAAATATTAACTGTGGTATTGCCATGTATATCTTAATATATTATGTGACTTACAGTGCCTACATCATGAAAAAGTCACTTTACCTCTCTGAGCTCCAGGAACCTATACAATTTTTAAAAAATGTGCTATGATCTGCATACATAGAAATTACATATCCATCCAGCAAATAGAATGGAAGTTCATTGAGGAAAAGTGCTATCTTTCATTTTGCTGTTGCACCTCGCAATACAGTGCCATTCTTAATTAATGAACTGAATAAATTCTCCTTGTTTAGGACGGTGTGGAGTTTTACACAGGGGAAAAAATGAATTACAATGTCACAACTCCGGGTATTTTAACATTTGCATCCATAGAAAAGTTATGCAGATGATATGTGGGGAATGAGAAATCACAAATCTATCACAGATAGATAGACAACAAAGTACATTAATAATTCAAAATTTTAAAGAATTATAAAGACCTTCATTACTCTGAGTAGATATTTTAGGAATGATTTAGTGAAATACATTAAAAAAGTCATATGAAACAAGAAATTATGGAATCATCAGAGAGGGTGTACCTAGTGCATTAAATGATGGATCTACTAGGTTCTTTATTAGAACAGAGAGATATAACTATGTGACTAAAAATAAATGACATACATTCTCAGTAAATTACAAAATAATCATGCTGTCATATACCTGATGATATTGAATATTTCCCCTTAAATAATTTATATTTGAAATGTATTCAAAATAGTGAGGCTGCAAGCCCTGATAGACAACTTTATCTAAATATGGAAATAACTTGGTAGCTTTGTCCATTGATGAAAAGTGAATATCACATAACTAGAATCAAGTTGCTGTCAATTAAAGTATCTTTCTCTCTACTTGGTCCAGTTACAGTTCATGTTAAAATGAAATTTTTCATGTGGTAGAATATAATCGTAATCTCAGGTACACATAAGTGATTTGCAGTAATTATGATGTACTGTACAATCTACACATTTGTGCATAGATTTTGTGACAGTTATGTCAAATGGCTATTGTGAAATATTAATTAGAGTTTTAACTTTGATATAAAACGTAAGAAATATTATTGATTTACATTATAAAAGTATATCATTATAAGTCAATTTCAGTTTGGAACTGATTATTTTTCCATGACATAGAATGCTACTCTGTTTGGCTATGATAATAACTAACAATCCTTCTAGAAACCACTACTAACAAAATTGGGGAAAAGGGCTGCAGATTGTTCTATAATTTACTGCTGACGAAAATTGAAATGGGTAATAAAAGAAAGAGGTTCTCTCCGATAGCTTGGAAAGGAAAAGTGGAAAGGAAAAGCGTATTTAGAATAATAGGATCAATAAATCATAAACAAGTCTAATTGGATTACTAAAAAGCATTGAAAGTATTTGATTATCCCTAAAATATTGACAGAATTTAAAAATCTAGCTTGGATCACACAGTGTCACATATATCTTATTACTAACAGTAATCCCATTTTTTTTAAAAAAAAGGACAATAAATTTTAAAATTTATTTTACTCACTTATTTAGACCCATCTAGTGAATGTTTACCAAATCCATCATAGAGTGTCTTTTTTTTCATACTTTCTAGAATTTCCTGAGCCTGAATGATATACGAACATTTATAAACCACTTTGACTGTCTGCTGATTTTGGCAGATTGAATTTAAATGATCTTTTCTTCTTATTGTATTACAGATGGCATCTTAGACTGATCACTGCCATTATGAATTGGGCTGAAAGTATATTTTTTGATACCCACTGTGCTGATTCTATTTTGATGGTTCAACATTCTGATAGCAATGCATTACTATTTTGGTTCCAATTTCACAGAGGGTCAAAATGGCTTTTGGGAACTTGGAAGATGTTAGCTGCTCACTTACCATTTCTAAAGAACTTGCTCTCTTTTTATTAGATTGTCTTGTGAGCACACCACACAGAAAGAATTCTATCTGATTTTGACAGGGAGAAAATTCTATTTGCATCATATTTCTTTGAACAACTCAGGACCTCTTCAGATTAGAATTAGTCTATCTCAGAGTACATGAAGAAGACAACTAGAGTTTCACTAATGGTACAATGGTACAGTAAAAATTCACTTTATCTCTTTATTGACTTCTGTCACTGAAACTTCCTTATTCCAAAATCACATTTCACTACAACATGTAATATTCCCCATATTTTGTTCTCTGTGTTTCCCACATCTGTCTCTATTCTGAATCAATTAATAAACTTTATAGAATATTTATTCTCTGTTTCATCTGTTGTATAAAAAGGGACTGTATTTATTTGTTCTTTTGTGAAGCATTAACAAATTGTTCTATATGATGTGAAAACTAATATAAGACAAATTCATTCTAACATTTGGGTAACTTTTCCTCATTCATAATACTAATATGAAAAGAATATATACAGATCAGAGCTTAAACTCCTTTTGAAAAAAAGACAATTTTAATAATAAATACATGCATTATACTTAAAATGTGCCTCCATGGGCATATTTTTTAAAAAATCCATTGTGTGCTTTTGTTTGTAGTTAAAATCTAAGTACCAACATCTCCTTAACCATATTATTTAAAAAAGTTGAAGTAAAATAAAGTAGTATGTTCAGAGTTCTATAATAACTTTTGTCAAAATTACAGACAAGTGAAAATTAAATTAAATCACAACTATAAATATGCATGTATGTAGACAAATATATGTAAATAAATATACCTATAATAGGTAGCTACATGCCTCAGTGGATAGAACTCTGGGCCTGGAGTCAGGAAGACCTGAGTTGAAATCTGGTCTTGAACACTTAATAGTTCTTCGACTCTGAGCAAATAGCTTAACTTCTCTTTGCCTTAATCAACCAAAGAAGGAAAGGTAAAACCACTCCAATCACCTTGCCAAGAAATCTCCATGGAGAGAATCATCACTGGGGCCACACAAAGTCATACACAACTGAAAGACTGAAAGACTGAACAACAGTAAAAACCATGCATAAGTATAGAGCCATGTGTTTGTATAAATGAATGTAAATTTTGAATGACAAATGGTTAGTCTTAATTTCAACAATGGACACTGTCATTGTGTATAAGTTTCTGAATGACATTTCCTCTGATCACCATTGTATTCAAAGAGGAGTAACACTTCTAGATCATCTCTGTCATTTGATCTATCATTAGGTATTTCTTGTGGCAGCAGAAGGAAACACATATGTGTGCATCAAGATCTTATTCACTGGATCATTTAAGGTAACTATTGTAAGAGCAATCAGTCTCTAGTCACTAAGTAGTACCTTTTGATCATTTTATAATGTTTGAAAATTGATTAGAAAATATATAGCCTAAGAAGGTGGTTCTAGTGAATTTTAATAAGAAATATTTCAGTATTGCAAATTACAAATAATCAGCCTTTTCAAGTGGTGTTTTTCATAAGTCTATAACAGAGAGCTATGACTGTCAAATAATAATGTGCACCACAAGTATTGTCACATGCTACATCTATATAAGAACGTACATTTTCACAGAAAAAAGATAGATCATTAAAAAGTGATTTAATTCCTGAATGTAATAAAATATCTTTATTTTCTCATTTCTAAAACCTCAATATGGGGGGTGAACCCAAGATGGCAGAGTAAAAGCAGAGATTTCCTTTATCTTTCCCACAAAGCCTCCATAAACCTGTAGAAAATGACTATAAACCAATTCTAGAGCTACAGAAGCCACAAAATGACAGTGTGAAATAAATCACCAATCCAAGACAACCTGGAAAGTCAATAGGAAGGGTTTTTCTTGCCAGGGCGTGGAGCATAGTGTAATCTAGCATAGACAGGCACAAAATGGCAGGATCAAGTGTCAGGGGACTGAATCATGGGCTGCTGTGGCAGGCCCCAAACTTCTCAAACCCAAATATCAAAAAGATCACTAAGAAAACTCTGTGGGACCTGCATGAAAGAGGGGCAGGTCCAGGCCTAGAGAAAGGACAGTTGGGGGAGTGGCAGTGGTTGGTGGCAGCAATCACCAGTAGCAGTAGCAGCAGAACCTGCTTTCAGATCTCTGGGCCTATAAACTGAAGGGAATCAAGCAGCCTATATAGAATCCCTGAAGCCTGGGCCAGTACAGGCACCTCCATCAGAAGCAGAGTTCTAAATTGACTAAGAGTTAGAAAGTCAAGAGTTTGTTTAGGAAGATGAGTAAACATCATAAACAAATTCAGAATATGAAACCTTACTTTGGTTACAAGAAATATCAGGGCATACAAAAAAAGGACAGCAGAGTCAAAGTTCTTACATCAAAAGCCTCCAACAGGAATGTGAATTCGTTGCAGGACATAGAGGAGCTCAAAAAGGATTTTGAAGATCAAGTAAGAGAAGTAGAGGACAAATTGGGAAGAGAAATGAGAGTGATTCAAGAAAATCATGAAAATCAGGTCAACAACTTGCTAAAGGAGAACCCCCAAAATACTAAAGAAAATAACACCTTAAAAGCTAGAATAGGGGATGAGCCAAGATGGTGGGGTAGAAAGATTCACATATGCTAGATCCGAAGCCACAGCCCATAAAATACCTGTAAAGAAGAACTCCTAACAAATTCTGGAGCAGCAGAAGCCACACAGCAATGGAGTGGAGGAGATTTGTGTTCCAGAGAGCCCTGAAAAATTGACACCAAAGGTCCATTGTGCACTGAACCTGAAGCACATCTCAGCCCTACCTTGGCCACACAGCATGGAGAGGAGCAGATATGAGCAGGCTTCAGGGACAGGACCTCCAGCGGCCGTGCAGGTACCTTCACCCACAGGCACAAAGGTTAGTGAGAGAATCTTTATGGCTGGCCAAGAGGGGACTTGGGTGTCTCCATAACTCAGGGTCCCTCGGGAGGCGGCGGGGGAGACAGCAGTGGACAGGAACTCCCAAAGCAGGCAGGAGTTATGATTCATTGTTTAAGTTCTCTGCATAAAGCCCCTGTAGGAACTGAGGCCCATGTGGAAGCCTTGCCTCACCCAAGCAGCTGAACTTAATCTAAGACTGAATAGGAGAACTGCACCCACTGAAAGCCCTGAGGCTGGGGAGCAGCATTTGAATCTCAGACCCCAAGTACTAGCTGGGTAGATCTGGAGGTGAGGTGGGTGTGGAAAGGAATCTCAGAAGTCAAGTAACTGGCTGGGAAAATGAACAGAAAAGGGGAAAAAATAAGACCATAGAAGGTTACTTTCTCGGTGAATAGGTATCTCCCCCTTCCTTTGTGATGAGGAAGAACAATGCTTACCATCAGGGAAAGACATAGAAGTCAAGGCTTCTGTATCCCAAAAACCCAAAATAAATATTCAGTGGGCTCAGGCTATGGAAGAGCTCAAAAAGGATTTTGAAAATCAAGTGAGAGAGGTGGAAGAAAAACTGGGAAGAGAAATGAAAGACATGTAAGAAAAGCAAAAAAAGCAGGTCAACACCTTGCTAAAGGAGACCCACAAAAATGCTGAAGAAAATAACACCTTGAAAAATACTCTAACTCAATTGGAAAAAGAGGTTCAAAAAGCCAATGAGGAGAAGAATGCTTTCAAAAGCAGAATTAGCCAATGGAAAAGGAGGTTCAAAAGCTCACTAAAGAAAATAGTTCTTTCAAAATTAGAATAGAAAAGATGGAGGCTAATGTCTTTATGAGAAACCAAGAAATCACAAAAGAAAACCAAAAGAATGAAAAAATGGTAGAGAATGTGAATGTTTTCCTTGGAAAAACAACTGACCTGGAAAATAGGTACAGGAGAAACAATTTAAAAATTATGGGACTGCCTGAAAGCCATGATCAAAAAAAGAGCCTAGACATCATTTTTCATGAAATTATCAAGGAAAACTGCCCTGATTTTCTGAAACCAAAGGGCAAAATGAGTATTCAAGGAATCTATTGATCACCACCTGAAAGAGATCCAAAAAGAGAAACTCCTAGGGACATTGTGGTCAAATTCCAGAATTCCCAGGTCAAGGAGAAAGTACAGCAAACAGCTAGAAAGAAACATTTCAAGTATTGTGGAAATAAAATCAGGATAACACAAGATCTAGCAGCTTCTATATTAAGGAATCGAAGGTCATGGAATAGGATATTCCAGAAGTCAAAGGAACTAGGACTAAAACCAAGAATCACCTACTCAGTAAAACTGAGAATCGTACTTCAGGGGGGAAACTGGTATTTCAATGAAACAGAGGACTTTCATGCGTTCTTGATGAGAAGACCAGAGCTGAAAAGAAAATCCGACTTTCAAACACAAGCATGAGAAGAAGCATGAAAAGGTAAACAGCAAAGAATAGTCATAAGGGACTTACTAAAGTTGAACTGTTTACATTCTTACATGGAAAGACAATATTTGTAACTCTTGGAACTTTTCAGTGTCTGGGTAGTTGGTGGGATTACACACACACACAAACACACACGTGCATGCACACACAGACAGAGAGCACAGAGTAAATTGAATGGGATCATATTTTAAAAAAATGAAGTTCAGTATTGAGAGAGAAATGTATTGGGAGGAGAGAGGGTTAAATGGAATGGTGCAAATTATTTCTCATAGAAGAGGCAAACAGGAGACTTTTTAGTGGAGGGAAAATGAGGGGAGCTGAGAGAAAACATGAAGCTTACTCTCATCACATTCGACTAAAGGAAGGAATAAAATGCACACTCATTTTGGTGTGAAAATCTACCTTCCAATACAGGAAAGTGTGGGGGAAGGGGACAAGCAGGGTGGGGGGATTACGGAAGGGAGGGTAATGGAAGGAAGGAGCAATTTTAAATCAACACCCTTGGGGAGGGACAGGATCAGAAGAGAACATAGAAGAAATGGAGGGCAGGATAGGATGGAGGGAAATATAGTTAGTCTTACACAACATGACTATTATCGAAGTCATTTGCAGAACTACACAGATATGGCCCATGTTAAATTGCCTGCCTTCCCAAAGAAAATGGATGGGGAAAGAGGGATGGGGAGAAGTTGGAACTCAAAGCTTTTGGAACAATTGTCGAGTATCATTCTGGCTACTAGGAAATGAGAAGTACAGGCAATGGGGAATAGAAATTTATCTGGCCCTACAGGACAAAAGAGAAGATGGAGACAAGTGAAGGGAGTGATGCTAGAAGAGAGAGCAGATTGGTGATAGGGGAAATTAGAATGCTTATTGTATTGGGGTGGAGGGAAGGGACAAATGGGGAGAAAATTTGCAACCCAAAATTTTGTGAAAATGTATGTAAAATATTAAATAAATAAATTTATAATTACAAAAATAAAAATAAGACCTTAAATAAAAGCTAGACTGATCCAAAAGGCAAATGAAGCACAAATAGCAAGTGAGGGGAAGAATTTAGAAAGAATTTAGCCTTTAGAAACAGCAGTGGCTAAATGGAAAAGGATGTGCAAAAGGTCCCAGAAGAAAATAATTCCTTCAAAATTAGAATGGTGCAAAAGAAAACTAATTACTTAATGAGAAATCAAGAAATTATAAAACAAAACCAGAAGAATGAAAAAAAATAGATGATGTGAAACATATCATTTAACAAAACACTGACGTGGAAAGTAGACCTAGGAAAGGTAACTTAAAAAATTACTGAACTACCTAAACGGCATTATCAAATAAAGAGTCTAGACATCATCTTTCAAGGAATTATCCTGGAAAACTGCTCTGATATTGTAAAATCACAGAATAAAACAGAAATGAAAAGAATTCATTGATTGCTTCCTGAGCGAGATCACGAAAGGAAAATTCCTAGAAATATTATAGCCAAATTCGGGTTCCCAGGTCAAGGAGAAAATATTACAAGCAGTTAGAAAGAAAAAAAAATAAAAATTCAGAAATTTAGGAACTCAATTAGTTAACAATTCACGAGCAGAGAAAAAGAAAAAGTTTACTACTTACCAACACAACTGAAACATGAAATACATAAGTTTCTTGATTATCTAAACATATGAAGTACAAACTTTCTTTGTACATTGAACTAAACAGAAAATTAAAATGATAAATGGGGACATATGAAACATGCAAGAAATGAAAGAAATAAAAATAGTACAAAATATGTCAAAAGTTCATATCATCTCTACATTATAGGTCATTATTATGGGATTCTGTATTTACAAATTTTCTTGCTAGATTAAATTTATTTTAACCCCTCATATTATTATTTGCTAAACTTTCACATTTGCAGACATGTAGATGAAATTCAAAATTTGAATTTTCTGAGGAGGTTTCAAAAGGTGTTCTTTTCACCTTTACTTAGTGCCTTTACAGGTGCCTTTTCACCTGTACTTTACTAAGTACCTTTACTCTGTGCTTTCTCTCAGTTGTTGCAATATTGAAAATGGTCTCCAAGCTTAAGGCTGAAGTACTCTCTAGTGCTCCTAACTGATGTGTGTGTTTGTCTTTCATCGCCAAAGAAGACCATGCCATCAGACAAATACTGACTTGACTTGCACTTGACATTTTTTTGAGTGTGGGAGGGCTGTTCACGTGACCAGCCTTACTTCTCCTCCAGAGTCATCTTAGTCCAGTGACCAGATATTCATCAGGGTGAATGGAGATGACACAGGATGAGGCAATTGGAGTTAAGTGACTTGTCCAAGGACACACAGCTAGTGAGTGTCAAATGACTGAGGTGAAATTTGAACTCATGTCCTCCTAACTCCTGCAACTGGTGCTCTATCCACTGAACCTGTTGGCTAGGAGTTAGAGAACTGACAATACAGTGCATCAGGAAAAAGTAACAGGGAATTCAATAATCTGTTACACATGACACTGCTCAAGAAAGTGCTAAATTAAATCTGACTCACGGTGACCTAACCCTGTTTTTGCCCTAGGTACAAGGCAATGGTTTAGTATTCACTAATTCCTTAACACAACCTCAGTACTGCAAATTATAAAAATTAAGTGTATAACATGCATACATATATACATACATACATATAAGCATTCCCTCTCTATTCATGCAGACACACATATATACACATATATACATATATGTAAATAACATTTGCATATGTATGTGTACATATACAATATGTGTGTCTGCATAATGAGAAACAGGTAACTTTTTTAAAATTTCTCTAAACTCCGCTGAAATGGACATTATTCCTCCCTGGGCACGTAGGTTGAGAGATATCTATTAGGTTACTGGGCAGGGTTGAATAACCTGCCTAGCAGCAGGCTTTTGTTGGGCCCCTGTCAAAACGTTATTCCCCCTTTGGGTTGTGAAATACCTGATGAATTTTTAACAGCCATTTTCTGTTAGTCCCTTTGCATGGCAACAATCTGTGCCCCCCTAATTTTAGACCCCTTTGCCAGGCAACTTCCCTCTGCTAGGCAAACCCACTTTATGACAACCACTTTTGTTGAGTGACAACCATTCTCTGATTGGGTCCCTCTACTGGTACCTCTTTTCTGTCGGGGTCCTTTGCCTAGCAGTACCCTGACAACCCCCTTCTGTTTGGGGTCTCTTGCCTAGCAATAAGTCCCGCCTGCTCTGTCAGAAATATGCTTGTTATAGAAACCGCAAGGCTGTACCGAGTAGCGCCAAAATTCTTAAAATGCACACACCCACCTCAGTTCAGGGCTGTCTCCTCTGGGTCTCTCCATGAGGCAGCCACCAACCTGGCTAATAAAGACGCTCTTGAAATTCCTAATTGATTCTTGCCTGTGAATTTCTCGGTCTGTCCATTTCACTATTTATTTCATTTGTTGAGGTAGTTTCTATGAATCATAGTTTCAGATCTGGAAGATACTTTATAAGTTTCACATATAAATGAGGTGTGATAATACCTATTATATGAATCATATCGAATTATTGTAAAATTCAGATTGGATAATATACGGGTAGGGGTTCTGAAACCTCGGAAAACTGTAGACATATATTCATTGTAGATTCTGTCTAGTGCATTAGTCACAATATAAAACTTTCCAGTAATTGTTATCTGAGATAGAGATGGGACTAATTTTTTTTAAAAAATGAGTATGAGAATTATTTTCAAGAAGATGATAATATGTAATAGAACAAGTTAGATTGCCCTAAATCAGAGAGATTTCAAGCAGACAAAAATCCATTTGTATTCTGCTCAACTTACTCACCACAGTGTTCTAAATGAGCTTAGGTTCTAGAAGAAAGTTTCTCTTGCTTGATAGAAAATATATTCATAGCTAATACTATGAGAAGATGCTTCCTTTCTTTATGGAGAAAAACACCCAAAGGTGTTTTTTTTCCCCCACTTCTGGTCTCCTAATATGAATTCTGGATACTAGAAGGATATATTCCCATCACTACGAGTACAAACAGAAGGGACAGCGTCAAGAAGGCAGAGTAGAAGCAGGGACATGCATGAGTTCTCCCCTCAAGTCCATCAAGATCATGTAAAAATGACTCTAAACAAACTCTAGAGCAGCAAAAGCCACAAAATGACAGATTGAAGAAAACTGCCAGCCCATGGCAATCTGGGAGGTTGATTTGGAGTATTTATTACAACATGCTGGAAGGAGAGTGCAATTCAGCATGGATTGCACCACCAGGGACAGAATGAGAGCAGGCCTTGGGGGACTGAAACTCTGCAGCTTTCCAGACCTCAATCCACAAACTCCAAAGACAGTTTTGATGGTAAGTGAGAAGGGTTTCTCACCTGCATGAGAATGGAGCTTGCTCTCACTCTTGGCCCAGCCAAGGTCCCAGCTGCAGTGGATGGTTCTGGAGACCCCTAAATAACAAAGAGCTCAGAAGTCAAGTGATTGTCTGGACAGATGCCTCTGGAGCCCTCCACTTAACAAAGAGTTCAAAAGTCAATAACTGGCTGGGAAAATGAGCAAACAGTAAAAAACAGACTATAGATTCTTACTTTCTCAGTCAAAAGGTATTTTCTTCCATCATTTGTAACAACGAAGATGAAAACATATAACCAGAAGACAACAAAGTCAAATCTCCTGCATCCAAAGCCTCCAAGAAAGATGGGAATTGGTCTCAGGACAAGGAAGAGCTCAAGCTGTATTTTGAAAATCAAGCAAGAAAAGTAGAGGAAACAATGGAAAGAGAAATGAGAATGATGCAAGAAAAATCATAAAAAATGAGTCCATATCTTGCTAAAGAAGGTCTAACAAATAATGAAGAAAATAACATCTTTAAAATTACACTAAGCCAAATTGCAAAAGAGGTTAAAAAAAAACAAGAAAAGAGGAATGCCTTAGAAAGCAGAATGGGTCAAATGGAAAAAGAGGTCTAAAAGGTAACTGAAAAAAAAAATAATTCCTTGAAAATTAGAATGGAGCCGATGGAAGCTAATGACGTTATGAGAAATCAGGAACATAACACAAAACCAAAAAATAGAAGACAATGTGAAATATCTCATTTTCAAAACAATAGATCAGGAGAGATAATTTTAAAATTACTGGACTACGTGAAAACCATGATTGAAAAAAAAGTGCTCAAACTTCACCTTTCAAGAAATTATCGAGGAAAATTCCCAAAAGATTCTAGAACAAGAGGATAAAATAGACATGGAAAGAAGTCACTTACTACCTCCTGAAAGAGACTCTAAAATGAAAATGTCTAGGAATATTATAACTAAATTCCAGAGTTCCCAGGTGAAAGACACACTATTGCAAGCAACCAGTAGTAACAAATTGAAGTATTGTGGAAACACAATCAGATAACACAAGATTTAACTGCTTCTATAGTAAGGGATCAAATGACTTGGAATATGATATTTCAGAGGTCAAAAGAAGTAAGATTAAAACCAAGAATCATCTAGCCAGCAAAAGTGAGGATCATACTTCAGGTGAAAAATAGAGGAAATTTCAATAAAATCAGGCATTTTCAAGTATTCTTCTTGAAAAAAATGACAGCTGAATAGAAAATTTTCAAAACCATAAGGGACTTAGAAAAGTTGATCAGTTTACATTCATAAATGGAAAGACATTATAATTCATGAGACCTTCCTCAGTATTAATTCAGTTGAAGGGAACATACACACATGCGTGTATGTATGTATGTATGCATGCATGAAGGTGTGTCTATACATATGAGCACTCGTATATATATATATATATGCACACATATATTTGCACATGTATATATGTGTGTGTTTATGTATGCTGATGTGTATGTAAATGTTTGCATATATGTATATAAGCACACATATACAATGCATCTACATACATATTTACATATGTATATTTTACTTTAAAATACAAGAATCAAGCATGCAAATGACAATAGGAAAGATAAACTATAAGAGACTTAGAAAGTTAATCAGTTCGCATTCAGAAATGGAAAGATAATTTTATAATTCATGAGACCTTTCTCAGTATTAAGTTAGTTGGAGGGAATACACACGTACGTGTATGTATTTATATATACCTAATAATACATATACATAGTCATATATGTATATGTTTATATATATATTTATTTCTGCATTTATCTATGTGTGTATATATATACATACATACATACATATATATGTACATACGTATACATGGAGAGAGAGAGACAGAGGGCACAGGGTGAATTGGGAGAATTGAACATGAAGGGATGATATGTAAAAGGAAAATTAAGTGTTGAGAGGAATGTACTGAGGAAAGCAAATGAGAGAGGCAGAATGTAGTAAATCATCTCACATAAAAGAGTCAAGAAAGCTTTTCCAATGAATGGAAAGAGTGGAAATGTGACAGTGAATAAGTGAGCCTTACTTTCATCGGATTTGACCTCAGGAGGGAATATGTACTCATTTGGGCATGGACGTTTATCTTAATAGGAGGAAAGGACATAAGAGAGCAGGTAACAGAAGGCACATCAGGTTGAGGGAAGAGGTTATCAGAAGCAAGCACTTCTTAGGAAGTACAGGTCAAAGGACACAATAGAATGAAGGGCGGTAGAGGATACTGGGAAATACAGTCTGTCTTCCAAAATATGATTGTTTTGTAAGTGTTTTGCATGACTACACACGTATAACGTATATCGAATTGCTTGCCTTCTCAATGAAGGTGTTTGGAAAGGCAGAAGCGAGATACTGTGGAACACAAGGCTTTAAAACGAATGTTAAAAATTGTTTCTACATGCAAATAGGTGGTAAGCTATCTAGGCAATAAGGTATAGACCTCTGTCTTGCCCTATCGGAAAATAGAAAGTAAGGGGATAATGTGGAGGGGGCTGATGGGAGGGCAGATTGGAGGAAAGTGTAATCAGAATATTTGCTGTGCTAGGTTGCGAGGAGGGGGAATATGAGGAGAAAATTTCAAATTCCATAATTTGTGGAAATGAATATTGAAAATAGAAAATAAATTTCATTAATAAACAAACTATAAACAAAAAGGTAGAACTCACTGAGGGAAGAGATAGCATCTCAGTTAAGGACTCCAAATGAAACCAGGAGAAAAAATAGATAGAAATGCCACAACATTATGCCTAACACAGTACTGAGTAGTAATGGCATAAAAACTTGTACAGTTGTCCATTAGGATCCTATACTTTGTCCACTGATAGTTTGTGGGTTTTGAGAAACTGTGTCACACATTTGTGAGATAAAAGCTCTATTGCTGTTTTCTATAATTATGTTATTAAATATTTTTAATATAATACTATCCACTGGTTGACTGTTATAAGTAAATACAATAATGGTAATTAATGAGTTGTACTATGTTTTTTTTTAAATGTACACAATCGATAGAGTACAATGAAACTTGGTTAGCTTTCCTGGAAACTCCACATGTAAATATAATACATATGTGAAACATTTTGTCATCTTTAAAGAACTATAAACATTATAATTCAAACTTCTTCACCTTAATTCCCTCACGTATCACTAATACCTTCTAACACCAACCCCAAAAAGGTACTCAAACAATTCAAGTGATTATAAAACAGTACATTTCATTGCTACACAGGCCTAACTTTGAAAGTAGGATCTCTTATTTGAGCCAAAATTTGCCTCTCCCAAACATTAGTCCATTTTTCCTAGTTATTTGATGAGAAACATCATGTAGTCTCAGATAGCAAATTTCTTTCGACAGTGTTAATATAAAAAAAGAGGAGTAATTAACTTGTTCTACTCCGTGAGGAAATTCATTCTGAATAGAGTCAGGAGGAAGAAAATAATAGAAATGAAGGATAGAGGACAGAGTATCATTAAATGATCAATCAGTTGTGTGTTCAGTTCCTGTCCATTTTTTCTACATTGAATAAAAATCAATGGATTCAAAAGAAACAAACACAAAGGAAATATTCTTTTATGTCTTATTTCGTTTAACATCATTTAAGTTTGAAGAGCCTATGAAGAGACATAGGAAAACTTGTAGCCACAAGAAACATGAGTGAGAACAACTTATTAGATAGCCTGATTACCTAGTTAATTAGAGAGAATGACAATGGTACTTAAAAGTTCAATGCCATTTCTGATGTTGAAGCAAAGACAGACATTTTTTTCCACAGTCTATTTTTTTATTTTATTTTTCATTTTAAACACACTTCATATGACATAAAACAATTCCAACTCTTGGTCAGGTTAATACCTCTCTTAAAGCATTTACAATATAGACCACAAACGATTTTTTTTTTAACATTAGCCAATCGAGACACAAATAATAACTACGAAGGCTAACTTCAAAAACATTTGAACTACTTGCCTCCACACTATTACTAAGAATTAAAGGACCGTTGTTGATCTAAAGTCCTAAGCCTAATACATCAATTTTGGATTTAATCTTGGATGCTCCTCTACCAACAATCTATAATTTAATGAATCTGGTATTAAGCTTACAAGTCTTTTGACTATAGGAAATTGCAATTAAGAGTGGAGACTTTGCAAAGAACTAATATCTCCACAATTTCATGTAAATTGCAGGCAGGAGTAGATTATCCACTTGCATTAAGCCAGGCTTAAAGTCTGCCAGGTGTCAGTGGGGAAATTGAATCAGGATAATCCTACCTCAGGCCAGGTTGAACAGCTGCTCTCCCACCCTTCCCAGGAGATCACCTTTTTTAGTTCGTACCAGCATCTCATAGGATTACTGACATCATGGAGGCTCAGACCACCTTTCTTGCTATCCATACCTGGTGTTAGACTCAGAAGAATAGTCAGTTAATAGTCCCTAGAATCTTAAAATAGCAAGTTCCAGCAAATAGGTTTCAGTTATGGCTGTAATTTCACATTGGCTAAGGAATATTTTTGAGGCAAGTCTTAAATGGCTTACATGCTTTTCTATGCAAGCTCTACTTCCTGATTAAATAACAATCATAAAATCAAATTTATCTTTAAAACTTTAAAGGTTCCTCCAATGCCAAATTTTACCCAAGGTTACCAGCCTCTAGGAAACTTAGATTAAATTATTTTTTCCCCCAAACTAAAGATGTCTCTGATTTAGTCTCAGTAATTAATTGAGACAACTATTTTAATACTAATTGCTTTTACATCACTTTGTAACAGGTCCAATTTTTCTCCCCATCTCATTTTTTCTCCCCTCCCCCCATTGGCTATTACCTTGCATTCTGATTACCCCTTCCCTCAATGTGCCTTACCTTCTATCATACCCCACCCTTCCCTCATCCCCATATTCTCTCTTTTCTTGTAGGGCAAGATAAATTTCTATACCCTGTATTTCTTATTTCCCAGTTATATGCAATTATATGTTATATGCATTATATATATGCAATAATATTCAATAATAATTCTCAACATTATTGTCTAATACTTTGAATTCCAACTTCTCTCCCTCCCTCCCACCCTACCCATCCCTACTGAGAAGTTAACAAATTCGATATGGTCTAAATGTGTGTCGTTTTGCAAAAGACTTCCATAATAATCATATTGTTTAATGCTGACTGTATTGCACTCTCTCCTATTCTATCTCTCCCTTTTTTTATTCCCTCATTTGACCTTGTACCTTCCCAAAAATGAGTGGTTCTAGTTACTCCCTTCTCCCATTTGCCCTCCCTTCTGTCATTGCCCTCACCTCACCTGTCATCTCCTCCCCTACTTTCCTGTATTGTAAGATAGATTTTCCTACCAAATTTGGTGAGTCTGTTATTCCCTCCTTAAGCCATATGTGGAGAGAGTAGCTTCACTGTTCCCCTCTCCCCTTCTCTCTTTTCTCCTGCACTGAAAAAGACTTTTATTGTATTTTTTATCAGTTATAGCCTGCCCCATTTCATTTCTCCCTTTCTCCTCCCAGTATTTTCCTCCCTCACCCCTTATTTTTGATTTTATTTTTCTCTGGTGTGGATATCATCTCTTCTGATTCAACACAACCTGTACTCTCTGTCTATATGTGTGTGGATGTGTATGTACAATCTCTCCACCTACCCAAATACTGAGAAAAGTGTCAAGAGTTATAAATATTTTATTTCCATGTAGGAATGTAAACAATTCAGCTTTAGAAAATTTTTTATGCTTTCTCTTTTCTATTTACCTTTTCATGCTTTTCTTGATTCTTGTGTTTGAAAGTCAAATTTTATCTTCAGTTCTGGTCTTTTCATCATGAATGATTGAAAATCTTCTATATAATTAAAGGACCATTTATTCCCTTGAAATATCATAATCAGTTGTGCCTGGAAGGTGATTCTTGCTTTTAATCCTAGTTCCATTGACTTTTGGAAGGTCCTATTGCAAGTCCTTCATGTAGAAGCTGCCAGATCCTCCGTTATCCTGATTGTATTTCCCCAATACTTGAATTATTTCTTTCTAGCTGCTTGTAGTATTTTCTCCTTGACCTTGGAAATTTGGTCTGAAATTTGGTTACAATAGTTCTAGAAGTTTCTCTTTTCGGATCTCTTTGAGGAGGTGATCTGTGGATTCTTTCAATATTTGTTTTGCCCTCTGGTTCTAGAATATCAGGAGAGCATCCCTTGATAATTTCATGGTAGATAATGTCTAGGCTCTTTTCTTGATCATGGCTTTCAGGTAGTCACATAATTTTTAAATTGTCTCTCCTGGATCTATTTTCCAGGTCAGTTGTTTTTCCAATAAGATGTTTCACATTATCTTCTATTTTTTCAAACTTTTGCTTTTGTTTTTTAACTGCTTGGTTTATGCCATAGTCATTAGCTTCCTTGAACTCAATTCTTTCTTTCAAAGAACTCTTTTGTTCAATGAGCTTTTGAACCTTCTTCTCCATTTGGCTAATTCTGCTTTTTAAAGCCTCCTCCTCCTCATTGGCTTTTTGTACCTCTTTTTTCCAATTGAGTTAGCCTCTTTTTAAAGGTGTTATTTTCCTCAGCACTTTTTTTTTTTTTGGTTTTCCATTATCAAGCTACTAACTCACATTTCAAGCTCTTCTATTGCTTAAGGCCAGTCTAAATTCACTTTGGAGGCCCTGGAGGCAGAAGCCTTGACTTCCTGTGATAGTGTATCTTGTTCTTCCTCATCTGAAAGGATGGGAGCAGACACCTATTCACCAACAAAGTAACCTTCTATGGTCTTATTTTTTTTCCCCTTTTATTGGGCATTTTTCTAGGCAGTTACTTGACTTCAAAATACGTTTTCAAGAGAATGATCTTATTGTCCCTCCTCTCCCTGGTATCATGTTCAAGGCTGAGACTGGACTCAGTTGCTCAATTTCCCAGGGGATTTGGTGGAGGGTGGGGCCATCACTTAGGACTGAGGTTTAGATCAGCTGCTCCCTACTACCAGAGACTTTAAGCTGAGCTGTCTAGACAGTGGATCCAGGTTGCTTCTTGGCCACCGTAGTTGACTGCAGTCTACTGCTGCTGTTTCTGCTGTCACCTGGGGCTATTGCTGGATAAACCCCATTCCCCTCTCACCCAGTTGGGAAAGCCTTCCCACATTGACCTTTGTACCTTTCTTTGTCACTTGTGGGTTGAGGTATCTGGCATCCTCCCTGATGAGAACTCTGCTCCAGTGGTCTGTTCAGGTCCTGCTCCTCCCAGTGCAGCATTGCCAGGGCTGGGCTTCACTTTTCTCAGTGTCCTGTGAGATAGACATTTCCTCTCGGCTTTCTCAGTTACCTTTGACTGGAAACCTCTTTCGCTCTGTTGTTCTGTGGCTCCTACTTCTGTAGACTTTTTCAGAGTCATTTTTTACGGGTATTCTGTGGGCTGTGAGTAAGTGTTAGAGTGTATGCATCTTTTTACTCTGCCATGATGATTCCACCCTCTCCAAAGACAGCTATCTTGAGCAGAGAGACTGTTCATTACAGAGGGCTTTAAGAAAAAAAAATGTAAAGCAAGTTGATATGTTTCAGATGATGTAGATATGCTTTGTAATCAAATGATTAAGGGGAATAGAAGTACAAAAAAACATCACAAAACTACTAGCACTTTGTTAACACATCTGAAGATCCCATCCTCATACAAAATACATAGTATTTAATGAAGTTTGGAGCAGCAGCATGGTATTTTGAGATATGAAACTAGTCCATTGCCATTATGCATAAGGAGGAGAGAGAGTTGCAAAGTTCAGTTTACTATGCTTATGCAAACATGGAAATACCAGGGAATTCTATAATCTATTGTTTGTCTAGACAGTCAAATTTGGGTAATACCCTGAACCTTGAGAGAGAAGCTTATGGTAGTGCCTTTAACAAAGTTTGTCCAAGGCTACAGGAATAATAGCAGAGACTCATATTAGTACTATCAATAGGGAAAATGTCAGTGATGAAATGACCTGATTTCAGAATTGGTCACATGCTGGATATTTCATCAAAAGTCTTTTCACTACCTTGGAGAGAGTACCTACAAAATCGATCCCTAACATCTAATGTAGAGTAGCTAGAAAAGAACATCAAGAATCTTAAACAGAAAAATTTCTAGAAAATAGAACATCACTATTGTGAACATTATAATTAATGTTTATACATCACTTACATTTGCAAAGCAATTTATATGAACCTCATTTGATCCTCTCAATAAACTTGTTAAGTAGAGGTGCTAATTATCCTCATTTTATAGATGAAAAAACATAGGAGATAAGTGATTGCCCAAAATCACACAATTAGTAATTTTATTGATATGCTCTTATAAATTCCTGATTCCAAGTTCAGATTTCTATTTACCCAGTTTCACAAGATATTAATCTTTTTTTCCCAAGGCAGTTTCTATAAATGTTTCAATATTTTTCTCAATTTATCAAGAATTACTTATGAAAATTTAATGTTGCTTACTTATGTAAAAACTTAGAAAAGTTGTAATTATCTTCATTTTCTAAATGCCTAACTACAAGTGGCCAAACACAATGGCTAACAAGATGCCAACATGAAAAATAAATAAATAAATGATGAAATCATGCTTAGTTGCACCACATTAATCAGCTTACCTGGACTGAATGACCTACTGATAATAAAACAACAATTGGAATGACTGACATCAATATTGGAAAGAAGACGAAAAATGAAAGATGAAAAAGGAGAACAAATATTCATGGCAAGGAAGATAACTAAATATTTAAGTTTAAGCCAGTAATTATTACCTCACTTTCTAAAAATACTGTTGAATAGACAACTAAAGAGGTTTTCAGTGAACTTCTTTAAGGGGGAGCTGTGCTTACTTGAAAGTAGAACTAAGCTGTTAGATAAAACATTGCTGTAGAAAAATTTACTTAGACTTTAGCAGTTTTTGGCAAGGTACCACATATTATTCTTGGGAAGAAGACAGAAAAGTGTGGCCTTTTTCATCATCTAGTCAGACAGATTAAAAACTAGTTAGATGGTTAATTTTAAAGTCCAGTGTTTAATTTTTATCTCAGACAATCAGCAACTTCCAAAACTTTAAGGACACATTGAAGGAAAATTTTCTGTTTTGTTTTGTTTGTGATGACCAAGTAAGACAGATAGGTTTTTATCTATGTAATTAAGAACAATTTAGCCTAAGTCAATTTGATGTCATAAAATACTGATACCACAGAAGCTGATAAGTCAAGAAGATATATTAAAAACCTAGGAGGAACACGAGATACAGTCAAATTCTAACATCCATCTCGATAATTTGAGGACATGGACAGTTATGCTAAATCAATTGCTAAACCCTCTTGGTAAGTTTTACTTTTGTTCTTTCACTTTTTAGTAATCTGATCATAATAGATCTTAATTTACCATTCATTTAGTAAACATTTGCTACTAAATGTCAAGAAATCTGCAGGAAAGACAACACCAATCCTATCTCTGAAATTAGTCAAAAAAATATCCAGTACACAATGATAATAAGAATTTCGTGGTAATTACAAACACTGTATGTTATATATAGGAATGCCTCAAGTCATTGAAACTTAAATTTTGTGGATTCCTTAAGAAAAAAATAAGGCCCTCTAATAAAAATGGTACTGAACACATCATATTTTAATACATACTGCAAGCTGGCATGTTAGAAAGATTCTGGTTCTAGTTTCTAAGTTGCTATTTAATAGATATATGATTTTTTTAAAAAATTGACCTAAATTATTTACCCTCATTACATTTATTTATAAAATAGATCAACTATACTCCTTTTCATGGCTTCATAGGGCTTGTTTATTAGGAAATAATAGCAATGTAAAATAGAGTGATGATTACAGGGTTGGGTCATACCACTGGAGACTTGAAGAGACTGCGGAGATTATTTTTGTTGTTTAGTCATTTTCCAGTTGTGTCCAACTCTCAGTGACCCCATTTAGGGTTTCTTAGCAAGATACTAGAATCCTTTGCCATTTCATTCTCCAGTTTATTTTACACAGAAAGAACTGAATCAAACAGGGTTGTGTGACTTGCCCAGGTTCAAACAGCTAATAAATGACTTAAGTTATATATGAACTCAGATCCTCCCAACTGCAGGTCCAACTCTTTATCCACCTACCTGCTCCATTGAGATTAGACACTAAAAGGAAAAAATACAAAGAAAGAAAAATATATTCCTAAATGTTCTTGCATGAGTGTAAAATAAGTTTTTCTAAATCAAGATTATATATTTATCTCATACTTGCTCTTTATTCTAGTGTTCTGAACTACGTTGCTTCAGAAAAAAAAAAAAGTTTTAGTCATTTTATTGAGCTATAGTTTATCTGACTCGGCTACATGAATGATGACCATTCAATTATGAATGGAGTAGGAACTTTTATTGAACAATAGCTACAATATTGTGAAATTGGGAAGATTTTGATTTACTGTTTTTATATAGCCCTTTTTTGACAGATAGGAAACTTTATGCTCATCTTTCCAGTTCTGAGTCTTTCCAGACTTAGATGAGCTGCTGTTTGATAGTCTTTCACAAATATTTAAGGCCTTTCCATCTTGGCAAATCCTACCAGAGTGTGTATTCTGTTGCTCTAGTTTTTGATAATCCAAGGACACTACCATGATACAGTAAGAAACATTAGCATGAAACTTGGAAAAACGTTTGATTTAAAAATCATAGTATTAAAATTTACATATTAAATATAAATTATTATTTAACACTATAAAAAGATATAATTTTTGAAACAATACACATGCAATTTTCAATTTTAAGGTAAAAAACCTCAGAAGTCATCTTATACAACCTCTCTTTTCAAAGACAAGGAAATAGTCCCAGATAGAAAACAATGACTTTTCCCAAGTCAAACAAATGGCATATTTTAGATTTTTATTATGATCCTAACATTCAATATACAGCACTTGACCCTATATCATAGTTCCCTCCATAACAATCATGAATAATGATAATATAATAGTGCTGAAACCATTAGGTGATAAGCACTCTACTAGATACAAACTGAGGTATATGGAGTGATCAGAAGGACTATCACCTCTAGCATAAAGGACTTTCAAACCCTCTTCATCCACCTTTGATGTCCACCTGATTCACCTTACTCTCACTTGTGGCTCCAAGATGCTGTAACATGTGCAGTGGTAACACTCCAGTAAATAGCATCAGCAGGTGGAATAACACAAGGTGAGGGTAGCCTACAGGGTTTCAAACCTGTTCTTGATTTAGGCGGATATCTCCACTAAGCATGGAAGATTTCCTTCCCAAAAGAATGGGTAGATGAGAGCAATTTATTCCAATGGTCATGAAGATGACTGAAGAAGGAATTGTGGAGCACGTAGACCTTGAACCAAAGATAGAAGATGTCATCTACTGCAACCTGAGCCACCACCAGTCATGTTGAGTTTTGGCCTGTCACTGCATTTACATAACTCAGAAAAAGAGAGTCAGGTTGATGACTTTGCACAACTTTGCCTAACTTAAATCTAATTTACATGTACGTCAAGACATCATTGGCCTTCTTCCAAAATGAAAGGCAAACAACAATAGTAAGCTACTAAGTAAACAAAGACAAAAATTAAATAATGTTTGTTCTCAAAAGAGAACAGTCTAGATGTTAAAAGAAAACAGTCTAGAGACCAGTCGTTTTGAAAGTCTTGACCTTTTTATTATATTTTAAGAATCATTGATTTATTCTTCCTAAATCTAAAGAATTTTTTTTCTTTTTCTTTAGGATTTGGTGTGATAGCCCTTATGAGGAATTGAGTTAGGGCATAGCAATAGTAAATACTCATCAATTTTTAAAAGAAAAAATTATCAAACTGGCATTTTGTTTTCCTTTTGAAAATATCGAGGGCAGCACATTGAAAAAAAAAGTATTTATAATTTATTATTTGTTAGCACAAGCTAAATTAAATTACAGTTTCCACTGCATCTCATGACAAAATCAAAAGGTCTCTACAAAATGTTCAGTTCTGGGTTTTTTTGTTGTTTTCTTTTTTCATAATAGATGTGTTAGTGCAGAGTGTAAAGGGCGATTTGTCCAAACAGATAGACACACAGGTCAGCCCTACTAAACTTCTTATAGGATAATCAAAAGTCAAATTATGTGACAAATGCCTGCCCGCCAGTAGCATGTAATTTCTTGTACTATATCAAGTGCAATTTTAAAAAGGAAATGTGAAAATTTCACATTTGGCCTTGCATTAAAAGTCTTTTCAAGTTCCCTGACCATTTCAGAGTGTAGAACAGCAATTTTTTCCTCATTTTAAAGACTAGAGAAGGATTTTTCTCTTCTCTCTCACTGATCTAAACCATTTCTCTCTATAAGCCTGCTGTCTGAACGCTATATATACCAGACTTTATACCAAGCTTTCAAGTTCCAAAACACCTCTGCTTCCAGTGGAAAATAATGTTTGATCCATGTTGCCCTCACATTAGCCAGATCATCCTACAGAGTAAGAGTCACTGAGTCACTCTTCAAATTGTATTTTAAAATGCTTGTCATGCAACCTAGCCTTCCATCCAACAAAAGTATCTCAGTATTCCCTGCTTAGCTGTATGTACTCAGATGTTTCTTCAAAAGTAAGGTTCTCACTTTTTTCTTCTATTGACAAAAGGATTACTAGAGCACCACTGTACTCCATACTCATGGGATTTTAAAAGGCTTTTGCACAGTCAGTAATTGATGAGTTAGGAAGAAAATGTGAGAGAAAAGTTCAACTAACTTGCTATTTGACCTGCATCTCTCATATATTCAGAAGGTGAGAATTCATGATATTTCAATGTACCAGGAGCAAATGAGAAAATAGTGCCTAAATAACAGTTCTAGTACAGTCATTTGAAATGTAGTCTAAAAATCAAGAGCAGTATTAGCAGTAATTAAAAGTGCAGTTTCACCTTTCTGTTAACAATATATGCTATTAATTTTGATGATGTCTCAAATGCATCAGTGGCAGAAGCCATGGGCCACATTTTTTTTGTGATATACTATATATAGGGTGTTCAGGGAGGACTAGTACATCTAGTCTAAGAGTCCTTTTTAGGGCTGCTCATCCGCCTTTGGTGTCTACCTTTTATCCAACTGTCACCTATGACTCCAAGATGCTACATGTACAGCAGCTACACCCAGGTAAAACTATCTTGCAGGTGGAATAATACAAAGCTGAGAGTGACCAAGGGTCCTTAAATCCATCATTGAGTGAGGGAGATTGTCTATCCAGAGCATGTGAAGATTTCCTCTTGTGGAATAAGTAGATGAGAACAATTTTTTTTTTTTCAATGTCCATAAAGGTGGATAAAGTAAGCATTTTGGAGTGTTTTGAACTTGGTGAGATATTGAAGATGGTATGGACTCTGTCCTGGGCCACTGCCAGTCTTGTTGACTTTTGTCTTGCCATTGGATTTCAGTAACTTTTGAAGAGTGAGGTTCATGCCATTGGGCAACACTGACACCCTTAAATCCAATTCACTCTCTAGTCAAGACATATTCCCATTATGTCACTGGTGTTCTTAGAGGAGAAAGAATGAACATGCTTATATGAAGAAACTATTTTAAGATTGTTTTGATTGTACTGAAAAAATGTTCAAATTAGTGACTCTGCATATTATGTATGCTGTCTTTGTGTTATCTTGATGTTTAAAAATTAAACTGAAAATGAAGGTGAAAGGTATTCCCTCCCTCATATGACCTCTAGCGTTCTAACATGGCCATTACAGATGTTTTCTTTTTCCTCCTATCTATTTACACATGCATAGAATAGGGTGCAAATAATAAAGAAGGAAGGTGAACCACTACCCAGACTCCCAGAAGTCAGGAATTACAAGTCACATGTCTTGGATTGTACTTTACCTAACCTAGGACATTCTATAAAATGTTAATAAATCAGTATCTTTTTCCTTCCTGGCCTATGAGTCCTCAGTTGGTATATCTATTTAGGAATGTGACATTTTCACCAATATGACATGAATGAATGAATATTTTCCCTCTCCTTTGAATGGTCTTATTTACAAATGAAGAAAGCCACAAATAAGAGACTTATTTTCAATTCTGCTTCATTTTAGAGTAAGATAGTCTTTACATACTAATTAAATAAAATATTATGAACAAATTTAAAAAAACAAGACATTTTTGAAGTAAATGTTTATTTGTCTCAGATAGAGATAGAACAAGGAGAGCTAAGGGATGCCAGTATCTTCTTTCTTAGGTGTTCTGGAAACAACAGTTCCACAAAACTTAAATCACTTAAGAACCACCTCTAGATGAGGATTTGTCAGAAAGAGGAAACAAGACCAAAGGATGCATCTTCTTGAATGCCAGTTTCCCAGCCATTGTCTCAAGGCCCTTTACAAAGTCTTCCTTACCCTGAATTTGGCATGCAAGGCCTTCACCTAAAAGCCTGCCCTTTAAGCAAGTCAGGATACCATTATGGTGTGTGTAATAGTAGATACATATACATTTTTGAAAACACATGCACATCCATATGTGAACACATATCTATCGTTTACATGCATTATTTTCATGTATAAACATGCATATATATACAACTATGAGCATCTCTATAAATATGGATATACATGCAAATGTATACACATATCAATTTCTATGATTTCAGTGATGGTGTAAACTCCCTGTAGGAAAATGGAACAGCAACTGTTTTTTAACTTACAGTCTTAGAAAATTGTCCACAGTACAAAAAGGCTAAATAACTTGCAAAACATGAGAAAGTATCAGAGGTAATACTTCAAGGAAGATGTCCCTGATGTCAGGGCCAGGTTTCTATCCACTATTCTAAAGCAGTCAAATGCCATACAAAAATAATTCAATTCATTTCAACAACAAAAACAATGAATAAATTACAACTACATGTAAAGGAAGGCACCAATTTCCTATATTTAGTAGACAGAATCTCCACATAACATTATAACTGTAAGTTAAGTAGTTTGTTGAACACATTTTTCTTATTTACTGTATCATTTATATTATATGAAAGTCCATTCTTCTAGAAATTCAGATTCTTAAGTGGGAAATGTTGACATGTACCAAAGGAACATAGTACTATTAGAGGGACTCAGTTCCTCATTCTTCTATTTTACTGCCTAAATGTGAGCATAATCACTTCATTTCTAGGCTTCCTGTACTTCACCAATAACAAAAGGGCATTGGACATAAAGACCTGTCCCATTTCTTCACTCAAAATCTATGATCTTCTGATGCTATGACTGTGTCTGTCAGAATACACTTTTCAACTGTAGCAGAATCTTGGTAGATAGATATTACAATATTGATGTTATTACCACAACAATTCCTACTACTAGATAACTTTAGAGAGATAGTATGGAATAATCAGCAGAGAGATAAGCTAGGACATCATAAAAACCTATGTTCAAGGTCTTCAAGCATTTACATATCCTGTGTATAGCACTGAACAAATCCTTAACCTCTCACCATCTCCAAGATACTCTCTAAGATTATATGTTGTAGAATAGGTTTTAACTGCTATTGGTAAATATATTTCCCTTCCCAGGAATTTCCTATATGTATGAAATCGCATCAGTTTAAAAAAAATGTGGATATGACCAATTAGCTAGTGAAAAAGACCTGGATTCCTGCCCTCTCTGATATCATAGATCTTTTTAACATAATCAAGTCAATAAACCTCTTATTGTGTCTAGCTAGACTCATATCTGAGAGGATAAATTACAAAAGATTTGCTGATCTGTGCGGTTGGAAAGATTATCCATATCAATATTTTTTCCTCATATTGAAATTACACATGTATTTACTTTTTTTTGTCAAGTGATACTTCTTTTTAAAGCATTAACAATATGGACCACTAAATAATTTTTTTTTTAATACACTAACCAACCGATACACAAATAATATTTATGTTGCTAACTTCACAAGCGCTTGACGTAATTACCTCCACAGTATTACTAAGAATTAAAGGACCCAAACTTATTGTTGTTGGTCCAAAGTCCTATGCTAAACGCTTAATTTTAGACTTAACCTCGGATGTTCCCCTACCAATACAATTGAATAGATTTGGTATTAAGCTTGTAAACCTTTTGATTGTAGAAAATTTCCAACAAGAGTAGGGACACTGCAAAGATACAACGTCTCCAAAACGTGATGTCAATTCCAGGAAGGAGTAGATTATCCACTTGCATTCAGTCATGCTTAGAGTCTGTCAGGTGTCAGTGGGAAAACTGAGGCAGGAGAATCCTACCTCAGCCGAGACTGAACAGCTGCTCTCACACCCTTCCCATGAGATCACCTTATGCAGTTCATACCAGCATCTCAACAGCATACTGGCATCATGGATTGGAGGCTCAGATCGTCTTTCTTGCTACCCATACCAGGAGTTAGACTCAGAATAACAATAACTTAATAGCACTATAGCACCTAAAAATGGCAAATTACAATAACCAGGTTTCAAATGTGATTATAATCTCACTTTGGCTAAGGAACATCGTTAGAGGCAAGTCTTAAGAGGTTTACATGCCTTGCTATACATGTTCTAGTTCCTGATTAGATAGCAATCATAAAATCATATTTACAATTAAAACCTCAACTTTTCCATTAATGCCACATTTTACTTGAGGTTACCTTCTTCTAGGGAATTTAGACTGAAATTTTTTTCCTCAAATTGAAGATGTCATTGATTTATTCTAAGTAATTAATTCAGACAATTGTTTTAATACTAATTGCTTTTACCACACTTTGCAACACGTCCATTTTTTCTCCCCATCACTACCTTCCCCCGCTCTCTAATACCTTGCATTCTGATTATTTCTTCCCTCAATGTACCCTCCCTTCTATCATAGCCCACCCTTCCCTTATCCCAATCTTCTCTCTTTTCTTGTAGGGCAAGATGAATATCTATACCCATTCCCTGTAGTTCTTTTTTTTTTTTTAGCTTTATATAAGACATTTTAATTGTTCCATGTTGATTGGAAACCATGGCTCTACTCAGAGCACTAGTAATTACAATAGCTGAGCACATAGTTAAATCTGTACAAGTCACTTAAAATGGCTCTAAAGGTCTCTTTTTTATATAAATTTATTTATTTAACTTTTTACAATCATTTTCACAACATTTTGGGTTCCAAATTTTCTCCCTATTTGTCCCCTCCCTCCACCCCAATACAACGAACATTCTAATTATCCCTATCACCAATCTGCTCTCTCTTCTATCCTCCCTCCATTCTCTTGTCCCCATCTTCTCTTTTGTCCTGTAGGGCCAGATGACATTCTATTCCCCATTAACTGTATTCCTTATTTCCTAGTAGCAACAACAATACTGAACAGTGTTCCTAAAACTTTGAGTTCCAACTTCTCTCCATCCCTCCCTACCCACCCATTCCCTTTGGCAAGGCAGGAAATTCAATATAGGCCATATCTGTGTAGTTTTGCAAATGACTTCAATAACAGTCGTGTTGTGTAAGACTAACTGTATTTCCCTCCATCCTATCCTGCCCCCCATTGTTTCTATTCTGTCTTTTGATCCTGTCCCTCCCCAAGCCTTGACTTCAAATTGCTCCCTTCTTCCATTGCCCTCCCTTCCATCATCCCCCCCACCTTGCTTATCTCCTTCTCCCCCACTTTCCTGTATGGTAAGATAGGTTTTCATCCTAAAATTAGTGTGTATTTTATTCCTTCCTTTAGTTGAATGTGATGAAAGTAAACTTCATGTTTTTTTTTCTCAGCTCTCCTCTTTTTCCCTCCACTAAAAAGTCTCCTGCTTGCCCCTTGAATGAGATATAATTTGCCCCTTTCCACTTCACTCTCTCTCCTCCCACTACATTTCTCTCTCACCATTTACCTTAATTTCTTTTAAGATATGATCTCATCCTATTCAATTCACTCTGTGCTCTCTGTCTCTGTATGTACGTGCATTTGTGTATGTGTGTGTGTGGTCCCACCAACTACCCAGATACTGAAATGTTTTAAGAGTTCCAAATATTGTTTTTCCATTTAGGAATGTAAACAGTTCAACTTTAGTAAGTCCCTTATGACATCTCTTTTCTGTTTATTTTTTCATGCTTCTTCTCATTCTTGTGTTTGAAAGTCAAATTTTCTTTTCAGCTCTGGTCTTTTCATTAAGAATGCTTGAAAATCCTCTGTGTCATGGAAAGACCATATTTTCCCCTGAAGTATTATACTCAGTTTTGCTTGGTAGGTGATTTTTGGTTTTAGTCCTAGTTCCTTTGACTTCTGGAATATCCTATTCCACACCCTTCCATCCCTTAATGTAGAAGCTGCTAGATCTTGAGTTATCCTGATTGTATTTCCACAATACTGGAATTGTTTCTTTCTAGCTGCTTGCAATATTTTCTCCTTGACCTGGGAAATCTGGAATTTGGCCACAATGTTCCTAGGAGTTTCTCTTTTTGGATCTCTTTAAGGTGGTGATTGATCGATTCCTTCAATACTTATTTTGCCCTCTGGTTTTGGAATATCAGGGCAGTTTTCCTTGATAATTTCATGAAAGATGATGTGTAGGCTCTTTTTTTGATCATGGCTTTCAGATAGTCCCATAAATTTTAAATTGTTTCTCCTGAATCTATTTTCCATATCAGTTGTTTTTCCAGTGAGATATTTCACATTCTCTTGCATTTTTTCATTCTTTTGGTTTTGTTTCATGATTTCTTGGTTTCTCAGAAAGTCATTAGCCTCCATCTGTTTCATTCTAATTTTGAGGAACTATTTTCATCAGTGAGCTTTTGAACCTCTTTTTCTATTTGGCTAATTCTGCTTTTGAAAACATTCTTCTCCTCATTGGCTTTTTGAACCTCTTTTGCCAATTGAGTGAGCCTATTTTTCAATGTGTTATTTTCTTCAGCATTTTTTTGGGTTTCCTTTACCAAAGTGTTGACCCATTTTTCATGCTTTTCTTGCATCTCTCTCATTTCTCTTCCCCGTTTTTCCTCCACCTGTCTAACTTGATTTTCAAAATCCTTTTTGAGCTCTTTCATGGCCTGAGGCCACAGGACATCCACCTCGGATGTCTGGGATACAGAGGCCCTGACCTCCACGTCTTTCCATGATGGCAAGAATTGTTCCTCTTCATCAGAAATGAAAGGTTGGGACATCTGTCCCCCAAGAAAGTAGCTTTCTATGGTCTTATTTTTCTTCCCTTTTCTGCACATTTCCCCAGCCAGTTACATAACTTCTGAGATTCCTCTCCACTCCCGCCTAGATCCTCCCAGCTAGTGCTTGGGGTCTGAGATTCAAATGCTGCTTCCCAGCCTCAGAGCTTTCAGTGGGGGGCAGGACTGCTATTCAATGTGAGCTTAAGTTCTGGTGCTCAGGTTGGGGGTGGGGCCTCTCCCAGGCTCAGTTCCCTCAGGGGGTTTATGGAGAGACCTTCGGTAATGGCCCTGAGCTCCTGCTGCTGTGGCCTCTGCTGCTGCCTCTGCCACTGCCTCCCGAAGGGGCCCAAGTCACAGAGACACACCACTCCCCTCTCGGCCAGCCCAGATCTCTCCCTCACTGACCTGTAGCGCCTGTGGGTGGAGGGACCTTTGTGGCCACCATAGATTCCATCCCTGAGGCCTGTTTGGATCTGCTCCTATCAGGCCATGAGGCCAGGGCAGCTCATGCCTGGGTTCCATGTCTGGAGTGCGACGGACCCCCAGGGATGGCTTTCCAGGGCTCTCTGGAACGGAAATCTCTTCCACTGCCTTTCTGCATGTCTTGCACTGCTCAAGGATTTGTGGGGAGTTATATTTACAGAAAATTGGTGGGCTGTGGGTTCGGAGCTAGCATACGTGATTCTGTCTACTCTGCCATCTTGTCTCCTGCCCCCCTGTAGTTCTAATTTCCCTATTAAATTCAATAAAAATTCTCAACATTCGTTGCTAATATTTTGAATCCGAACTTCTCTCCTTCCCCCCTCCCTCCTCAGCCCCACGGAGAAGGGAAGCAGTTCAATATAGATTAAATGTGTTCTTTTGCAAATCCTTCCCTAGTAATCTTGTTGTGTAATACCAATTATATTGCCCTCTCTCCTATTCTATCCCTCCTTATTTTTTTCCCATAAAATTGACCTTGTCACTTCTTGAAAGTGTTTATTTCTAGTGACTCCCTTCTCCCATTTGCCCTCTCTTCTAACATTCCCCTCACCCCACTTGTTGCCTCCTTTCTTCCTTTCCTATGGTGTAGCATAAATTTTCATATCAAATTTAGTGACCATGCTATTCCCTCCTTTAGTCACATGTGCAGAGAGTAGCTTTATTTTTCTGCTCTCCCCTTCTCCTTTATCTCTTCCATTGAATAAGGTATTTCTTATCTCTTTTATGAGTTATAGCCTGCCCCATTTCATTACTCCCTTTCTCTTCCCAGAATTTTCCTCCTTCACCCCTTAATTTTTATTTAATTTTATTTTTATTTTTGCTTGTGGATATCATCTCTTCTGAAATAATGCACCCTATACTCTCTATCTATGTGTAGATGTGTGTATGTAAAATCTCTGCATCTACCCAAATAGTGAGAAAAGTTTCAAGAGTTAAAAAATATTTTCTTTCCATGTAGTAATGTGAACAGTTCAGCTTTAGAGAGTCTTTTATGATTTTTCTTTCCTGTTTACCTTTTCAAACTTCTCTTAATTCTGGTCTTGGGAAGCCAAATTTTTAAATACAGATCTGGTCTTTTCTTCATCATGAATGACTGAAAGTCATGTATATCACTGAATGACCGTTTTTCCCTTGAAGTATTACACTCAGATTTTCTGTGTAGATGAATCTTGGTTTCAATCCCAGTTCCTTTGACCTCTGAAATATCCCATTACCAGCCCTTTGATCCTTTAATGTTGAAGTTGCCAAATCCTGTGTTATCCTGATTATATTTCCACAGTACTCAAATTGTTTCTTTCCATCTCCTTGCAGTATTTTCTCCTTGATTTGGGAACTCTGAAATTTTTCCACAATATTCCTAGGAGTTTCTCTGTTTGGGTCTCTTTCACGAGGTAATCTGTGAAATCTTTCAATATTTATTTTGCTCTCTGATTCTATAACAACAAGGCAGGTTTCCTTGATAGTTTCATGGAAGATAATGTCTAGGCTCTTTTTTTTTTATCATGGCTTTCAGGTAGTCCAATAATTTATAAATTATTTCTCCTGAATCTATTTTCCAGGTCAGTTGTTTTTCCAATGAGATGTTTCACATTATCTCCTATTTTTTCAAATTTTTGGTATTGTTTCTTAACTGCTTGGTTTAACTCAAAGTCATTTGTTTCCTTGGATTCAATTCTCTCTTTCAACGAATTATTTTGTTCAGTGAGCTTTTGAACCTTCTACTCCATTTGGTTGAAATTACACATTTAAGGGGGAAAATAAAACAGCTGATATTTATAGCATTTCCAGTTTTGAAATAAAGTATTTTATAGCCATTATTTCATTTGATCCTCATAATACATCTTTAAAATAGGGAATACAGTTATTAAGTTGTTTCTCTGACCTAAGTATCTATGCTTCTTAAATCTATAATCAGACAACATAACTAGATATTTTGGAATATCACTAATCATACATACACACACATACACATATGTGTGTCTGTGTATATATATATATATATATATATATATATATATATATATATATATATATATATATATATTTCTGTGTGTGTACGTGTGTATGATGTATATATGTATGCATGCATGTGTGCATACACATACATACTCATACACCTATATGAGATATTGTGCTATTGTCATTGTTCTATGTCTCTGAAAACTGGACGGTATACTAGCACTAGCTCCATGACAAGAAACTAAATTGCTTCTGTTTGAATTTCCTTAGAGAGATTCTGAAGATCACCAGGCAAGTAAATATATCAGGCACTGAGGTCATTTCTGGAACTAAACTGCCAGTGATTCTAACATTGCTTTAGGAAATACAAATATGATGGCCTGATCAAGTTGTTTGAATGCAAAATGCATGCTTGTCAAAAAAACCCTACTTTATTGAGAACTCACACATGGAAAGTGTTCACATCCTGGTCAGAAGAAGTGATACAAGGCCACTATTAAGGTCTCTCTTAAGAACTTTGGAGTTGATTGTGTGCAATGGGAAACACTAGCACAAGGTCACTCAGCATAGCACGCCCACATCAGAGAAAGTGCTGTGCTCTATGAGCAAACCAGAATTGAAACAGCTCAAAAGAGATGCAAGATGCACAAATTTAGAAAATCAACCACAAATGTTCACATTAACTCTTTGCATCCAACTTGTGATAGAGCATTCTAAATTTGTACTGGTCTGACCAACCACAATTAGACCCATTGAAACTTCACTCTGGATAGTGATGTCACTTAAGTCTTTTTTGAGAATGAGGACAACAACATACACACATAAACGTGTGTACATACACATGTGTGCATATATATGTATGCATCTATACACATGTGCATATATGTGTATATACATATATGTATATGTATGTGTGTATATATAAATCTATATATGTCTATATCTATCTCTATCTGTATCTCTATCTATCTATCTATCTATCTATCTATCTATCTATCTATCTATCTATCTATCTATCTATAAACACAGGCACACACACATACACTAAAATGAAGGAGAATAAAGTGAAATGGAGTGCTCATGGTTGCTAAATTCAGTAAATTCTGGTTTAGTATGGTAATCAGTAAATTTTCTTTGAGTTAACCTGTTGTATCCCTATTCAGTTTTTATATAACTTAAGCATTTTTTGGACGCTGCTGTCTGCTTATTAAGACATTCGTAAAAAGGAAACATATACTTTATAAAAAGGAGGCAGGATTCCCAGACCCTATACAAATTCACAATGTATTTAATATACTATAATCATCTACATTGTTTTGACTAGGTAAATTATTTTTGTCTAAGCTTAAGTTCTTATAGTTCATTGATTGTGTCAAAGTAGTCTTGGATTCTTAGAGGGTTGTCAAGATAGTTCAGTCTTGGACATGTTCCACTAAGCTAGAATGGCAACACAGATAGTCTAGGCAATGTAGTATTTGCTTATTATCCAAAGATGGGTTTGGGCAAGACTGAAGATTTTCTTCATAAAATTAATGAATTCTCACTAACTATTAAAGTTTCTGGTTTTATTTTGTTTTTTATTAGCTTTAATAACTCAAAAAATCATTTAGTAAGGTTTGAAATCTAAATTGATTGAAATAGTAACCACAATGATAAAATCATAGATCCTTGTAAAAGGGAAACCAGAGCTCAATATAGTTTATCTTTACAAAATAACATCATTGTTTTAGTAGGAGAATCATTCTTCTCATTCAAGTTTATCTAATCCAGAAATGGAAGGATAATTCCTCTACTTAAATTTGGCTTATTATATCATTTCTCAGTTTGGGATTAGGAATTTTTACACATGTATTCTCATGGGAATGATTGAATACCTTTGATTATTGTAGCATTCAATAATTTTCCCAAATTATCCTACTCAGTGTGCTATATTCTTATCAGGATATTAAATTTG
Source organism: Bettongia penicillata ogilbyi (assembly GCA_023548195.1). Classification (NCBI taxonomy): domain Eukaryota; kingdom Metazoa; phylum Chordata; class Mammalia; order Diprotodontia; family Potoroidae; genus Bettongia; species Bettongia penicillata. Next base: position 623,305 of record JAJHZJ010000557.1, on the reverse strand, counting down.
CATTAAAGGTTAAGTAAATGACTCTTTCAAAAAGTGGCTTTCAATAAGCAAATTATGCAAATCAATTGCTAAAACAATGTGCCTTCATTTAAGAACTATGATAATTTTTATCCTGCTGACTTGCTCTTGCAAAACTGTTAAATGCAGAAAATGTCTAATCATTTCAGTTTAATTGTACTATTAAAAATATAATGATAGATTCACTTATTCAGTTTTTCCTTAGTAAGCATCAGCATTATTCGGTGTAACAGTAATTAGTCTCCCTAAATCTCTTTTTTGATAAGTGATCACTCTGTAATTCATACTTTATTAAAGCTAAATAAAAATTATATCGATACTTGAAAGCATTACAATATGTTAACATGACTATATATCATCTTAAGGACCTTGATACCCTTCTCCAATCCTCTGTTTAGCAATACTACTGGTAAAATTCATGATTCCTTTAAAGATAAATTAATCACTATTGTTCTAAGATGCATGGAATTTTAAGCCAACTAAAGTGATGTTTTTATACCCTTGGATCAAAGGTAGTCAGAATAGCTATCCTGAGCTGAACCAAATTATTAAGCATCTAAGTCAAAAGAATGTATATAAAGGACTGAAAGATATTCCTCTCAAAATCCTCCATATCCTAAAAGTGAAGTAATATATTAAAAAATTGTGTTATTTCATTATACAAGATCTTAGGAGTTTGAAGGCAATTAAAATATGGTAGTTTAGTATTATCAAGAATATCTTCAAGACAACATACAACTTCAACAAATCAGTCAATAAATTAAGCACTGCATACTTGAGAATCAGTTATGTTCAAGGCACAAGTGTAAGCTCTGAGTATAAAAGTACAATCATGAGTTAGCCATTGACCTCACAGAAATTATCTGTTACCAGAGGCATATTCATAGTATCAGAGTGCTTGATGCTTGCTAGTTTGTAATATAGTTTGAGATATAATACTTCTAGGCCCCATACTTTCAATTTTTTCACTTATTCAAATATTCTCAACAATTTCAAGTATTCCTAATGAGATTTTGTCATTCAAGATATAGATAAAACTAACCAAATATGTAAGACTAAAAGCAAAGAATATGATCAAATAAATCTCAGAGGAATTACACAATATGGATATCCATAGTAAAAATGCACAAAATCACTGGTAATGGCATAAATGAAAAAATAGGTTTAATATCACACCCAAGAAGCAAATTGGCACAGATTATAAAGATTGAAATAGTCAGTTCTGGAGTTTGGTTAGGGGAAAATTTGCCTTCTAATGGAGTTTTCACGTATCTGTGAATTTGGCCAACCATTTTGGAAAACAGCTTGAAATTTTATAAATAAAAAGTGCTAAAATGTCCATACCCTTTGACCCAGAGATTGTGTTGCCAGTCATATTCTCAAAAAAGATCAATGATAAGATAAACAAAATGTCTCTGAATACGCTAAAATATTTGTAACAGCACGTGTGTGTGTGTGTGTGTGTGTGTGTGTGTTTAAGAGTAAAGAACTAGATGGAGAGTTGATGGCCATTGCTGGAGAAATGGCTAAATGAAATGGCACATAAATTCAAAGACATATTACTGCATCGTAAGAAAACATGAACATGATAGATATGGGAAATGGAGTCATGGAAAAAACGTGTATGAACCAATGCAAAGGATATGATTGAAACACACACACACAACAACAACAGTATATGTGATCATAACAATGCAAAGGAAAATAACATTCTCACACATAAATTTTTGCATCTACATAAATATTAAAAGCTTATTAGAAAAAGATATTAGGATACATCTCACCCTATCCTTTATGAGCATCGTGGGAATGGATCATTGCTTGTAAAATAAGGTTTTCTTTAAACACATGCACTAATTTTTGCTTATTTTTCTTTAATTTTCCTCCTTTTATTATTTCTTTAAAATGTTCTGCTTTGGGCAGTGAATAATACTGGAGGAGGGGAAGTGATGCAGAAGGCAAACTATGAAATTCAAAAACAAAATGAGGGAAAACTACAATTTTAAAATGAGGCAGGTACAGAGTATAGAATATTAAAAAGGATGATAGAGTCAAGAAAATGTTGGATTATAGAAAATTAGAATTGAGATATGAATGGCTGAGAATGTGGGGAGAGGTAGCAAAAGACATTTTTTTTAAATAAATTTATTTATTTAACTTTTTACATTCATTTCCACAAAATTTTGGGTTCCAAATTTTCTCCCCATTTGTCCCCTCTCTCCACCCCAATACACCAAGCATTCCAATTACCCCTATCATCAATCTGCCCTCTCTTCTATCATCCCTCCCTTCCCTTTTCCCCATTTTCTCTTTTGTCCTGTAGGGCCAGATGACTTTCTATTCCCCATTAACTGTATTCCTTATTTCCTAGTAGCAAAAACAATACTGAACAGTTGTTCCTAAAACTTTGAGTTCCAACTTCTCCCCATCCCTCCCTCCCCACCCATTCCCTTTGGCAAGGCAGGCAATTCAATACAGGCCACATCGATGTAGTTTTGCAAATGACTTCTGTAATAGTCGTGTTGTGTAAGACTAACTATAATTTCCTCCATCCTATCCTATACCCCCCTGCTTCTAATCTCTCTTTTGATCCTGTCCCTCCCCAAGAGTGTTGATTTCAAATTGCTCCCTCCTCCCATTTCCCTCCCTTCCATCATCCCCCCCCCACCCTGCTTATCCCTTTCTCCCCAACTTTTCTGTATTGTAAGATAGGTTTTCATACCAAAATTCTTTCATTTAGTCTAATGTGTTGAGAGTAAACTTCATGTTTTTCTCTCAGCTCCCCTCTTATCCCCCCACTAAAAAGTATCCTGCCTACCTCTTCTATGAGAGATAATTAGCCCCATTCCATTTCTCCCTCTCTCCTCCCAATACATTTCTCTCTCACCATTTACTGTGATGTTTTTAAAGATTTAATCCCATCCTATTCAATTCACTCTGTGCTCTCTGTCTCTGTGTATGCAGGCATATGTGTGTGTGTGTGTGTGTGTGTGTGTGTGTGTGCAGCTGTGTGTATTCCCCCCAACTACCCAGACACTGAAAAGTTTTAGGAGTTCCAAATATTGTCTTTCCAATTAGGAATGTAAACAGTTCAACTTTAGTAAGTCCCTTATGACTTCTCTTTGCTTTTTACTTTTTCATGCTTCTTCTCATTCTTATGTTTGAAAGTCAAATTTTCTTTTCAGCTCTAGTCTTTTCATCAACAATGCTTGAAAGTCCTCTATTTCATTCAAAGACCATTTTTTCCCCTGAAGTATTATACTCAGTTTTGCTGGGTAGGTGATTCTTGGTTTGAGTCCTAGTTCCTTTGACTTCTGGAATAACCTATTCCATGCCCTTCCATCCCTTAATGTAGAAGCTGCTAGATCTTGAGGTATCCTGGTTGTATTTCCACAATACTGGAATTGTTTCTTTCTAGCTGCTTGCAATATTTTCTCCTTGACCTGAGAATTCTGGAATTTGGCCACAATGTTCCTAGGAGTTTCTCTTTTGGGGTCTCTTTCAGGTGGTGATTGGTGGATTCCTTAAATACTTACTTTGCCCACTGGTTCTAGACTATCAGGGCAGTTTTCCTTGGTAATTTTATCGAAGTTGATGTCTAGGCCCTTTTTTAGATCATAGCTTTCAGGTAGTCCCCTAATTTGTAAATTGTCTCTTCTGAATCTATTTCCCGGGTCAGTTGATTTTCCAATGAGATATTTCACCTTATGTTCCATTTTTACATTCTTTTGGTTTTGTTTTATGATTTCTTGGTTTCTCAGAATGTCACTACCCTCCATCTGTTCCATTCTAATCTTGAGAGAACTATTTTCTTCAGTGAGCTTTTGAACCTCTTTTTCCATTTGGCTAATTCTGCTTTTGAAAACATTCTTCTCCTCATTGGCTTTTTGAACCTCTTTTGCCAATTAAGTGAGCCTATTTTTCAAGGTGTTATTTTCTTCAGCATTTTTTTGGGTTTCTTTTAGGAATATGTTGACCTGCTTTTCATGATTTTTTTGCATCTCTCTCATTTCTCTTCCCAGTTTTTCCTCCACCTGTATAACTTGATTTTCAAGATCCTTTTTGAGCTCTTCCATGGCCTGAGCCCATTGCATATTTATTTCGGATGTTTGGGATTCAGAAGCCTTGACTTCAATGTCCTTCCCTGATGGTAAGCATTGTTCCTTCTCATCAGAAAGGAAAGGAGGAAATATCTGTTCACCAAGAAAGTAACCTTCTATGGTCTTGTATTTTTTCCCTTTTCTGGCCATTTTCCCAGCCAGTTACTTGACTTTTGAGATTCCTTTCCGCCCCCACCTCGCCCCAAGATCCTCCCAGCTAATGCTTGAGGTCTGAGATTCAAATGCTGCTTCACAGCCTCAGGGATTTCAGAGGGGGCAGGGCCATCACCCAGTCTCACTTCCCTCAGGGGGTTTATGTGGAGACCTTCAACAATGGATCTGAGCTCCTTTCTGCTTTGGAAGCTCCTGTCAGCTGCTACCTCCCAAGAGGGCCAGAGTTATGGAGACACCCCTCGCCCCTCTTGTCCAGCCAAAGACGCCCTCTCACTGACCTTTGTGCCCGTGGGCAGAGGGAACCATGCAGCCACTTGTGATTCTGTCCCTGAATCCAGCCTGGATCCACTCGTTTTGTGTCTATGTGGACAGGGCAGGGCTGGGTTCCTCTCTGGTCTTGTGTGTGACGGACCCTTGGTGTGGGTTTTTCTGGTCTCTGTGGAACAGAAATCTCCACTCTGTCGTTCCGCAGCTTCCTCTGCTCCAGAGCTTGTTGAGAGTTCCTCCTTACAGGTGTTTTATAGGGTATAGGTTCAGGAGCTAGCATATGTGTGTCTTTCTACTCTGCCATCTTGGCTCCTCCCCGCAAAAGACATTTTTGCCTCAGCAAATATGAAATCAGAGGGGTAAATGGAGTAGGAGGTAGAAATTTTCCAGCTTTAGGATAGCTGCAAAACCACACCTTCCATATACCTTTGTCAACAAAGTACAGTATTTGTATAATTGGTTGGTTGCTGAAGTTTCAGTATGCTGCACTAGTGGGGGATCTCAACTTTCCCCTCTCAAAACTAGGTAAACCCAATCATGAAATAATTAAGGAAGTAGTTAAGGAAAAGGATAGAATTTTAGGAAAATTAGAGATGATAGACTGCTGGAGAAAATTGAATGGAAATAGAGAATTATGCAGGCACGTACACACACACACACACACACACACACACACACACACACACACATACCTCTTTTTTTCCTTAGTGGCACGTGACTCATACACAAAAATTTGACTATGTATTAGGACACAAAAACTTCACAACCAAATGCAGAAAAGTGGAAATATTAAATGCATCCTCTTGAGATCACAATGCAATAGAAATTACATTTACTAAAGGGCCATAGAAACATATATCTACTGATAGATCTTTCAGAATATAGAATGCATTTTAATACAATTAGTTTCCTTTAACACCCTATATATTTTGCCTTATACATTAAAAAAACATTTTCTGGGAACTGGTGCCTAAGTTTCAGTATACTGACAAAGAACTATATGACACCTATGCAAAAAGTTTAAGTATCTTTTCTGTAATACCACTGAAGAACTTAGTTTCAGCTTGTCTTCATGACCTTCTCAGTATCTCACATATATGGGGGTCTCCTTTCTGCAAGCCTAGTACAGTGGCCAGCAGAGCAGTATTTGACAAAAATGTGAAATCTCTCCAAGCTCCAAAAACAACACAGACATTAAGTGTTTTCCTTCTGTTATTCAATCAATAGCTATTACTAAGTGCTTATTATCTGCCAGGTCCTGTGTGGAACACTAGCAATATACAGAAACAAATATTGTTCCTCAGCTCAAGCAGTTTTCATTCTCATAGGAGAAACAACACTAAAATAATAATGTACATTAACACATACACTTTGATGTAAGGCAATCTCAGAAGAAAAAAATATTTGTAGGATTGGAGGGAAGGGAGAAATCTAAAAATCTTTTTGTAGATGATATGATATAAACTGAGTCTACAAGGAGTAGAGGAAAACCAGTGTGTGTTCGTCCTTCATTGTCGAATAAGACTATGCCATCAGAAAAATAATGACATGACTTGCACTTGACCTGATTTTGGGTGAAGGAGGGTCGTGCAGGGCATTATTCTCACTTCTCCTGCAGAGCCACCTTACTCCAGTGACTAGATATTCATCAGGATGACTGGAGGTGACCCAGGATGAGGCAACTGGAGTTAAGTGACTTGTCCAAGATTACACAGCTAGTAAGTGTCAAGTTACTGAGATGAGATTTAAACTCAGGTCTTACACTGGTTCTCTAACTACTTCAACATCTAGCCACCCCTGGAAAACCAGTAAAAAGAGAAGAAGAGAATGCATAATAATTTTATATATGTGAGTTCAAACTTCAGGGTTCTTTTGCTTTGCCTTTCTCCTATAAGTACTTGGGAGTATTTTATCATATGGTTGTTAAAAGTTAGTCATTCTTGTAGGAAGTTTCCTTTGTTTTATTTTTAATTTGTCTTAGAATGAGTTTTCATCTTAGATAGTTTTATTAGTCATTTTCATATATCAAAAATATAATATTTTCTATTTCCACATGACCACATTCCTTCTAATACTTAGGTCATCAATTTTGTGTGTACAGAATACATAAATTTCTTGTAATAAAAATATTTTTGTGTTATAATTCCCCCTATACTTTTGTTTAAAATTTGCTCTGTAGTCATAACTATCTAACCATTATGATGTGTTTCTCTTCCAATTTCGTTTAATATACTAATCTTTACTATTGCAGTCACATAAATTTTATATTTATTGTGTTTCATGTTGTTTCCCTTGAAATTTATGGAAATAGGGATTATTTAAGTAATACATATTTGGGGGGTTATTTTGTAAGGGGTTAACTTGTTCTATTCATCTACTTTCCTATTTTCAAAACTGTACCAAATATTTTTTTTTTTTTTTATGAATGTAGGTTTGCAACATGGTTTAAAATCTGGATAAACTATTGTTTGTTTTTTTTCTTTTCTACACAATTTCATCGTTTATTTTTTATTCTAGGTCTTTGATCACTTGAGTAAGTGATTAAATATATAACTGAGCATTGACTTCTAGGATCTAGTTATTAAAAAACATGTCTTGGTCTTCATGTATCATTATATGATGTTGTGTATACAAGCTCTTTTCGTTATTATTATAATTTTTTTTTATTTTTTCTTACATCACCTCTTCATGTCTGAAAATTTTCTATCTTCAATGTAGTCTTTGGTAGATCAAGAAAAGAGAATAACCTTACCACTTTTACATGGCAATAACAGTATTTTTTCCATATAATAATTATGGTAGAGTTAAAAGGAAAACGAATCCAAATATTTTCAGGTTTTTAAATACTTAAGATTTTCCAAACTTTAGCACTTAGGAGCTATGTTATCTAGGTAAGTCATTTAAACTCCCTCTCCTCCCTTCCCTCATTTGTAAAATATGGCATAATAGGGGGCAGAGACTAGCGGAGTAGAAGGATGACCTGTAGAAGCTCGCCCCCCACAGTCTATAAAATACCTGTAAACATGACAATAAACAAATTCTAGAGCAGCAAAAGTCACAAAGTGACTGAGTGAAAGACATTTCCAGCTAAGTCAGCCAGGAGAGCTGACAGAAAAGGTTTATCCCACCACTATCAGGGTAGAATGCAGCCCAGCCTTGGCCATGAAGCACAGCAGGGACAGGACCAGAGGAGGCTCTAGACAGCCACTGACAGATGCAGTTCCCAGATCCCTTAACCCACAAACACCAGAGATAGCTTCAAATGTCAGTGAGAAAGTTCTTTCTTCTGGGTGACAAGGAAACAGGGTCCTGCCTTACTCCCAGCCCCAGGAGGGGCTTCCTGGTAATCCCTCAGGTTAAAGACACTGGAGGAATTGATCCAATAATCTGGATCTCAGCCCTGAGTAGTAGTCCTGGGGTAAGGAGGAACACTGGTCTGGTGGAGCCGGTGGAGTCTCTGGAGAGGGAACTCTACTCACAGATCTGGGGTAGAAAAGTTTGTGGTAGCTCCCAGAAAAGAGCATAGGCTAGGAGAGTAGTAAACTCCTCTCCCTTGAGTCTTCCATCTTGGAGGAACTGAGAACTAAACAGGTCCCCAGAGTATACCCACCTCTTGATAAAAGAGTCAAAATTCAAGTAACTGACTGGAAAAATGTTCCAAAAAAGGGGAAAAAGAATATAGAAGATTATCTTCTAAGAGAATAGATATTTTCTTCCATCCTTTCAGCTGAGGAAGAATAATGCAAACCATCATAGGAAGAAATAAAAGTCAAGGCTTCTGCATCTTAAACATCCAAAATAAATATGCAATAGTCTCCAGTTATGGAAGAACACAAAATGGATTTTGAAAATCAAGTAAGAGAGGTGGAGGAAAAATTGGGAAGAGAAATAAGAGGAGTGCAAGAAAATTATGAAAAATGAGTCAACAGCTTGCTAAAGGAGATACAAAAATGCTGAAGAAAATAACACCTTTAAAAATAGTCTAATTCAAATGGCAAAGGAGGCCCAAAAGCCAATAAGGGGAAGAATACGTTAAAAAGTAGAATTAACCAAATAGAAAAGGAGGTTCAAAAGTATACTGAAAAAACTAGTTCTTTAAAAATTATATGGAGCAGATGGAGGCTAATGACTTTTTGAAAAACCAAGGAATTACAAAACAAAACCAAAATAATGAAAATAATAGAAGACAATGTAAAATATTTCACTGGAAAAACAACTGATCTGGAAAATAGATCCAGGAGAAATGATTTAAAATTATGGGACTACCTGAAATCCTTGATCATAAAAATAGCTTAGACATCAACTTTCATGTAATTATCAAGGAAAACTGCATTGATATTCTAGAACCAGAGGTACAAATAAATATTGAAAAAATCCACCTATCACTTGCTGAAAGAGATCTGAAAATAAAAGCTTCAAGAAATATTGCAGCCAAATTCCACAGTTCCCAGGTCAAGGAGAAATGATTGCTAGCAGCCAGAAAGAAATAGTCTGAGTATTGTGGAAATACAATCAGAATAACAGGAGATGGAGCAGTTTCTACATTGTTTCTAGCAGCAGGGATTGAAGGGCTTGGAATATGATATTCCTTAAGTCAAAGGAACTAGAATTAAAATCAAGAATCACCTACCCACCAAAACTGAATATAATACTTCAAGGGAAAAAATGGTCATTCAATGAAATAGAGGACTTTCAAACATTCTTGATAAAAAGACCAGAGAAGAATAGAAAATTTGACTCTCAAACAAAAGAATCAAGAGATGCATGAAAAGGTAAACAAAAAGAAGAAGTCACAAGTGACTGACTAAAATTGAACGTTTTACATTCATTTATGGAAAGATAATATTTGTAATTCTTGAAAGTCTTCTCAGTATTTGAGTAGTTGGAGTGATTATGCACACACATACACTATATATATATATATATATATATATATATCGAGAGAGAGACAGAGACAGAGAGACAGAGACAGAGAGAGACAGAGAGACAGAGACAGAGAGAGACAGAGACAGACAGACAGAGAGACAGAGGGCACAAGGTGAGTTGAATAGGAAGATATAAAAAAATAAAATTAAGGAGTGAAAAAGGAATATATTGGGAGTAGAAAGGGAGAAACGGAATGGGGTAAATTATTACTCATAAAAGAGGCAATAAAAAGCTTTTTCAATGGAATGGAATAAGGGGGAGATGAAGGGGGAAAAGTCAGCATACTTTCATCACATTTGGCTTAAAGAGAGAATAATCTGCACACTTAATTTGGTATGAAAATCTCTCTTACAGTACAGGAAAGTAAAGAAGAAAGGGATTATGAGAAGGGTGGTGAATGATGGAATGGAGGGGAAAGTGAGAGGAGGGAGAAATTAGAAGTAAACATTTTAGGAGAGGGTCAAGGTCTAAAGAGAGAATAGAATAAATTGGGGGCAGGGTAGAATGGAGGGAAATATAGTTAGTCTATCATAGCATAAGTATTATGGAAGTCTTTAGTAAAAGTACACATAAATAACCTATACTGAATTGCTTGCCTTCTCATTGGGGAAGGATGGTAAGGGATGAAGGGAGAGAAATTGGAACTCAAAGACTTAGGAAAGCAAGTTGAGAATTGTTTTTGCATGCAACTGGGAAATGAGAAATATGTGTAATGCGGTATAGAAATCTATCTTACCCTATAAGAGAGAAGATGGAGAAAAGGAAAGGAAGTGGTATGATAGAAGGGATGGCAGATTGGGGGAAGGAGTGATCAGAAAGCATGGTGTTCTGGGACAGGGGAGGGGAGAGATGGGGAGAAAATTTGGAGCTCAAAATCTTCTGGAAATGAATGTTGAAAACGAAAACGAAAAAGATAAATTAATAAAATAAAATGTGGGATAATATTAGTACATGAAAACCATGGTTGCTTTGAGGACAAAATGAGATACTGTGTTTAAAGCACTTTAAAAACTCTTAAGTGTTATAAACGATGCTTGTCCTACAGGCAGATTGTGTTTGTCCTTTGTTACTGAAGAGGACCATGATATCAGGGAAAGGATTGTATGACTTGCATTTGACTTTGATGTGAGTGAGAGATTGCTATTCAAGGTCACCAGTCTCCCTTTGTCCTTCAGAGTCATCTGGGTCCAGTGGCCAGATATTAATCAGGATGACTGGACATGACCCAGGATGCAATGAAGGTTGTGGCCCCGTTAGGTTAATGTCTTTTCGTATTCCCCAGCACTTCCTGCTATCTGACCACTGGATGTCCTCCTACAATGAAAGGAGTCATTGACGTTTTTTGAACAAGAGGATCTAGACAGAGGTTCCCAATGTGGACCATACCACCCCTTTGGGGGCACCGGAGTGATCCAGGAAGAGGTGTAGCATCTTAAGCTGCAATTAGTTGGCATTGAATAAAAATAAGAAAGGAAAAGAAGCTAGCAAAAATGTTAAAAACCATTCACATATGCTTCATCTAGTGTGTAACAGAGTTAAACTCACAGTGATTACATTATTTTCCAAATAAACACAAAAAGTGCAGGTTATAACTAGGCAGTGGTCAAGTCCCCAGACAAGGCTTAAGAAGCAAGTTTTGGCAAGCGAGGAAGCTGCACATTGTCAGAAAGCCCAGCATGCATTGGCAGGAATATGTTCATGTAATGATTTGTTTAAAATGTAATATTGCATCATCAAAAATTAAATTCAGGAAAAGCCCCACAAATTTACAATAATTGTTTTTCAAATTTAAGATGTCATTTAAAATATGTATTTTATATTTTTAAATCACACAAATTAAAAAAAAGTTAAAAAATATTTCTAGGGTGCACTGAACAAATTTTTTTTAATTAATTAATTTATTTAATTTTTTACATTCATTTTCACAAAATTTTGGGTTCCAAATTTATTTTCCCCTTTTATCCCCTCCCCCCACCCCAGTACCCCAAGCAATCTAATTTTCCCTATCTCCAATCTGCCCTCTCTTCTGTCATCCCTCCCTTCTCTTGTCTCCATCTTCTCTTTTCTCCTGTACGGCCAGATGACTTTCTATTCCTCATTAACTGTATGTCTTCTTTCCTAGTAGCAACAACAATACTAAACAGTTGTTCCTAAAACTTTAAGTTCCAAATTCTCCCCATCCCTCCTTCCCCATCCATTCCCTTTGGGAAGGCAGGCAATTCAATATAGGCCATATCTGTGTAATTTTACCAATGATTTCCCTGATAGTCGTGTTGTGTAAGACTAACTGAATTACCCTCCATCCTAACCTGCCCCTCATTGTTTCTCTTCTGTCTTTTGATCCTGTCCCTCCCCGAGTGTTGACTTCAAATTGCTCCCTCCACCCTACAAAGAAAAGTAGGCCAAATTAAGTTTAGAATCTCTCTTCTAGCAGACCTGTACTTTAGGGAGATTCTTTTGGCAGTCATGTGCAGCACGATTTGAAGAAAAGCAATAAAGGAGTAAGTCTGAAAGTGTAGGAGACTGCTGAAGTATTATGAATTTGTTCTGTGATCAGAGAAGGAAAGACAGATAATTATAGTAACTAGAATTTATGTAGTACTTACTATGTGCCAACAACCACTGTGTTCTGGAAGGTTTTTGAGAGATACATCAAAAGCCTTGACAAGTAGCTGGATATTGATTAGATGTTGAGATTTAGCTCATATTTCATTCATCCCTGTCCCCTTATAATAACTAAAATCATGGATAACTGAATGAAGGAGATCATGGTTCTTCAATTCAGTAATCTCTGGCCTATAGTAAGAGAAACCATAAATTTCCTTAGAGTGAACCTATTATATTTTGACTCAATTCTGATCTTTTTTTGGTTGCTGGTGTCTGATTTATTCATAAGACTCCTATGAGAAGGAAACATACGCTTTATGAAAAATAGAGAAGATTCTGACAAATCGCAAAATGTCTTTTACCCATGACGTATTAAATATGTTATAACAAAGTTATGTTGTTATCCCACTGAATTATAGCTGGCTCTAAAAATGTTGTATGAATAATGATATTGTTCAAATACAGTATTTCTATAAGCTAGTATGCCTGCCTAACTATGGTTCAAATATCATTTCAATGAGAAACTATTTGGAGTTCCAAACAAGTGACTTATGATCTGTCATTTAGAATAAAAAATATATTTGTAAATCAGAAATTATATATAATTTCTTGCATTTTAAAATGTCTGAGACATGCCACCTAGTCCTACTTCCTTCCAACGAATTTGTTCAGTATTATTATCCCTATTTTACAGGTGAGAGAAAAGAAAGGCTAAGTAATTAATTTAAGATAAGAAAAGGTTATGAGTTATACTTGAGGGGTCAGAGTCATTTAATGAATAGACAAGGGAAGAATGCAGAATTTCTGCCTGAAAAAATCTATGTACGTGGTGTAGTAATGTTCTCTATGAATCATTCAACTGAATCGTTCTCTCTTAGATGAGAAGCAAAATTCAACTTTGGGCTTAACTATAGTCCTAAAAAAATAATATCGTTTGCTAGCTAAATTTCCTTATAGCAGCTACACCTAAAAAAAAAACAAAAAAAAAAAAAAAAACAAACTATTAAAAGTGGTATTTTCTCTTGCTTTTGTAATGTTTTACTGACATAAATATATAAATAGGTAAACACGTGGGTAAATTCCTTCAACCTTCCTGTGCCTGAAAACTGTAATATCGATATACTTGTATTGCTTTAGAGATGTTACTACACAGAGCAACATTTCACAATTAAGATACAGAAGCATGTACCAAAATACGATATCACAAAATTACATAGAATAAACCAAAATACAGAAGATGTAAATAATGGTTATGAATTAAAGGTGGCAATTTAGAATTTAATTTGGAAGTAGATTTACTATAGAAAACATCATTTAATCGGTCTTATATAAATAGCTACAGACATTCTAAAAGAATTTGAACTTCCAGGGGAAATACTGCAGGTCAATTTTTTTTTAATTGAGACCAACTGATCTCAGATATGCATTTAAAAAATAGGCTGTTACCCTTCTGTTGTCTGTAGACATAGCTTAGTTTTAGCACACTCTTGTGGTCACTGTCTCTATCCTTTGTTGTGTAAATCTGATAGAAAATATTTCACAATTCTCCTGAACTTTAGTTAAATGGAAGAATAAAGAGGAACAGAGATTTAAAAATAGTCTCTCAGAAACCAATATGATTTGAACAGATTGTCCAGCCCGGATTCAAGCAGAGACCACATCAAAATGCCACAATATCTCATGCTGAGTTTTCATTAATTAATCATAATGAATCTTCAAATGCTTGATTCTGTGCTTGATTTTTAAATGCCAAAACCAAGGAAGCTACTCCCCACTGGCATGTAATTTGATGGACACATTATAATTGGTAATTAAGTTCAATGTTTTTCTTCTGTTATCCAAAGTTGTCTGAATGACAGACATATTGATAATCATAGAAACAGTAGTACTATAAATACAGCAATTACTCAACTTATGGATAGTTTTTTTCTTAAAATAAGAAATAGATCTGAAAAAACCTAACTTAATGACAAAGTAAAATTTGGAGAAATATTGGATGATGACTGTCAATCAAAATTTTAAATTATTTTTATTGTATTGGTATCATATAGACCAAAATGTAAGCAGAGACTATACCTGACTATAAAAGTGATTAAATCAACCATTTGAAGTTCTAAGAATAAGCAATGAAATGAATCATGGAGTGATGATTTGAAATCACCTTAGTCCTTTCAAAAGTCTGAATCACAAAGTCATAAGCAGTTCTACTTGTTATAATAATTAGATTGGATCTGGCATTTAGTGGTTTTTTTTTTAATGATAAGTCCTCACAAATAGTTAGAAAAATGAGTCTGCAACGACAATTATAAAAGTGTAGACATTACCTTTGTGGTAGAACATATCTCTTTGAAAATATCTAGCAGTCTTTTTCTCTCAGATATATTTAAAACTGAGATTACAAAGTAATCCATGCTTTGTCCTCTTACCTATTGACTTTAAATAGTACAGCTAATTCTAACCAGATAATTCTTATTGACATGTATATTCCCTTAACTTAGCAGTTTTCTCAATTAGTTACGGAAAATTTCCTTTCCTCTCTTAAATTTCAAAGAAGTAATGAAATATATCAAGTATACATCTGTTCAAAAATAGTTTGTGACATGCTAAATTTATAATAAAAGATCTCACATATCCTTCTGAAATTATAACTATCTTAACATTACTGAACATGATACTTAGTTCATAAAAAGAAAACCTCAAGCAGCATATAAAAACATGATTGCATAGCCTAATTTAATATGGAAAATAAAATCATCCTGTGACCGGTGATAGTGATAACTGCTCTAAAATCAAAGGCGCTGGTTTATATCTTCACCTTTTTATTGAAGATTGACCTAAAGTAAGAAAAAAACAAATATAAGCTATTTATTTGCAGTATTTTTACAATTGCCAGAAAGCTTCATTTATTATTTAAAAGAATCAGAAGATTATGAGATCTCTCGAGAGTCAGCTTAACTCAAAAGCAGCACTAATTTCAACCTTCTTAATTTACAGATGAGAAAAGTAAAACTTGTGTGACTTGCCTAAGGTCACATGGCTACATCAGGGGCAAGATTTGATCTCATTTCTTCCTTACCCAAGTCCTCTACATAGCACTCATTTCTGAATCCTATTTAATCTTGTTGCATAGTGTCTGTTTATTGAGTAAGAAAAAATGATATGTTGTATAACAGCAACAGTTTTTTTTTTTTTTAATGCTTTGTAAGTCATGCAATTGCATGGCCTTAAACCCACAATACTGAATAATTATCACCTATTACATTTAGCCCATAGTGACAGTAAACATCTTGCATCTTTCCTCATTGCAAGTGCATTTATACACATAGAATACTTTCCTAATATTTAAAATTTAATGTAGAGAAATTTTTCTTGGAATAGCTTTCATATCTTTACGTTATACAAACCCCTAGCAAAATTTTGAATAAATTTTAGCAACTTCAGACTTCCTTCTTATTCTTCCTTCTTATTTTCTGCATACGTGTGCATGTGTGTGCATGCGTGTGCATGCGTGTGTGTTTTATATGGCCATAGGTAATAAGCAAACACATAGGCATAAGCAAACACAATAACTGCCTTAACACATGGCATTGTTGTAAAAAAAGCTTTATGTGAACTGTAAAACGTAATCAAAATATAAATTATTGTTAAAAATTTCCCAAGGGCCATTCTAAAAGACAGGAAAACCTGGTTTCATGTCTTCCTTTTGACTTGTGAAACACTGGTTGGATAACACTGGTTATGTCACAACCTGTCAATGCTAATGTTAAAGACAAAACAGCAATTTGAGAAGTTTCTTGTTCCAAAAAGATTATGAGCTAAGAATGTCATTACTTGCCCTCCCCCTGCCTGCACCCAATATGGATATAAACACATAGATAGGCGTTCAGGTTGGACAGACAGAAAAAATACACATTTTCTTCCAAGGTTAAATTGAAGATTTCACAGAAGCAGCCTTTGTCTAGCCAAGAGATATTAGGGTAATGCCACCTTTTGATCTTTATCCATTGCCAAATAACTTTGCTTTTTTCTCCTCTTGTAATTGCATTTGAATCTGTGACTTGAAGGATGAAAAAAATAATAATTAAAGTTTGTGGGAAATAGGGGGAATGTGCACACATATAAATAAATACATACATACATATGTATATATATACATATGTATGTGTGTGTGTGCATGCAGACATCTGTGTCTAAGTATGCATGCATGTATTTGTGGAGCACAAATGGGATAAAGCTCCAAGGAAATACTTCAAATATTTGAATTGATCTAGCATATTCCCCTGAGAATTCTCTTCCTTAACCTCTATATGCTCAAGTCCTTCAATATTTATCATCCAGGTTTTTCTTCTTTGCACACTCCAACTTTTAAGTTCCTTCTTAAACCAATATATCCAGAGATAAACACAATGTTACAAATGAGGTTTGAAAAGGGCAAAGTATAGTTGCACCCTCATCTCCCTCACTTAGAAACAGTTAGATGGCACTGTGAATAGAGTACTGGACATATAGTTAGGAATACTCATTTCCCTAAGTTCAAATCTGGCCTTAGTCACTTACTAGCTGTGTGGCCCTGGATAAGTCAGTTAACCCTATTTGCCTCAGTTTCCTTATCTGTAAAATGAGCTGAAGAAAGAAATAGAAAACTACTCATGTGTCTTTGCCAAGAAGATGCCAAATTTGATCATGAAGAGTTGGACATGACTGAACAACAACGATAAAACCTCTCTATTGGTCAAAGCTGCTGCCCTGTTACCCTTAATGCAACCCAAGATCCTGTTAATGTTTTTGGCTACCAAATCAAACTGGTAGAACATACGTACTTTGCTGTCCACTAAACAACCCATATTTTTTGTATCAGTTCACTATCTGTGTATCTGTCCATACATGACTTCTCCATTCTACGTTTGTGAACTTCACCTTTAAAATATTAGCCTATGATTTTATAATTATTTTTGTTGAATTCTATCTTTTTAGATTCAGCTTAATAATCTAGTTTCTCAATCTATTTGGATCATGCTTGTCATTTGCCTTTAGAGAAATTTTTTCCCTGTGTTCTGACATATATAATTTTAATGAGAATGTCATGTATAACTTTATCCAAGTCATTGATAAAAATATTGAACACTATAATTCCCAGCAGAGATTCCGGGGACACTAGGGGATAATTAAAGGCACAACTTTGACTTTGAACAATAAATTACTTCTTAAATATAACCATCCATTTAATTCTAAACTGATACCACTATTTTATTATCTGATGATTGTCTCTCATCTTCTCCACGAGACTGAAATGTAGTACTTAATCAGAAGTTCTGTAAAAACACTGGTAGGTTATATTTATGGGATTAGTCTCATATACTTGTTTAATTATCATTTCCAATAAAAGCTATTGAAATTAATCTGGTGCAATTTACTTTTTCAAGACACATAATAGCTCTTTATAATCATGGCTTCCCTAGCTAGATGTTCACCGATGTTTCTCTAATGATCTATTCTAGAACGTTCTCAGGAATAGAGGTCAAACTCAGTGCTTATTGTTTATGCCCTTTAAAAACAATATTTAAGTGTTTCTGTTGCTGTTCTTAAATCTTGTTGAACATTTTCTGCTTACTGTAATCTTTTAACTACCACTGACAGTAGGTCAGTGAATATACCTGGTATTCTTTCTCTCTCATACATAGTTCTTTCAAAAGGTAGGTCATCTGTGCCTGGTGACAGTTTTACCCAAGTGCAGAGAGGTGAATTTTACTATATCCTTGTGTATCTTTTGTATCAACTGCCTCGTTTTTTCTGCCATTTCCACTAAGGTTATTTGTGAAGACATGAATCAATGAACAATAATTAAGCACTAAGCTGTGTGGCATTTATATTAAATGCAACATATTTAAAGACAAGAAAGCTGCTCAATAATAAGGAGAATCATTGGAGACATTATATCTATCTGACTATGGTCAGATCATTCAAACGTTTGGTATCCCAGGAAGTCTTCAAGATTATAAATTAAGGTAATTGATTAAGCTGTCCTGGTGGAGAAATTTTTCAAACTGAAAAATACTTACAATAATGAAATTATAGTTCAGGACCAAAACAAACAAACAAAATAATCCTAATATGAACAACTTATTAGTAGAGTGATATGTCTCTAATATTTTTAATGTCAGAGATTGGTAAAAAGTCTTTTTACCAGTGACTAAAGTAGGATAACTGGGAAAGGGAAAGAGGAATAGAAAGAGGAAACACAGAAATTCCATATGTTCACTTATTACATAAACTCAGAGAGGATATATTTCTCCCATAACAAAGAAGTTACATTTTATAGAGGATATACTGTGACTGCATAGAGAAAATGGCTGGGAAGGGCAAGTTCCCTGGTCCTGGGGGCATACTGCTGGGAACATTGACTCTGTAATGCTTGTCCTAACTGACTAAATGTGCTATAGCTTCCCTCTCTCATAGGAGAATCGGACAATGTAATGGCAGAACAACTAGTCAATAAGGAGGACTTCTGTTGTCCAAGGCTGCTTGACCTACAAACAATTCTTTGCTGTGAAATTCAGCTGGAAGCTCATACCAGCTTCGAAGCAGACCCTGAACTATTTAGTTGTTTATGTACCTGTAAGTAAGGAGGATTTTGTTATACTTTGTAGAGTTTAGTTTCCCAGGATCCATGGCCTTTTTTTTTTTTTTTTTTTTAGTTTACAGGTGTTAGATAATAACTCCCAGAATAGCCCACCAATTGTAGACAGTAATTCCAAGAATCATAATGACAGACAGCCCTACTGAAACTCTGCAGTGAGATACAGGGATAACATAAGCAATATTTATTACACTTAGATGAAATGATGATATTGCTAGTTAAGTCATGAAGTCCCTGTTGGCAATATCCCTTCTTTGTTGCTTGTCCTACAAAGTTGAGTAGAAACTGGTGAGTGATTGGAGAATTCATAGGGAACTCATGGGGAAAACCACTTGGGATTTGGGTAATGCATAGACCAAGTCATGTGCCTGCCTCAACCAGGTGCAGTTGAGACTTGAAGAGATTGTGGGGAGTTCACAAGCTGCACCTGTCTTGATTAACCCCCCCCCCACCCCCCACCCCCCGCTGAGACAGAAAGGTAGTTCCCCTCACCCCCACACACATACTACTTGTTGACCCCTGTCAGAAGGGTGATTAGGGAATGCTCTAGGAGCTGGTGCTCCCATTATCAGCAATCCCTGGATTAGACTAGACTAGAATACAGTAAGATTATCAACTCCTCTGAAACTGTCTTCTTGTCCTTCTTATTTGACCAGATCAAGAGTGAACATGTTAGAGGCTTTAGTGCAAAAACTCCTGTGGCCTCTTGAATGTTATCTGTGAAATGGTTCCTTCAAGAGACATTCCTCTTTCCAAAGACTTTCTTGTCTATAGGTTATGAGACTATAGATACAACCTATGTATGTTTCTTTGTACACAACTTTTATCTCCAGAGAGTCCTCTAACTTTGGTTATGGGGTTCCTAGAATATTCAGTTTTTTGAGACTTACCGTTAACAAACCTTTAATTATGGATGGTTTACCACCAAAAATACCTTCTGATTTGTATGTGAAAGGACCTGAACTCTGACACATAGAATTCCTCATTCTGCTTTTTCTTCTGAGACTTTCTTCCTAGCTTCTGGTCATATTGCTGCCTTTTCTCCTTTCTTTGTTCAAAAATTGTAAAAAATAAAATAAAATAACTTACTCTTTCCAACTTGGCTTTGAACATGTCAGAACGGACATTGTTCCAGCTTACAAGGTTTTCCTTATCAGGTAATAAAAAGCATTTATAATCGGTGTAAAGTGTGATCAGGCTCTGGTTCATTCTAGGTTCCCCTTTTTTGCACCTAGTGTTTCTTCCGTTTAACAGTTCACAGGATTTTTGTTTTTTGTCGTTTTTTTCTTTAATAATGCATAAACTCATATATTAGAGTACTGAATCCCAAAGTATACATCAGAGTCTTCGTGAATGTGGGATAGGAATCTCCAGAATGGCTGTAGCATGATTTTGAAATGACCAAGTTATTCAGTCTGATAATTTATCCTGTAAGATTTTCTTGTTCTAACCTCTAGTTTTTTATCCCAATGTAGATCCCCCTCCAAGGTAGATTTAAATACAAAAAGATAGGATGATAGAATCTTAGATTTAAGCTCAGCAGAATTATTACACAAAATATTAACCTAGATATTTTCTAAGGCAATGGGATCATTAAGGCTAAATAGAAATTCACCCTACCCTCATCCCTCCATTTCCTTTCCTTCATTGCTGCTTAGCTCAGTATTAGTCAGAAGTTTTTAAGGCCCGTCAGTTTTAACTATTTACAATTAGGAATACTATGGAGCTCTGTGCAGTATTTGTTCTCCTTTACTCCCCATTTCTACTTAATTAGAAATAGCACCTCCCACAGAGTACACACAATTGGGTATGAGCTCAGTTGTTTACACCTACAGGTTTTCAGAAGATGCAGAAACAATGAGATTCCACCCTCCTTCTTGCAGGGTATTTTATTTAAACAGAATAGGAATAATAATTATGTTTTCTACACCAAAGATTTCTCAGGATGAAGAGTACCATCATTTTAGCTGAAGCAAAAAGTACCTTATTATGAAGTCTTCCCGCTTGTACATTAGTATTATTTATATTTTTTCTTACATATAGAAATAACTATTGCTTCATTTTTTAAAGAAGTGGAAAATTTTCCTAGATAGTAGCAATTTAGCATACTGTGTTATCTGTCAAAAATTAGGTTCCATTATTTCATATTTTAATGAAATTTCAATACTACATTCTTGATGGATTCTTACGTTTTTATTTCCAAAGCAAATATATGTTCAAATTATTGTAAAGGGAAATTTTTTTTTTAAATCATAGTAATGATTTTGTTTGAAATTTGTGCTTAATTTAGAAAATAGTATAAATGGATAGAACTAACAAAATTTATTTTAAAATAATGTTTGACCTATTTTCCATGAAATACTATCGTGAAAGAAAGTGTAATATTTTTAAAATGTTTTTAACTTAAAAAATAAAAAAATACTTACTCTTTACCTTTACTTGGGAGATACATTTCTTGGTTTTCACAATTTGAACTCTGTTTAACCAGTAGCAATATCAATTCCTCTTGCTCATAGAAACTTTCCTCAAAATTTGCTATTAGTGATAAGCAAGATGAAGAGGAGATTTGACCATACAAACTCTCAGAGTGGTGAAGAGAATCAGTAAGTTGTGCTGAGTCCCTGCAGGTTTATCATATCACTTCAAGTAGAAAACTTCCCCATTCTAACTTCTTAGCTCTGACTATGGATCCTTAGTACTCTTCAACCAGTAACCAAGAGAAAAATGTAGAAACTAGCAAGGAGTACTCACCTGCCCACCCACCTTGCCAAGTCAGCTACTCCACCAGTCAGTATAATCAACTGAAAACAAAATAGTAGATAGAGATAAAAGGACATGATGGGTCACAGGTCATGGAGACTTGAATGGATATTGTACTCAATGTTACTTTCATTTTCCCAGGCCTTTCCAGCAAGTGTTTTCTGAATGGCTGAATTTATTTCTATTTCTAAGTACAGGCATTTCCAGAGATTATTTGGGGATTAATACAATAAAAGATTTATTTTTTTTTTTTGTGAACTTTGTAAGAGACTCTTTTTGCAGTCTTCAGAATTCTAAGGATCCTTTTCTCAGAATAATGTTCTTTACTAAACAAAATATGTAGGATTACACAATTCACCAGTTGTATTTGAATATTGTTGTGAAAATGTTTATATAAAAAGTTCATGAATCCCAGCTAAGAATCCCTGATCTGAAAATTGTTACAGCATTATTTCAGACAGAGATTGCAATATATCTATGATGTGTTTACTGACTTAATTATATTGTTAAAACAAATATGTGTCTAGGAAGATCTATTTTTTTTTTTCAAAATAGGTTGTATTGCTGATCAATGCAAGAAATTTGTGGCCATTATCTGTTACCTCTTGATTGTCCCACCTGCTTCCCACCCAAATCCTCCATTGTCTGATATCTCCTAATTGCCTCCAACTGTTTCCAACCATTGACCAGTCAACCTCTCCTTGGACTTCTCCTCAAGACCCTCCCTAAACCCCTCCTTCCATCACCCTACATTACCTCACAACCCCCAGATCCCTCCTATAATCTTTTCTGTATTTAAGTTCCATCTAGCCTCCATGAAGGCACTCAGATTCAATGCAGATGAGACTCTGCTTAGTTCAGATTCTATTTGGCCAAATTCACAAGTATTACAAATGCTCAGGCTCTTTAGGAGTCAACTCAATACGATGAATCTTTAATAAACTTTTTCCTTGACTTTAAGAAGACTTGAGTTTAATTCATTCAAGAAGGACCCAGCATGTTGGTATTTGGGGGTCCCCAACACCCCTAAATCTTGCCAGTTCCACTATCAGACCATTCTACTGTTTGCCAGTTACCTTGCTTGTTGTCTATCATTTCTGTGTTATTCCCCCCCGCCTCCCCAATTCCACATTTCTTTCCATGGCTGCAACTTAGCTGTATTGATTCTCTTCTCCTACTATAATAAAACTCCTTGACAACAGGAATTGCTTTCTTTATGATTTTTTATCCCCAGTACTAAGCACTAGGTGTATCTGTAATGTAATAATAGGAGCTTGATCCTTTTTTTTTTTCTTATTCAATCACTCTGTTGAGCAGTAAAGTTATTCTTATTTTGTTACCAAGTTGTGGAAAGCAGGTGGGGCAATCAAGAGATGACAGATAATGGCCACAGATTTGAGAATGAAAGGCCAGGTTAAGTGAGGAGATTCAAGGAGAATTCAAGGAGGTTCCAAGAGTCTGTACCTCATCAGAATGACCAGAGGGAATACAAAAGTGAAGTTTCATCTGGCCTGACCACAACATATATGAGGAAGGTAGATTGTGATATGCTTACTTCTAAATAAAATCATATTTTCTTATTTTCAGGAGAGACATTAGAGAGACTGTCAGGTGGGGGAAGAAAGCTAACCACTGCTAATCTTCCAAATATTCTCATTTTTAAAAAAGCACAACAGTAAATAACCTATTAAGAGTCTCTTAACAATCTCCCAGAACTCTCTGAAGCAGAAGCAGGATAGGATATCAATGGGATACCAATGACTACTCACGTGCTGTGTCCTCTAATCTTCCCATGACCAAATTGGTGTTGTTGATGGAATAGATTGAGGAAGCTGAAAGAAGGTTGCTCTTTAATGACTAAATTATTAATCAAGTACTAAATAAGTACTTTCTATATGTTAGGTATTGTGCTTGGTGCTTAAGGATAGAAAGAATGGCAAAAAGAGTACCTGCTGACAAGACGAAGTATATACCGGGAATTTCCTTTGTACCCAACAACTGGTTTGGACAATTACATACAGGGTTATAAGTGCAAGGGCAGCAATTTTCTTTAAACTATGAATGTAAGATTAGCAAACAGACTAATCACAGTATTCTTATGGTTCAGAAGAGAGGTCAGCAGTCTACACCATAAAACTGATTGATCCAAAAGTTTCTGAGAACTGCCCCTCAATGACAATGAGATATAAGGTAAGATACTCAGAAAATCTGAGGTTGGAACCAGGGTATATGTCACAATATATGCTCAAGCCAACATTGTGTGCCTAAGGAACTGAAAGGGAAAAAAAAAAAACTTTCATGCCCATGAGTAACAAACTGTCTGATTTGGGATTATTTGACCACTTATAGTGCATCTGTAAAAATGATTATTTCTCTATGGTATTAAAAACTAAGCATTGTTTTAGGACCCTTTTCTACTTCCTCATCCAGAAATCAACCACGGTGGGAAACCTTTCTAAAAACAATTACCCAGCAAAAATAAGGAAGATTTAATCAGACAGTAAAATAAATTGTAAGTTTGGACTAATGTGTGCATTCCTATTCTTTGTTTCCTCAAGTCTGGGAGAGTGGTGATTCTCCCTTTTGTCAGCCAGGTGATATGGAAATTGATAAGTCTCTTTGACCAAGATTTGGGTGGTCAAGTACCCTGACACCTCTATTGTACTATAGCCCAAGCTCCTTGTAATGTTCATTTTCACATCAATTGTTAACCAATTCTTGATTGCCTCCCTCAGGAACACCTCCTATTGTAGGGGCACATAAACTATGAGCCAACTCTCAGGAGGGGATTTTGGTGTAAGAGAAAGATGTCAAAATGATCATCCTTTTATTAATAAACATGCTGGCCCTATTAATATAATGATTAAATTACCTTGAAATTATTTCTCTTAAACCTTTTTTAAATTCAGCACATCTCATTATCTCCTCACACACAATCCTATCAGATTGTTTTTAATAGATATTTGCCCCCTTTTAGTCATATATGTGCCATGTTTATTAAGAGTTGTAATAATAAAGTATTAAAATTAAACTATAGGACAACTGAAATAGAATTTTAGTGACATTTGTATAACTCGTTTTTACTTCTAGTTCAACAAAATTCTGGTAGTAGCCAATTTTCAAGTTCACATTTTAGAACAAAAGTTCTTCTCAAAATTTCCACTGTCATACATGTGCTGTACAGGAAAGAACTGTGAGGAGAAACTTAATAGAAGTAACATTTATTGCAATAACCTTGCCCTATGTGGCAAAAGAGAACTGGTTTAGACTAGACTTATCTATAGTTTAACTAAGAATGTACAGAGGAGGCAGGATATGATGATCCAAGAGAACTTCAAGGTCTAACAATCATATTTCCTTCTTTCTGCATAGAGATTGCTGCAAGGAATGTAAGAAACATCTTGCCTTTATGCAAAAAATATCTTATGGTGTTCATTTAGTTCTCTTTCTATATTTCTCCTTTCAACCCTCCCATTATTAGAGATAAAAAGGCATTAAGGTTGAAAGAAAGGCTTCCACTTTAGAAGTTTTCCTGTTTACACAAGGTAGAAATGGGAAATTTTGAATGGAAAAACCAAAAGTTAATTAATGAAGTTTCACAAAAAAAAACCCAGCTCTCCCAGTTATCTGTAATATACTAAACAAGCATTTACTTTCACTGACCTTATATATATATATATATATATATATATATATATATATATATATATATATATATATATATATATGTGTGTGTGTATATATATACACACACATACATATATGTACATATACATATATATGTATATATTTGTATATATATGTGTGTGAGTGTGTATATATGTATACATGTATGTATGTATGTATGTATGTATGTATGTATGTATGCTTTAAGTTCCCAAAGATCTCATGCATGAGGTCTTTCTTCCAGGCAGGAGCAAAGATGGTATGCTCTCCGTTTATTCTCAGCTAGCTCAGAGTATATATAGGCATTCTATTTCCATGCAAGCAAGAAGTTTCTAAACACTGTGCTGAGCTGATATTCTTGTCTGTTTTTGTTCTTGCTCAAGATGATTGTGAAGGTTGGTTATTGCATAAGGGTGGTCCATCACGTAAGTCATTCAAGGACATGTCATCTCAAGAGATATGACCCTGATAACCTGAGAGTTCCAGACCCCTTACATATACATATTTATATATATTTATGTATATATATTTATACATATTTATATTTATATATATAGTCATGTTGTTGATTTTAAATATATACACATGTGTATTTGTATATAAGTGTTATATGTATGTGCATATATATATATGTGTGTGTGTGTGTGTATACGTATATAATATGATATTGCATATAATATAATAAAATGTGGCATAAATATCCTGGGCAGGGATGAAGACACTGAGTCTAGGGTATGTAATCTTTATATTTATCATTGACAATGTCCTGCATTACTGTCCACTTTTACTCTTGCGAGAACTTCCTGCCATATCTTCCTGTTTCTATCTGCTTCCTCCCACCAACACATCCTTCACTTGTAGACATAATAATCTTCTTATGGAGTAGGTTATTTCACTACTCTGCCCTGTACTCAAATACTGCCCTTTGTGTACAAAGCTATACTGAAATGCTCCATAGGTTCGTTGCTATATTGTTTATAAATGGCTAGTATACATAAAATTGAAGCCAAGATGAAGATCAACTTCTTTTGCAAAATGACATATGAAACAAAATAAACAGCAATAGAAAATAAGCAAAGAAAATGCTTCCAATACTATTTGTTAACATCCATGGTTCACGACCTTCTCTGAAACAGAAAATGAAGATGATATAACCATACTGTGCAGAGATACTGTAAATAAAGTAGTCTAGATTAGTATGCTAGAAAAATACTAAGTGTTATAATTCTTAGTCATTAAATGGCAGTTGTTAATCACATAGATGTGTTCCATTATTAGGGTATTATTAAGAGTAATTATCATAATAATATAGTATAGTAATTTGCAAGTTCAAGCTTTGGTGAAACCCAAAGAAGGAAGGTAAAAAACCCAAACAAAAACCAAACCAAAAAAAAAAACTTTACTATTCCCTTAGAAATAGCTTAGTTTGATTTCACTAATATTGGTTTAAAAAAGGCAGGGTGAGAGAAGAGGGAATTCTTTTTTATTATATCTTGTTATAAAACAACAATAAACATTTACATACTATAAAGAAAATAATATATATATACATATATATGAATCTGCGAACTTCTCTTATGTGATGTGTTTTCTTCTACATATAGCTTTTTTGCATAATTCAAATTGAACATCATAGTTCTAACACTACCCTGCTTGTCTATGACACATTTTTAATTTGCTTTTGTTATCTTCTGTTAATTACATTATTTGTTGATTCTTCTTTATTATTTTTCTTTCTCTTAAATCATTACCGTTTTTCCCATCCCATCCCTGCTCCCTTCAAAACTTACCTTTCTTTGAACAATTAAAACCAAAAAACACACATATTATCATATATGTACACACATGTGCACATGCATTCACAATATGTGCAAATATATACACATACATGTTCATGCATGTGCACGTGCATGTGCATGCATGTATACATACATACATTTATATATACATACACGTGTGTGTGTGTGTATATATATATGCACATACATATTTTCTCATTCTGAAGCTCTAGTCCATCACCTTTTTGGCAAGAGATGATGAGGACTGTCCATCAGTCTTCCTGACTCTTCATTTATCTCTTGATTTTCAAAAGATACTGAGAACTTCACAGTTTTTTACTTTATCATTCATTCATATATTTTCCTTGCACTATTTACTTTGCTCTCTATGTGTTCATAAAAATCTTATGACATTTATTTAAACTCATCACTTTCAACATTTCTAATTGCATTATATTATTTTACTATATTCATGTATCAGGATTTCTTCTTCTTCATTATTTATAATTCTTTGCTTTTAAGAAATACTGGTATAACTACTTTAAAATTTATGTTAAACTCAAACGCTAGATCACAAATACAGAATGGAAAAAACTAATCAGACGTCATAAACTGAAATATTGGAACTTAAGCATATAGATAAGAAGAAAAAATAAGCATGTCATGTGCATAGCAGAAAATGAGATGATTCAAATTGTGTAATGAATTTTCATTTCAAGAAAGTCTGGATGATAATTAATACATGTTGTGTTGAAAATTGTCCATCTTTTCTTTGTTTCCTTGTAAGTTCTTTCACTCTCTACTTTGGACTTTTAACGTTACTTTTTTTCTTTCCTCCTCCTCCCAAAGAAGGCTATAATAAAGTTGAGATGTATTCCTCTATAGGTATAGATATATACATACACATATACATGTATAGATACATATATAGACATATACTTTTTCAAACATACTCTTCTTCTGATATTTTGTTTTTATGTTTGTGCATATCTTTTGCTTGCTATCCCCCCTACCTCCTCCACTTGACTTCTATGCACTACCTTGCCCTTCTATTACTTGTGTACACCTCTACATGGATCCCTGTCCTTCCTCTCATTCCCATGTCTTAAAAACCCTTCATATCCCCCTTTTATTTATTCTGTCCCCCTCCTTTCTAAAGATTCCTCACTTGACATCTTCCCCATCCTTAGGCCCCTGTTTTCCTTTTGAATTTAAAAGAATTTTACTGCATGTACTATTCCCTCTTAAACCCATTCCTGTTGAAAGTAGTTTACCAGAACTATCAACCCTACTGCCCCATCTAATTCCTCTGTATTGATTCTTCCTCTTGCACCTCATTTTTATAAAATAATTACTCTTTTTAACTGTTGTTAAAACGGTTTTTATTTTATAAATTAATATCATACTAAGACTTTTCCAAATCTTACTTATTATTAAAAAGAATCTTAGACCGCCATAAGGACAGTTTATCCTTATGGATCCCTTATAATAAGTCTTTGGTATGTATGTTATATTTTTCTTGGTTTTTGTATGTTAAAACTTCTATTAAATTCAGGACTTTTTTTAAGTCTTGAAAGTCTAAAAGTTTATCAAAAATGCCCATTACTTTTCATTCAGGATAATACTTAACCTTGAAAGCTATAATATTTTGACCAGAGCCTCAGGTCTTTTGGTCTTCTATATATTACGTTTCGAGACCTAAGGCCTCTTAATTTCTCTTCTGCTACATTCTTGTGTGAGTCTAATTGTGACAGCACCATGCTTAAATTGTCTTAATTTTGATGTTTTTAATATTTTCTCCCTGAGCTGGGGTTTCTGAATTTGACTATGATATATTTATGAGTTTTCCTCATAGAATCTCTTTTAAGTGGTGACCAATGGCTTTTTTTTTCTATTTCTACTTTCCACTCTTATTCAAATGCTTCAGGACAATTTTTTTTTTAATTACTTCTTATATTATTGTATCAAGATTCTTTTTTATCATAAATTTCAGTTAATTTGAACATGTTTTATATTTTCCATGATTAATCTGTTCTTCAAATCTAGTTTTTCCTATAAGATTTTTCAATTTCTCTTCTATTTTTTCACTTCATATTTTTGCCAATTATTTTTTGATCAGGGGACAGAGGCAATAGGGCAGAGTAAAAAGACAAACTTACAGTAGTTCTTACCCCAAAGCCCATGAAATACCTGTAAAAACTGATCCCGAAAAAATTCTAGAGCTGCAGAAGTCACAAAACGACAGAGTGAAATACATTTCCAGACCAAGACAGCCTGGAAGGCAGGGAGGAATTACACCAAGCTCATAGGAGAGTGCAGTGGAGACTTGGCCCCATGGTGTGAAGAGGTCTCTGGGGTGGAAGCCCTGGAAGCAGCTGCAGTTCTCAGATTGCACAACCTACAAACAAAAAAGACAGCTTCAAAGATCCTGGGCAAAAAAACTTGCTGGATCTTCCAGACCAGAGCACAGACCAGGAGGGGAGTAAACACCTCTATATTGATTGTGCCACCTTGGAGGAACTGAGAACATAAAGTTCTCGGGAGTATACCCACCTCTTGAGAAAGGACTCAGAAGTCAAATAGCTGGCTGGAAAAATGCCCAGTAAAGGGAAAAATGAATAACACTATAGAAGGCTACATCATTATCAAACAGGCATTTTCTGCCATTCTTTCAGATGAGGAAGAACAAAACTTACCATCAGAAGACTTAAAAGTCAACCTTCTGAATCCAAAACCTCCAAAATAAGTATTCAATGGCCTCTGGTCATAGAAGAATTCAAAAAGGATTTTGAAAATCAAGTAAGGTCGTGGAGGAAAATTGGGAAGACAAAGGAGAGTGAGGAAAAAAAAATCACATGAAAAATGAGTCAACAGCTTGGTAAAGGAGAACCCCCAAAATGCTGAAGAAAATAACTCCTTTAAAAATAAGCTAACTCAAGGAGCCAAGATGCCGGAGTAGAAAGCCTCATGTATGCTAGCCCTGAATCCACAGTCCATAAATTTCCTGTAAGAAGAACTCCCCACAAATTCTGGAGAATTGGAAGCCACGCACCAATGCAGTGGAAGAGATTTCTGTTCCAGAGAGCCTTGGAAAGCCATCCCTGGGGGTCCATTGTGCTCAGGATGCAGAGCCCAGCCCTGAGCTGCCCTGGCCTCGTGGCCCCAGAGGAGCAGATCCGAGCAGGCTTCAGGGACGGAATCTCTGGGGGCCGCAATGGTCCCTCCACCCACAGGTGCTACAGGTCAGTGAGAGAGACTTCTGGGCTGGCTGAGAGGGGAGCGAGGTGTCTCCGTGTCTCAGACCCACTCGGGAGGCAGCTGCAGAGGGAGTGGAAGAGGCAGCAGCAGAGGCAGCAGAAACCCAGGACTCCCGGAGCAGCCGCAGGACCTCAGGGCCATTACTGACGGTCTCTGCATAAACCCCCTGAGGGAACTGAGCCTGGGAGGTGTCCCTGCCCCCACCCACTCCATTACTGAAGGTCTCCCCATAAATCCCCTGAGGGAACTGAGGCTGGGAGGAGGCCATGCCCCCACCCCAGCACCAGAACTTAAGCTCACATTGAATAGCAGCCGCTTCTGCCACGGAAAGCCCTGAGACTGGGGAGCAGCATTTGAATCTCAGACCCCAAGCACTAGCTGGGCGGATCTAGGTGGGGGTGCAGAGGAATATGAGAAGTCAATTAACTGGCTGTGAAAATGCCCAGAAAAAGGAAGCAGAATAAGACCATAGAAAGCTACTTTCTTGGGGAAGAGATATTCTTTCCTCCTTTCATTTCTGATGAGGAAGTACAATGCCTGCCATCAGGGAAAGAAGTGGAGGTCAGGGCCTCTCTATCCCAGACATCCGAGGTGGATGTCCAGTGGGTTCACGCCATGGAAAAGCTCGAAAAGGATTTTGCAAATCAAGTTAGACAGGTGGAGGAAAAACTGGGAAGAGAAATGAGAGAGATGCAAGAAAAGCATGAAAAACGGGTCAATACATTGTGAAAGGAAACCCAAAAAAATCCTGAATAAAATAACACCTTGAAAAACAGACTAACTCAATTGGCAAAAGAGGTTCAAAAGCCAGTGAAGAGAAGATTGCTTTCAAAAGTAGAATTAGCCAAATGGAAAAAGAGGTTCAAAAGCTCACTGAAGAAAATAGTTCTCTCAAAATTAGAATGGAACAGATGGAGTCTAATGACTTTCTGAGAAACCAAGAAATCATAAAACAAAACTAAAAGAATGAAAAAGTGGAAGAGAATGTGAAATATCTCGCTGGAAAAACAACTGACCTGGAAAATAGATCCAGGAGAGACAATTTCAAAATTATGGGACTACCTGAAAGCCATGATCAAAAAAAGAGCCTAGACATCATCTTTCATGAAATTGTCAAGGAAAACTGCCCTGAGATTCTAGAACCAGAGGGCAAAATAGGTATTGAAGGAATCCATCAATCATCACCTCAAAGAGATCCAAAAAGAGAAACTCCTAGGAACATTGTGGCCAAATTCCAGAATTCCCAGGTCAAGGAGAAAATATTGCAAGCAGATAGAAAGACACAATTCCAGTATTGTGGAAATAAAATCAGGATAACACAATATATAGCAGCTTCTACCTTAAGGGATTGAAGGAAGTGGAATAGGATATTCCAGAAGTCACAGGAACTAGGACTCAAACCAAGAATCACCTACCAAGCAAAACTGAGTATAATACTTTAGGGGAAAATATGGTCTTTCAATGAAATGGAGGACTTTCAAGCATTCTTGATGAAAAGACCAGAGCTGAAAAGAAAATCTGACTTTCAATCACAAGAATGAGAAGAAGCATGAAAAAGTAAACAGCAAAGAGAAGGCATAAGGGACTTACCAAAGGTAAACTATTTACATTCCTACATGGAAAGACAATATTTGTAACTCTTAAAATGTTTCAGTATCTGGGTAGTTGGTGGGACCACACACAGGCATACACACACACACACACACACACGCACGCACACACACAGGTTCACGCGTGCCCACATACCCACATGCACGCACACAGAGACAGAGAGCACAGAGTGAGTTGAATAGGATGGGACCATATCTTAAAAGAAATTAAGGTAAACGGTGAGAGAGAAATTTAGTGGGAGGAGAGAGGGTGGAATGGATTGGGATAAATTATCTCTCATTGAAGAGGCAAATAGGAGACTTTTTAGTGGAGGGAAAAAGAGGAGAGCTGAGAAAAAAAGAAAACCTGAAGCTTACCCCCATTTCATTCGACTAAAGGAAGGAATAAAATGCACACTCATTTTGGGATGAAAACCTATCTTAACGTACAGGAAAGTGGGGGAGAAGGAGATAAGCAGGGGGGGAAGGATGATGGAAGGGAGGGCAATGGGAGGAGGGAGCAATTTGAAGTCTACACTCTTGGGGAGGGACAGAATCAAAAGACAGAATAGAAACAATGGGGGGCAGGATAGGATGGAGGGAAATACAGTTAGTCTTATAGAATACGACTGTTATCGAAGTCATTTGCAAAACTATACAGATATGGCCTATATTGAATTTCCTGCCTTCCCAAAGGGAATAGGTGGGGAGGGAGGGATGGGGAGAAGTAGGAACTCAAAGTTTTAGGAACAACTGTTGAGTATTGTTATTGCTACTAGGAAATAGGAAATACAGTTAATGGGGAATAGAAAGTCATTTGGCCCTACAGGACAAAAGAGAAGATGGGGACAAGAGAAGGAAGGGGTGATAGAAGAGAGGTCAGATGGGTGATAGGGAAAATTAGATTGCTTGTTGTATTGGGGTGGAGGGAGGGAATAAAAGGGGAGAAAATTTGGAATCCAAAATTTTGTGAAAATGAATGTAAAAAGTTAAATAAATAAATTTATATTAAAAAAAATAGGCTAACTCAAGTGGTAAAAGGGGACCAAAAACCAATGATGAGAAGAATGCTTTAAAAAGCAGATTTAGTCAAATGGAAAAGTAAGTTCAAAAGGTTACTGAAGAAAATATTTCTTAAAAAGTATAATGGGACAAATGGAAGCAAATGACTTTATGAGAAACCATGAAATTACAAAACAAAATCAAAAGATTGGAAAATAGAAGGCAATGTGAAATATCTTATTGGGAAAAAAAAAAAACTGACATACAAAATAAATCCAGGAGACACAATTTAAAAATGATGGGACTATCTGAAATCCATGATGAGGGAAAGAGCCTACACACCATCTTTCATGAAATTATCAAGGAAAACTGCCCTGATATTCCAGAACCAGAGAGTAAAGTAAATACTGAAAGAATGCATCAATACCTTCTGAAAGAAATCAAAAAGGGAGACTCCTAGGAATATTGTAGCCAAATTCCAGAGTTCTCAGTCTAAGGAGACAATTTTGCAAGGAGCCAGAAAGAAATGATTCGAGTGCTGTGAAAATACAATTAGTATAACACAGGATCTGGCAACTTGTACATTAAGAGAATGAAGCACTTGGAATATGACACTCCAGAAGTCAAAGGAACTAAGATTAAAATCAGGAATCACCTACTCAGCAAAACTAAGTATAATACTTCAGAGCAAAAAAATGGTCCTTCAACGAAATAGAGAAATTTCAAGCATTTTTGATGAAAAGAGCAGATCTGAATAGAAAAGGTGACTTTCAAACACAAGAATCAAGAGAAGTATGAAAAAGTAAACAGGAAAGTGAAATATTAAGGGGCTTACTAAAGTTGAACTGGTCATATTCCTACATGGAAAGATAATATTTGCAGTTCTTGAAGCTTCTCTTAGTATTTGGTAATTGGAGATATTATACACATACACACACATATCCATGTATATATATATGTGTGCATATGTGTGCATACGTGTCACAGACCATCGACTCCAAAAAAAATCAGAACTTCTTCAAGGTAGAAGCAAAGCAGCAAGATTTTATTATAATCTCGTGAGAAAGGACATCTCTCTGATAAGTAATCAGGATAGTGAGGTAATTACAGAAGGCAAAAATAGAGATTATACAGTCCTAACTCAGCTCCCACCCCCTACTGTCCTTTTACTCCCATTGGATGGGAGGCAGGCTCACAATCTAAAGGTGACAGTGTACCCTGTGAATAGGGGACAAGGTATCAGTGGAATAACATTATGTTGTTTATTAGAAAAGAGACATTATGTTGATGTGAATGTTGATGTAGCAAGCCAAGGCAGAGACTTAAAGTTTTATATTCCCAAAAGTCACATTATTTCCCAAAAAAAGAAACTTGGGCTTAGCTATCTACTAAAAGCCTTTTGTTAAACACCAAAAAGTCTTCACTAACATCATTCCATTCAGTTGTATATATGTATATGTGTGTGTGTGTGTACACACACACACACACACACAAGCACATACATATATACAATTTTATGTATATATACACACACATATACATATATAGAATTGCACAGGGTGAACTTAATAGGAAGGGATGATACCTAAAATAATAAATTGAGTAGTGAGACAGTAATATATTGGGAAGAGAAAGGGACAAATGGAATCAGGTAAATTATTCCTTATAAAAGAAACAAGAAAAAGGTTTTTCAGTGGCAGGGGAAAATGGGGAAATGAGAGGAAAAAAAACTGAAATTTACTCTCATCATATTTGCTTATGGAAAAATAACATGCACACTCTGGTAAAAAAATCTATATCACACTACAGGAAAGTAGGGAAGGAAGAGAGAAATGGGGGTGGGTGGATGATGATAGAAGGGAGGGTAAATGGCAGGAGGGAGTAGTTAGAAGTAAACACTTTTGAGGGGGCACAAAGTGAAAAGAGAGAATAGAATAAATGAATGTTACGACAGGATGGAGGGGAACATAAGTAGTGTTACACAACATGATTATTATGGAAGACTTTTGCAAAACTACACATACATAGCCAATATTGAATTACTTGCCTTTTTAGTGTGGTTGAGTGGGGAAGGAGGAAGGAAGAGAAGTGGAACTCACAATTTTAGGAACTAATGTTAAGAACTGTTTTTGCATGCAAGTGAGAAATAAGAAATACAGGTAATGTGGTATAGAAATCTACATCACCCAACAAAACAAGAGAGAAGATGAAATAAGGGAAGGACAGACCATAATAGACGGGAGGAAAGTTTGGGGGAATGGGTAACAGAAGGCAAAATGCTTTTGGGTGGGGGAGGGGAGAAAGAGGGATAAAATTTGGAACTCAAAATTTTGTGGAAATTAATGTTGAAAACTAAAAATAAATAAATAAACATTAAAAAATTATTTCTTAATCTCTTAAAATTTCAAAGACTTTACTTTGCCCAGTTCTACTTTTTATGATTTTTTCTTCTTTTCAATATAAAATTTATTTTTCAATTTTCCACATTCACTTTCACAAAAATTTGTATTACAAATTTTCTCCTCACCTCTCCACACCCCCACTCCAGAATAGCTTGCAGCACCCCATCCACCCCTTCCTCCAGCCTGTCTTTCTTCTATCACCCCACTCCAATTCATTTCCAATCTAATTTTTTTGTAGATCCAAACGGATATCAATAGCCCATTGTCTATATATCATATTTCTCAGTTGTGTGCAAAAACAAGTTTTAACATTCATTTTTAAAGC
This sequence comes from Bettongia penicillata ogilbyi, assembly GCA_023548195.1. Classification (NCBI taxonomy): domain Eukaryota; kingdom Metazoa; phylum Chordata; class Mammalia; order Diprotodontia; family Potoroidae; genus Bettongia; species Bettongia penicillata. The sequence goes on along the minus strand of JAJHZJ010000557.1, from coordinate 587,796 downwards.
TCCGAGTTCCATATTTTCTCCCTTTCTTTCTCCCCACTTGCCCTAATTGAGAAAGCAAGCAATTCAATATAGGTCATACATTTGGAGCCATGCAAAACACTTCCATAACAGTTATGTTGTGAAAAACCAACCACATATCCCTTTCTTGTCCTTCCCCCTATTTTTTCCTTTCTCTCCCTTGACCACAATATTGTTTGCTTCTGATTTTCCAATTTCCTGTTAGTTCTAATATTTTCTCTCTCCTATCCCTTGCCCCTTGCCTTCCTGCAGGGTAAAATAGATTTCAATACAGAATTGGAATTGTGTTATTCTCTCCTTAAGATAAATTCCATGACAGTAAAGCTCATTTATTCCCTTTCATCTGCCCCCTCTTCCCCTCCATTGTAAAAGCTCTTTTGTGACTCTTTTACGTGAGAGGATTTACTACATTCTACCTCTCTCTTTTTTGTACTGTGGTACATTCCACTCAAAAGATATTATATATATATATATATTTTTATATTCTCCCTCTATATTCAGCTCCACCTGTGCCCTCTGTGTATATATGCATACGTACATAAGTACATGCATGGATATATACATACATACACACGTATACATATATACACACATGTATATATATATATATATATATACATACATACATACACACAGATACACACACACATACACTCCTTTGACCTCTGGAATATCATATTTCATGTCCTTGAGTCCCTCAGTGTGAAAGCTGCTAAATCTTGCTTTATCTTGATTGTATTTCCACAATATTTGAATTGCTTCTTTCTGGCTGCATGTGAAATTTTCTCCTGACTTAGGAATTCTGGAATTTGCCTATTTTATTCCTATGAATTTTACTTTTCTTGGTCTCTTTCAGAAAATGATCTGTGAATTATTTACATTTCTATTTTACCCTCTGGTTCTAGAATATCAGGGCAGTTTTCCTTGATAATCTCTTGGAAGTTGATTTGATCACATTTTTCAGGTAGACCCATAATTTTTCTAATTATATCTCCCGGGAACTATTTTCCAGGTTCGTTGTTTATCCAGTGAAATATTTCACATTGTCTTCTGTTTTGTCATTATTTTGGTTTCGTTTTATAATTTCTTGTTTTCTCACAGTCATTAGCTTCCACCTGCTCCATTCTAATCTATAAAAAAATAAAATAAAAACACAAATCACAAAAACCCAAACTATTATCTTTAGTGAGCTTTTGAGCCTCCTTTTCCATTTGGCCAATATTGCTTTTTAAGGAATTCTTCTGCTTGTTGGCTTTTTATACCTCTCTTGTCATTTTGGTTAGTCTCATTTCTCTTCCCAATTTTTCCTTCACCTCTCTTACTTGATTTTCAAAATGTTTTTGAGCTCTTCTATGGCTTGAGACCCTTGCATGTTTTTTTTTTTTTTTTGAGGCTTTGGATGTAGAAGTCTTGATCTTGCTGTCTTCCTCTGATGGTACGTATACTTTGTTCTTCTGCTTCAGAAAGGATGGAAGAAAATATCTTTTAACCAAGAATGCAAACTTCTATGTCTTATTTTTCCCCTTTGTGGCATTTTCCCAGTGAATCACTTAATGTGTGAGTCCTTTGTGAAATGGAGGTTATATTAACGCAGACTTCAGAGGTTTTGTGCAGCTGTTCTCTGAGATATCTGTAGGAAACTGTATATTTTCAACTCCTCCAAAGTAGCATAGTCCAGGAAGAGTTATTTACTACACTCCTAGACTGCACTCAGGTCTGTGAGAAACCACAAGCACTCTTCTCTGCCCTGAATGTGTGAGTAGAATTCTCTCCATAGCTGACACCACTCTATCATGCCAGAGGTCCTCCTCACCCCAGGAGTGCTTCTCAGGACTGAGACCCAGATTAGGAGCTAGATTACCCCAAGGTCTATAGGCTGAGAGCTCCAAAAGCAATCTTCAGTCGTCCCAGACACAAAAATCCAACTCCCCTCATTATCCCAGGAATGAAAGTTCCTTTGGCTGGGGCCCAGGCAGCCTCTCAAACCGAGGAACCTAAGGGCTTACTACTTGTTCTTAAAATAGATCCATCCTGGAAGCCTTTGCTCTTCACAGGGACAAAATATTGTTCTGGGATTTTTCTTCCAAGTTTCTCAAATTGTCCCAGGAAGACTCCAGTTGTGCCTCTAGTCTTGTTTATCTCGACCCGCATTTCGTTCACCCTAACATGCTATTTTAACTTTTTTTGTAGTGGAAAATCTAGAGAGCTTGGAATTTTCTGGAATACTCTGCCATCTTCCCAGAATCTTCTCCTATAACTATTTTTTAATGTACAAAGTTGCTGTCCCTTTCTCTATGATATCTGTGAAGTGTAAGACCAGTACAGATATCATGAGATTAAAGGTAATATCTGATTTACTGACTTTGAAGGCTTAATTAAATGTTTCCCACCAAAAAAGTTAGATCAGTTCAAAAATCCACTAAGAGTATGCCTGCCTTCCCCAAACTCCTTAACAAAGGTAGTTTTCCTTTTGGTCATTGTTCTTCATATGTTGGGTAAGAGCTAGTTCCTCTGAATTGCTTTAATTTGCATTTCTCTTCTGCATGAATCATTTTTCATAAAACTGCTAATAGCTTGGCTTTCTTTCATTGATAACTGCCTACCTACTTATAGCCTTTGGCCATTTTTCAGTTGGTGAATGGATTTTTCTATTATAGTTCATATAATATATATTATATATAATATATTATATATATATAATATATCATTATATTTTATATTATCATATATTTATATATTACATATATAAATATATGATAATATATAATATATAAATATATTATTTATAAATAATATATATTATATAATATATATATACATATATACACAGAGAGAGACATTACATATATACATACATAGATGTGGAATTTTATATGTATATATATGCACATACATGCATACATATGTGTGTGTCTATGTGTGTGTGTTTCCTGATTAGTAGAAATTTATCAGATTTTTTTTGTATTCGTTAACCAGTTAAATCTCCTCTTCTACTGTTAACTGCATTTTCTTTGTTAAAAAACTTTTTAATTTTATATAATGTAATTATCTATTTTTATTTAAAGTGATCCTCTTTACGCCATGATTGTTAAAAAACTATTTCTTTATCCATAGTGGTGAAAGGAATCTGTTTCACTGATATTCTAATGTGTTTTGATAAGAACTATACCCAATACAGACACACACATACACACACACACACACACACACACACACTTGCTGGGGGTTTCTTGTAACCATTTGGACCTAATTATGGTAGATGTGGGTCTAAACTCACTTCTCTCAAAATGATTTCCAGAATATTCTTAGGCATTGCAGGGTAGTTCAAATCCTTTGGACAGTTAAGCATCATGACACTATGTTCAATTCTTTGTAAGTCTTATATATCTAATATGATTCATGATCAGTTTTCCAATTTCTTAACTGGTAAACTTTCACAAGGTTAGGCACTCACTTGGTTTTATTAATAACCTCATTTTTGCTTTCACATTGGCAACCACATATTTGAGGTCATGCACAGTTGGAAGAAAAATGACAGGTGCAATACGCTTAAGTTTATGGAGAATTTGGAGTCCTATTAGGGGCTTCACCAGTCTATTGTATCGTATCATTGTAAAGACTACCCATGCATTCATTGTATATCTCCATTGTTTGCCTTTACAACTCAAGTTTTATACTGCAATTGTGTCCTCAAAGCATAGTGCAAATCCTTTGGAGCCAAGTGTGCAAAGACAGTGATGCATCTCAATGAGAAAATAAAAGTATTAGCTAAACTTTGTGCAGCAAAATCTTCAGTTGCTGTGGGCCTAATAAGCAGCTGGCTAGAGACATCATGGCTGTCAATCCCCTCATCAACCACAGCCTTAAGGTTAAATGTCAAATTGCTTCTCCTATGCTCCCATATGCCCAAGCCTTTAAGGATCTCAAATGCCTCAGGAAGAAGACATTAAAGAATATTTCAAGCTGGGGAGTCCATAATTATCTCCAATGCCTTCCATCAGTCATGAAGGACAGAGTTTCAGAGGTGATGTCCAGAGTGTGCCAATCTTGGTGTCTTCTGACAGCAATAACTAAAGTCCTAACAACCTCTCCTCTTGTTTTCAGAGTGCAATCAAGGTAGAGATGTTTGTAACAGTATAGTATATAGTTCAATACCCTCACACTGATATCTGACATAGTGCAAGGTAATAGGTTAAAAAATTAGTTTTGAGAATTTTATTTGCTGTACATTTTTGGCATTGTAGACTTCATGTGTTATGAGAAGTGAATACTGTCTAAGATCAATGTTTTGTTTCATTCTATTGAGAAGTTAGCTCAAAATGTTACAGAAGTCAAGGGTAATATTAGCGAGAAAACATATTGGGTATGTTATCAATTTTATTTTGCTTATGTTACTTTATGATTTATTTCATGATTATGATATTAGTAAAATAATTATCATCAAAATTAATGCTTAGTTATAAAGAATTACATACTAAAAGTGTGTCTTCAGCAATCTTCTGTAAAAGCTTACACTTTTTGTTCCTTATAGGAGTCTAATCTCTTTTCCCCATAGTTATGAGGTACAACGTGCACGTTTTTGATTTTTGTACATCTTCTGGGAATATTATCCCCATGAAAATGAGAATTGACTATATTTTGATGATTACAATATGTTATATTGTATTATATGTACTCTTCTCCTTTAATACTGCCACTACAATGACACAAGCCCTCGCAAAATGACAACTAGTCTACTGATGTCTCTCCCTACATATACACCACACAGCTACCTGCCTGATCTTTCTAAATCACAGGCCTGACTATGCAGCTTATTATCAATATTTTCCAGTGACTCCTTATTATCTCCATCTTGAAATAAAAAAAAAATTCTCTGTTCAAAGTCTTCCATAACCTGCCCCTTTTCCACTTTTATTCCCCTCCATGTCCTTTGCAATTTCGTAAAATTGGCTTTGTTGTTGTATCTCAATTCATACAATCCATAGCCTCAGTCTATACAGTTTCATTGGCTCTCTTTCACTCCTTTTATGCTCCCATCCTTCATTTCTGCTTGCTGGCTTCTCTGTTAATCCTGACTTCCTTTAAGTCTTAGCTATAGTTCAACATCCTACAAGAAACCTTTCCTGGTATTCCTTAAGACTAAAGAGGTTACTATAAATAAATTTTTTATGTATCTTATTTGCACATAATTGCTTGCATGCTATTTCTCTCTGGAAATTATTTTGTTTTATTTCTTCTTTTGGTATCCCCAACAATTAATACAGCACATTTAACATACTCAAGACTTAATATTTGTTGATTGATTGCTTTGTAATGCATTTGGATATTTGACACTCTTAAAGTGTCACACACAAAGAAAGTGACACTTTATTTTTCTACTTTTAATTTCATTTCCATTCTTTCCCTTGATTTTTTTTTCATCTTCTGTATGGAGTACAATTTCTAGTTTCTTTAAATAACCTTTTGTCAGTTTAGTTAATGTAGCTCTGAATGAGTTAGTTAATATAAGAAATATATATATATATGTATATATACGTATATATACATATATACATATATATATATATATATATATATATATATATATATATATAAATTAAATTTTGCAGTGGCCCATCCACTAGTAATTAATAATTGTCTTTGTTTAGCTCCATTTTTGAGTGTGCCTTAGTAAGGGAATTTCCAGGTCTTTTATGCATTATTTCTCTTTTTCTATGCCTTTCCACTGAATTTCTTAGAAATAGAGGCTGATGATACTTTTGAATTGATTTTATATCCTGAGTCTTTACTATACGTTTATTTTTGCATGGTTTTATTTCTTGGGGAGTTTATGCGGGGGTTAATACTTTTCGAACTATGTAATCAAATAATTTAAGTGGTACCAACTTTGTTGTGGAAAACTTTCCGATTTTGGTCTAGTTTTTGGTGTTTGCTTTCTTTTATGTATTGGAATGTGTAACTACAACTTATTTTTGCATCTGTATTCATAGCTTCTTTATTTGCATCTGAAGTTCTATCTTCCAAATACCTGGAAGCTTCATCATTATGCAGAAGAAATTGACAGGCAAAGCTACACAAGGTTTTCTTCCTTTATGTTAGCTTCAGGGTCAAACTAGAAACATACTCATTTATCTTGGGACCAGCTATTGCTCTTCCCTAAATTGTAGGAATTGTTCTACTTTTCCTTGGAAGCTGACCATACATTGTGGTGGTAGGGGTGGGGACCACTTACCTCTGCCATCTAGTGTGTGCATCTCTGGGTGATGGTTATAGGAGCAAAGATTAATGGGGAAGTGGTTATTTGGAGGTTCACTGGCCCATCAGGTTTGCTTAAGGTCAAATATATTTAATGTTAAACATATTCATCATGCTCCAAATTTTGAACAAACCTAATATTAATTATGGAGAACTAATTTCATATAGAGTACATGTTTTAAAATATGTAGTTGTAATCTCACTTGTCATATTTTATTAAATATTTTTACATGCATGTTCATTAGGATTATTGGTATATAGTTTGGTTTGTACTTGATATAGGTATTAGTCCCATAGGATGTTGCATAAAGAGCTTCATACCATTTATTTTCCTATATTTTTGTTTAACTCCCTAATAATTAAATAAAAGCTAATTAAAGTAAGTTTAATTCTCTATTTCATGCCTCTCATGTTGGTAGTTGACACAAAATAAGAAAAGAAATTCTGGAGGGGAGGAGACAAGATGGTGGAGTAGAAAGAGTCACATATGCTAGCTCTGAACCCACAGCCCTAAATTACCTATAAAAAAAAAAAAAAAAAACTTCCAATGGGTTCTGGAGCAGTCATGCAGCAATGGAGTGGAGGAGATTTCTGTTCCAGAGAGCCCTGAAAAACCAACCCCAAAGGTCCATCAGGCACCGGATGTGGAGCAGAGCCCAGCCCTGCCTTGGAGAGTGGCCCGGAGAGGAGCACATCGGAGCAGGCTTCAGGGACCGAATTTCTGGTGCCGAAGAAGGTCCCTCCACCCACAGGCGCTACAGGTCAGTGAGAGTTCTGGACTGGCAGAGAAGGTAGAGGGGTGTCTCCATGGCTCGGGCACACTCGGGAGGAAGTGGCAGGGGAGGTGGCTGACAGTGGCTCCTGGAGCAGGCAGGAAATCGGGTCCCTTGGTGAAGGTCTCTACACAAACCCTCTGAGGGAATTGAGCCTGGGAGGTGGCAGCACGTAATCTCTCACTAAATTGCAACCCCTCCCCCCACTGAAAGCCCTGAGGCTGGGGAGCAGCATTTGAATACCAGACACCAAGCACTGGTGAGGCAGGAGTGGAGAGGAATCTCAGAAGTCAAGTAACTGGCTGGGAAAATGCCCAGAAAAGGGAAAAAAATAAGACCACAGAAGGCTATTTTCTTGGTCAAGAGATGTTTCCTATTTTCCTTTCTGATGAGGAAGAACAATGTTTACCATCAGGGAAAGAGATAGAAGTCAAGGCTTCTGAATCCCAAACATCTGAAATAGATATCCAATGGGCTCAGGCCATGGAAGAGTTCAAAAGGGATTTTGAAAATCAAGTTAGACAGGTGGAGGAAAAACTGGGAAGAGAAATTTGAGAGATGCAAGAGGAGTATGACAAACAGGTCAATACCTTGGTAAAGGAGACCCAAAAAAATACTGAAGAAAATAACACCTTGAAAAATAGGCTCACTCAATTGGCAAAAGAGGTTCAAAAAGCCAGTGAGGAGAAGAATGCTTTCAAAAGCAGAATTAGCCAAATGGAAAAAGAGGTTCAAAAGCTCACTGAAGAAAATAGATCTTTAAAAACTAGCACGGAACAGATGAAAGCTAATGATTTTATGGAAAACAAAGAAATCATAAAACAAAACCAAAAGAATGAAAAAATGGAAGAGAATGTGAAATATGTCATGGGAAAAACAACTGACTTGGAAAATAGATCCAGGAGAGACAATTTAAAAATTATGGGACTAACTGAAAGCCATGATCAAAAAAAGAAGCTAGACATCAACTTTCATGAAATTATCAAGGAAAACTGCCCTGAGATTCTAGAACCAGGGGGCAAAGTAAGTATTCAAGGAATCCACCAATCACCGCCTGAAAGAGATCCAAAAAGAGAAACTCCTAGGAACATTGTGGCCAAATTCCAGAATTCCCAGGTCAAGGACAAAATATTGAAAGCAGCTAGAAAGAAACAATTCCAGTATTGTAGAAATACAACCAGGATACCTCAAGATCTAGCAGCTTCTACATTAAGGGATGGAAGGGCATGGAATAGGATATTCCAGAAGTCAAAGGAACTAGGACTCAAACCAAGAATCACCTAACAGCAAAGCTGAGTATAATACTTCAGGGGAAAAAATGGTCTTTGAATGAAATAGAGGACTTTCAAGCATTGTTGATGAAAAGACCAGAGCTGAAAAGAAAATTTGACTTTGAAACACAAGAATGAGAAGAAGCATGAAAAAGCAAACAACAAAGAGAAGTCATAACGGACTTACCACAGTCGAACTGTTTACATTCCTACATGGAAAGACAATATTTGTAACTCTTGGAACTTTTCAGTATCTGGGTAGCTGGTGGGATTACACACACACACACACACACACACATACATGTGTGAGCACACACACATACACACAAGCATGCACACACAGAGACAGAGAGCACAGAGTGAATTGAATAGAATGGGATCATATCTTAAAAAAATTAAGGTAAACAGTCGGAGAGAAATGTAATGGGAGGAGAGAGGGTGAAATGGAATGGGGCAAATTATCTCTCATTCAAGAGACAAACAAGAGACTTTTTAGTGGAGGGAAAAAGAGGAGAGCTGAGGAAAAACATGAAGTTTACTCTCATCACATTCGACTAAAGGAAGGAATACAATGCACTCATTTTGGTATGAAAACCTATCTTGCAATACAGGAAAGTGGGGCCAAGGAGATAAGTAGGGTGGGGGGGGATGATGGAAGGGAGGGCAAGGGGAGGAGGGAGCAATTTAAAGTCAACACTCAGGGAGGGACAGGATCAAAAGACAGAATATAAACAATGGGGGCAGAATAGGATGGAGGGAAATATAGTTAGTCTTACACAACATGACTATTATAGAATTCATTTGCAAAACTACACAGATTTGGCTTATATTGAATTGCCTGCCTTCCCAAAGGGAATGGGTTGCTAGGGAGGGGTGGCAAGAAGTTGGAACTCAAAGTTTTAGGAACAAATGTTGAGTATTGTTCTTGCTGCTAGGAAATAAGAAATACAATTAATGGGGAATAGAAATTTACCTGGCCCTATAGGACAAAAGAGAAGATGGGGACAAGGGAAGCGAGGGATGATAGAAGAGAGGGCGGACAGGTGATAGGGGAAATTAGAATGCTTGGTGTATTGGAGTGGGGGTTGGGGACAAATGGGGAGAAAATTTGGAACCCAAAATTTTGTGAAAATGAATGTAAAGATTTAAATAAATAAATTTATATTAAAAATAAAATTAAAATAGAAAAAAGAAACTCTGCAATGTTTCACGAATTCTGGAAAGCAATTTTGATCTATGATTCAAAACTTTCTAAACTGCATATGCTTATTCCCAGAGGACACCACTACTACGTATATAACCCCAGGAGATGAAAGAACAAGGGAAAATTCATATATACAAAAATATTTATAGCAGCCCTTTTGGTTTTAGGAAAGAACTAGAAATCATGGGGATGCCAAACAAATGGAGAACAGCTAAGCTCAGGATATACAGACATAAGTGTATATGTATGTATATACACACACACACATTATATATACATACATAATGAATAGGAGTCACATATTATCATGCATGAGTCATATTATATGTATGACATATATATGAGAAATGGAATATTATCGTGCGGTAAAAATGATAGCAGTGGAAAGTTTCAGATAAATAGCAGAAGACTCATATATACTTGAAGACTAGCATTAAATAAAGTAAGCAACATGAGAATAATTAATAGAGTAACGATATTGTACACGGAATTAACTTTGAGAGAATTATGTATTGTGAACAGTGTAATGATCAACAATGATTACAGAAAACCCATGTTGAAACATTACGTCCGTAATCATGGTTGGTTATTTCATCTTTTGGGGTGAATGGCTCAGAGTGCTGAATGAAGCATAATATGATAAAACACAATTTAATATAACTGAGTAATGTCTAACATAATACAGTCAATTTAACATAATATCATTAACATAATAGAGAGTTAGCCAATATAGGAATTAGTTTTGCTGTACCATACATTTTTTTTTCCCCGTGAGAGCTTTTCTTCTCTTTTCTATCCAGAGAAAAGGATATGTGAGGGAAAGGAAATGGATAATTTTAAAATTTAAGAAAAATAGTGACCTTGGGCAAATCAATTAATCCCACTTGCCTTGTCTTCCTCACTCCAAAAGATAAATTTGAAAAAAGATTATTATATAGAAAAAGCCATTGGTTAAGCACTAGAGGGAAGAACAAAGAAAATTAAAGGGATCTAGTATATTCAATCTTGGATAAATAAATAAATGAATAAATAAAGTGATGCAGATTTTGTCTGTTCCCTTTAAATTTTCTAGGAAACTTGCCATTTAGATATGCTAATAATTTCATTCAATAATTTAAAGTTAATTATTAAGTTATATTTAATATTTGCACATAATTAGACAAAGTAGTCATTTTAATGAAAATTCATCATCAAGTCAACAGAGAATGTTTTGTTGTTTTTCACAACCACTATTTTCTTTGGCTTATGACACTTTAAATCTAGTGTAATAGAAAAATTATCTACTACAATGAATTATGAAAGTAGCAATTTATAAGAAGTTTAAGTAACAGGCAAGTTTTTTTTAAGTGTGGGTAAGAGTTCCTTTTATAAGAAAAAGAAAAAAAATAACATATATGCTACTTTGAGGAATAATAAAATTTAACTTAAAATTATCAGTGCAGACCACAGCTACCGTATATGAGAAATGCATAATTTCACATAGTATTGGTATCTATAATTAATTTTTAGTCAACATTATAGCTACATTTCAGTTTCACTGTACTCATTTACTATACTGTTTGGTTGTTACCCTCATTTGTATATTTCTAAAAGTGGCTCTCTTACAACACATTTGTTATGAACACAAGCATAACAGTCTACTTTAAAAGCAGTGTAATATAAAACATACTGTTCTTAGCTTCCTCTGCCTCCTAGGCATCTTGCTTCCAAAGAAATAACATATACAGCAACTCATCAGAAGGAAAACAGTTGTTGTATTTGTTTTACATTGAAGATTGGAATTTTAAAAGAGACAAATGGTTTTTTGTTGAGCATAAATGTAACACGTGTATAGTTTAATGATAAAGTATGTTGGAAAGATTGCTGCCAGGGGGCAGAGCCAAGATGGCAGAATGAGAGAACAAAGACTTACCTAAGCTCTTGGGCAAACTCTTTCAGATACCTCTGAAAGGAGAATCTGATCAAATATTGGAGGTGTGGAATCCAGTGGGAGACAGACTGTGGTGGATTCAGAGCCCAGGACAGACCAGAAGGTTCACGGGAAGGATCTGTTCCACGGAGGTGACCTCACAGTTCACAGCACAGTGCATCCAGCACAGCGGAGCAGAAGGACCACGGGAAACCTGAGAGCAGCAGGTGAAACCAGCAGAGTGGCACCCGAGGGTGGGAGACCAGGAGAGCAGAAAGAGTGGCTGCCACTGAGTGCCAGATACCAGCGCAGCAGTTGCTGAGACTTTCAACCGACAGATTAAACATAGGTAAGTCACCTACTTGAACTTCTTGGAGCCAGGATGGCAGAGCGATCAATAAATGCTCTCTTCTCTCCCCTTGATGACCATGAAAGAACGTTAAAATATTTCCCCAGAAAAATCCTGGATCAGCAGGAACAAGAGGGGGGGCAAAGAGTCTCATAACACCTGAGACTAGGAAAATAGCTAAGGGGGATTCCTCCTACTGTGGTGGAGTCAAACCAGAAGGACAGAGGACCCAGGGTGGAGAAAACTCAAACTAGTACATAGGCAAGCCTCAGAGCCAGGAGAGGAGACCCAGGAGGGGGTGCTAATTCTCACTAGCATCTAGGCGTGCCTTAGTACTCCTGGGGAAACAGGAAGATAATAGGGCAGCTGGGATTACCATCCCCTGAGCTTCTCTTTGCCTCAGTTCAGCTGAGGAGATTTCCCATGACCAGACCACCACTCCCCTATCAGGACTGGTAGGGCAAACACAAAACAAAAACCCACTCTTAGCTTTTTCACACCTTGGCTCAACACCAATTTCTGCAGCTTCTGAGGGAAAGAACCAGAAGCCACAACACCAATCATTATCATGAATAAAAAAAGCAGAATAAGCACGAAAAAAAAAAAACACATAGAATTTTTCCATAGGGATAAGGATCAAAACACAAATACTACCAAAGAGGTAAGTACCAAGACTGACCTTCCATCTGAACCTTCAGAAGCGAGTATGAATTATTGGCCTTCCAGAAAGCCATGATTAAAAAAAAGAGTCTGGAATATATCTTCCAGGAAATCATAAAGGAAAACTGCCCAGAAGTATTAGATTCAGAGGGCAAAAATAGCCATTGAAAGAATTCACCTTTCACCACAGGAAAGGGATCCCAAACTCAAAACACTAAGAAATATCGTTGCAAAATTCCAGAGCTATCAAGTGAAGGAGAAAATACTACAGGAAGCTAAAAAGAGAGAGAGAGAGAGAGAGAGAGAGAGAGAGAGAGAGAGAGAGAGAGAGAGAGAGAGAGAGAGAGAGAGAGAGAGAAGAAAAAAAGAAATCAAATATCAAGGAGCTACAGCTAGGATCACACAGGATCTTGTAGATTCTACATTAAAAGATCTAAAGAATTGCAATCCAATACTCCATAAGGCAAAGGAGTTGGGACTACAACTAAAGATCAATTACCCAGTAAAGGTCAGCATAATATTTCAGCCAAGGATAAGGTCATTCAATGAAGTAAGGGATTTCCAGATCTCCCTGACAAAAGGCCAAAACTTAATATACAATTCCATCTGCAAATGCAGGTCTCAAGAGAATCATAAAAAAATAAATGGTCGGAAAAACAACTTGTTATTCAGTTTGGCCAATCTATTTACCTCCCTATAAGGGAAGATGATACCTGTTAATCTTGAGAATTGTGCATCTATTATGAAATAGAAAAGGAATATACGTAGAGGGAACGGGTATGAAGTAAATGAGGTCATGTGAAAAATATGATTTAAGTATGTGAAGAGAATGTAATAGGATGCATGAAAAGGTGGAAGCAGAAAATGGTAAATAACATCACAGGAAGAAGTATTAAATTATAGTAGAGGGAAAGAGGAAAGTGAGATGAGCAATGTTTGAGAGGTACACTCACCTGATTTGTTTCAAGGAGGGAACAATAAACTTAGGTAGACAATTGTAACAAGCTTTATAGGTAGGAGGAGGGGAAAGGGGAAGAAAGGGGAGGGAAGCTAAAAGGGATGGAAAAAGCAAAAGTGTAAAGGGGGGTAAAAGAGAGGGGGGCTCAAAGAAGGAAGGGAAGGTTGCAGGAGGAGGTGGTGAAAAGTGAATACTATTGAGGAGGGGAAGGGAGATGGGAGAGCTAAAAGCACAAATGGTGGGAAAGAGGATGGAGATTGTAGTCATAACTTTGTATGTGAATGGAATGAACACTCCCATAAAATGGAGAGACAGCAGATGTATTAACAGCCATAATCTAACAACATGCTGTTTACAAGAGACAAAATTGAAACAGGGGGATACACACACGATAAAGGTCAAAGGTTGTAGTAGAATATATTGTTCTTCTGATGTAAGAAAAACAGGAGTAGCAAGCCTAATTCAAACAAAGCAAGAGCACAAATAGATCTAATCAAAAGAGATTAGAATGGAAACTATATCCTGCTAAAAGGCACCACAGACAATGAAATAATATCATTACTAAACATGTATGCTCCAAGTGGTATAGCATTCAGATTCTCAGAGGAGAGGATGGGGGAGCTGAAGGTAGAAATTGACAGCACATCTATACTAGTGGGGACTTCAATCTCTACTTCTTTGAATTTGGTAAATCTAACCTCAAAATAAACAAGAAAGACGTTAAGGAGGTAAATAAAACTCTGGATAAGCTAGATATGATAGATCTCTGGAGAAAATTGAATGGGAATAGAAAGGAATATACCTTTTCTTAGTGGTACATAGCATATTCACAAAAAATGACCATGTACTAGGACAGAAAATCCTCACAATCCAATACAGAAAGGCAGAGATAATCAGTGCATCCTTCTCAGACAATAATGCAATAAAAATTGGATGTAATAAAAGGCCATGAAAAAATAAACCAAAAACTAATTGGAAAGTGAATAATCTAATCCTAAAGAAAGTGTGGGTTAAGGAAGAAATCGTAGAAATAAGCAACAACTTCATTAAAAAGAATGACAATAATGAAACAACACACCAAATCTTATGGGATACTGCAAAAGCAGTTCTAAGGGGAAGTTTTATATTTTTGAATGCCTACTTAAATAAAATAGAGAAAGAGGAGATCAATGACTCGGGCATGCAAACTGAAAAAGCTAGAAAAGGAACAAATTGAAAATCCCAAATTAGAAGTACTGAAAAGCAAAGGAGAAATTAATAAAATTGAAATAAAACCAAGAGTTGGTTTTATTAAAAAACTAATAAAATTGATAAACCTTTGGTCAATTTGATTTAAAAAAGAAAGAAGAAAATTAAATTACTAATATCAAAAATGAAAGGAGTGAACTCAACTCCAATGAGGAGGAAATTTAAACAATAATTAGAAATTACTTTCCCCAACTTTATGCCCACAAATTCGATAATCTAAATGAGATGGATGAGTATTTTCAAAAAAATACAAATTGCCTAGTTAAGAGATGAAAATGTTGAATACTTAAACAACCCCATCTGAGAAAAAGATAGTGAAAAAGCCATCAATGAACTCCCTAGAAAATATCTTCAGAGCCAGATGGATTGACAAGTGAACTCTATCAAACATTTAAAGAACAGTGAATTCCAATACTCTTTAGATAAGTTTTGAAAATTGGGGAAGAAAGATTCCTCCCAAGTTCTAAGATACAAATATAGTTTTGATACCTAAGCCAGGAAGAGACAAAACAGAGAAAGAAAATTATAGATAAATTTCTCTAATGAATGCAGAAGCAAAAATTTTAAGTAGGATTTTAGCAAAACGAATTCAGCATCTTATAAGAATAATACACTATGATTAAGTAGCACTGATACCAGGAATGCAGGGCTGGTACAATATTAGGAAAACTATTAGCATTATCGATCATACCAACAACAAAACTAACAAAAAACACATGACTATCAGAATAGAGGCAGAAAAAGCTTTCGACAAAATACAAAACCCATACCTATTAAAAAACACTGGAGAACATTGAAATAAAGGGAATTTTCCATAAAATAATAAGCCGTATTTAAATAAAACCTTCAGCAAGCATTATATGGAATGGGAATAAGGTAGAGGCATTTCCAATAAGATCAGGGGTGAAACAACGATATCCATTATCACCACTATTATTCTATATGGTACTAGAAATTTTAGATGTAGCAACTGGACAAGATAAAGAAATTGAAGTAATAAGAATAGGTAAACAAGAAACTAAATTATCACTCTTTGCAGATGATATGATGATATATTTAGAGAATCCCAGAGACAAAGTAAAAAACTACTTGGAATAACAAACAACTTTGGCAAAGTTGCAGGTTACAAAAGAAACCCGCACAAACCTTCTGCATTCCTATATATTAGCAACAAAGTCCAACAGCAAGAGATAGAAAGAGAAATCCTATTAAAAGCTAGGATAGATACTATGAAATACTAGGCAGTTTACTTGCCAAAACAAACCCAAGGAGTGTATGAGCACAAATACAAGACAGTTTTTGCACAAATAAAGTCAGAATTAAGTAAGAAAACGTCAGTTGCTCCTGGGTAATCCAAGCTAATATATATATACAATTCTACCTAAATTAATTTACTTATTTAGTGCCATACCAATTAAACTATTAGATAATTATTTTCTAGAGCTAGATAAAATATTAAAATTCATCTGGAAGAACAAAAGTTCCAGAATATCAAAGGGACTCATGAAAAAATGCTAGGGAAGGTGGCCTAGTGCTACCAGATCTCAAATTGTACTGTAAAGCTTCAATTATCAAAATCACTTGGTTTTGGCTAAGAAACAGAAGGGTAGACAAGTGGAAAGGACTTGGCACTCAAGACACAGGAGGCAAGGAATATAGCAACTTCCTGTTTGATAAACCCAAGGACACCAGCTTCTGGGATAAGAACTCACTGCTCAACAAAAATTGTTGGGAAAACTGAATAACAGTGTGGTGGAAACTTAGCATAGACCTATGCCTGACTCCATACACAAAAATAAAGTCCAAATGGGTATATGACCTAGGTATAAAAATTGATACCATGGACAAACTGGAGGAGCAAGGAGTAGTGTATTTATCAGATTTATGGAGAAGGGAAGAAGTTTTTACTAAAGAAGAGACAGACAGCATTATGAAATGCAAGACAGATAATTTTGGTCACATTAAACTGAAACTATTTTGCGCAACTAAACCCAATGCAACCAAAATTTGGAGGGATGTAATAATTTGGGAAAGACATTTTACAGCTTGTCTTGGGGATAAAGGCCTCATTTCTAAAATATTTGTAGAACTGACTCAAATGTACAACTATCCAAGTCATTCCCCAATCGATAAATGGTCAACGGATATGAACAGGCAATTTTCAGATGAAGGAAATTAAAGATGTCTAAAATCATATGAAAAAATTCTCTTAATCACTTTTGATTAGAGAGATGCAAATCAAAAGAACTCTGAGGTACCACATCACACCTATCAGATTAGCAAACATGACAGAATAGGAAAATGATAAATGTTGGAAAGGATGTGGGAGAGTTGGAAAATAATTCATTGTTAGTGGAGCTGTGAGCTCATCCAACCATTCTGGAGAACAGTTTGGAACTATGCTCAAAGGGCTACAAAAATGTGCATACCCTTTGACCCAGCAATATTACTTCTAGGACTGTATCCCCAAGAGATCATAAAAGTGGGAAAGGGTCTCACATGTACAAAAATATTTACAGTAGCACTCTTTGTAGTTGTGAAAAATTGGAAATCAAGGGGATGCCAATCAATTGGGGAGTGGTTGAATAAATTATGGTGTATGAATATAATGGATTACTGCTGTGCCGTAAGAAATGATGAATAAGAAGACTTCAGGGAGGCCTGAAAGGACTTATATGATCTGATGCTGAGTGAAAGGTGCAGAACAAGGATAACTTTGTGCACAGCAATGGCCATAGTGTGCGAGAATTTTTTTTCTGGTAGACTTGAAACTTCACAATAATGCAAGATCTTAAAAAAAAAAAAAAGTTCCCAATGGTTTTCTAAGGCAAATATGCCTTCCACACTCAGAGAAAGAACTATGGACTTCATTCGCAGAATGTAGCACATCATGTCTCTGTGTTTCTCTGTGTGTGTGTGTGTGTGTGTATGTGTGTGTGTGTATTGTGTTTTCATTTGTTATACGATTTCTTCCATTTATTTTAGTCCATCTGCATAGCATGACTATATAGAAAAAGTATTCAGTGGGAAAGTATACGTAGACCCTGTACATAATTGTATGCCATCTTGGGGAGGGAAGGGGGTGGTGAGGTGATAGGTTTTGGGGGGGTAAGAATCTAAATTTTATGGTAGTGATTGCAGAATATCAAAATAAATAAATAAGTGAAAAGGTAAATAAATTTAAAAAAAAAGATTGCTGCCATATAGAACTAAATTTTCTCTCTGCTCTTTCATAGCTGATCACTTCCATAAATGGCATGTGATGAATTCTTAAATGTTCATCTCTTATTAGGAAATCATGGGGGTGGAGCCAAGCTGGTGAAGTGAGAACAACTTCTAATCCAGGATCTTAGAAAAACTATTTCAGATACATCTAAAAAGAGAATCTGACCATATTTTTGAATGACAGAATTCAATAAGAGACAGACTGTGGCAGATTCACAGCCTAGGACACATTGGAAGGTCAAAGGGAAGGTCCTAATCCATGGAGATGGAGGGGAAAACAGCCCACAGCACAGTGTGTCCCCACTTTGGCGGAGCTGAGCAGCAAGCCCCAGGTAGTCTGTGGCAGTGGCTGCCCTGTGGAGCCTCACGCATATCAACCCAGGATGGGAGTGTGGCAGAACCAAATAAGTGAGTGTTAAGTTCCCAAACATCTCATGCCTGCATGAAATCTTTCTTCCGGGCGCGAATGAATGAGGCAGGAGCAAGGATAAAATGTACTCTGTTTATTCTAAGCTAGATTAGAGTATATATAGACATTCTACTTCCATTTTACTTCTTTCTATTCAAGCAAGAAGTTTTGTAAATATTGTCTGTTAAGCTTACATGCTTGGCTGTTATTATTCCTGCTCAAGATAATTGTGAGGGTCAGTAATTGCGTAGGGGTGGTCCATCTCATAAATCCTGCAAGGACCTGGTGCCTCAAAGAGATTTCTTCAGAGGGCATCATGACCCTGATAATCCGAGAGTTCCAGACCCCTTGCAATTCCCCCTTTTTGTTTTCATGATGAGCTTTCCAAAGAACTTGTGTGTTAAGATCTACCCTCTTAACAGCACCTTTTAAGACCAAGCATGCAAGCTTAACAATAAATGGTAGGATACGTAAAAGAACTAATAAGAACATAATGAAAGCAATTCCAGCATGAGCAATATTATTGAAAACTGATAGAATGGATAAATATTTGAAGAAAACTGTAATATTTTATGCAGTGATATCAGGAGTTAAACCTTGATCTGCGCGTTATACATAGCTTGGGCAAGCTTATATAAATCTTCAATTTCCAAGGTCAAATTTTGATTATCAATAACCCCATACAAATGATTTTTGATCCTTTGCCAATCATAGTCTGGCTCATTATACAGGTTGTTAGACACACATAAGAAGATCCAGCGATAATCAAACACCAATCGTTGAAGAAATTCCAGCCTATCCACCTCATCACCAACTCCTACAATAGCAACTCTTAATTCCTTTAACGCTGTGTAAAAGTCCAAATCAATTTTTCTTTGTTACTGGAAGCCCAAAGACACATTTTGTGCCAACTCTTCCACAAAGTTAACTTGTACCCTTTCATTCGGAACTGTGCATACAGACATAACCAATGATAATGAAGATGTAATCAATGATACCAGCAAAAATATTCGTAAGATTACACAACTAATACATCTTTTGACCCTTGGTCCCACTCCAGTTTCTATCTTCTGTTCTAATTCCCAGAAAATATGATCTGCCCTGGATCTACACCAACCCTTAGTCTTTACTGGCATAAGTATATATTTTGGTCGTCTTACAATGGACACTACCCCAGAGGTTTTATAATCTATACACTCTGAAACCTTGCAGCTGAAGCAGATGATGGTATATATTTCCTTCTTAGTCCCTAGTAAGGTACCATTAACACTCTTTACAATAGTAACATTTTCCTTTCACCCCCCACATGAATGCATATTGTCCCCCCAAACATACTTGAGCTGTATAAGTGTGTTTAGCCAATACCCCATTTGTCCTGTTCATTTCAACATAGGACATGGATCCCCCAATGGTCGCAAAGATCTTCCACATCCCTGGAATAGTTTTTCCATTGATTGTTGTCCAGTGTTGTGTTGGAAATCCCTGCATCTCAGAGTCATTACTATCCTTTAAAGTGATATTATGCCAGGGTTGTATTATATACCCTGAAATATTCAATGTTTGTCCCTCATTAATGTCACAGTCAATGAAGTTCGGCCAATGATGTCCATGTATAATGGGTATGGTAATGGGGTGGCACGGTGGTCGTGATGATACTTTTCATGTCGTATTTAACCACTGGTACCCTACCAACCCATAAATGTCTACTTCCAGCCAATGCTGGTTTGGGATGTTTGTGTAAAGCCAGTGGTGTAATTGATCATTTGCACCTTTGGACATTCTGGTAATGCAGTCATATTGCAGCTTTTGGTGCATACACAAAATGGCAGAGTAGCTGCAAGTCCTGTAAAATTGAAGGCTACTTTTTCATTAGTAAATGTGTTGTTGCCAGGTGGGATATAGTCATACTCCTTATGTAGGAGTTTAGACATGTTCCCCAACATCACGGGTTCTGGGATCTGTTCTTCCCATGTGATGACACGTATCCAAGGTGGTTTTTTCACAAAACCCCATCATTCCCGATCTTGTTGTTGCTCCTTTAGAGCGGGGACTGCAGCTGCCAGCTGCAACTGCAGAAGCATGACAGAGATAACTCGCCATCTCTTACCATCACGTTAGCGCTGACCCTGAGACCTTCGATTTTGGTGGAGTTACTTGTAGGCAATTCATTCTGTAGGTAATTAATTCGATCTTACTCTTCCTTTCCAGGACCCAGATTGATCCATTATCTGTAGAAACACAAAGGAACCCTGGACCCCTTGTTAATACCGTATGTGGGCCATGCCATTTACCTTCATGGTCTTTCCACAAGTCTCTTAAATTAGGTTGAGCCAATTTTGATTTCCAATCAATTCTATTCTTTTGTTTCATATCCTGATGTATGAGATATTTCATGGCATGAGTCAAACCTCTGTCATCCATATTTACATAATTTATGGCATATAATGCTTTGTTAAGTCTATGCGTGGGGGCAATTTCTCCCCCTTTTTGTTTTTGCAAGACCATCTTCAGTGTGTGATTGGCCCTTTCAACCAAAGCCTGTCCTTGGGAATTGCATGGAATTCCTGTTATATGGTAGATAATAAATTTTGGCAGAACTGAGCAAATGCAGAAGATAAACAAGCTGGGCCATTATCTGTTTTAATGGCCTTAGGTATTCCACGATTAGCAAAACAAGTATATAGATAGCCAAAAAATGCTTTTCAGCTTCTCCTGCTTGTGCAGTAGTCATAAATCCTGAGTATTTATCAACAGTAACATGAACATACTTTTGTCTGCCAAATTCTGGTACGTGTGTGACATCCATTTGCCACAAATCATTGGGAGTGTCACCCCTAGAATTATATGTATGAAGTTTGGGTGCAATTTGAAAAGGAATACATGTAATTCAACGAGTAACAATCTCGCTGGCTTCTTTCTTAGAGAGTCCATATAACATTCATAATGATCAGGCAGATATTTGACACTTGTTGTGGGCTTGCTGTGCTTCTATAGCTGTATAAGCAAGAATGTTATCAGCAATCTCGTTACCTTCAGCTAAAAGGCCTGGGGGATTGGTGTGAGAGTGAATGTGTGTAATATACAGAGGATGTTGTTTATTCCTAATACTATTTTGCAGCTCTATTTGCAAATGATAAATTGGAGTATCTCTTGAAGCTATATATGCTCTTTCAATAAATTTAACAAGACCACTCACATATAGACTATCTGTTACTATGTTTATTGGATGTGGTAATTCTGTTGCTTTGAGCCCAGCAAATAATTCATTTTGTTGAGTGGATGTGAAAGGGGTCTCATAAAGGTTTAATAACTGTAGATCAGGGCTTTACAACGAAGTTTTGTAGTTTTTAGTACCATCTGTAAAGACTAAATATCCCGAAATGGGTTTTTGTTGGACTATATTCTGAATTATCCAAGGCCATTTGACAAATATTTGCTTGAATTCTAAAGGAATGCCATGACAAAATTGATTATTAACTATCAATTGCCAATCTATGTCTCTCTGAAGTGCATCATCAATTTGAGACATAGATAAATCTGTGAATATTTTTTCAGGAAGGTGCCATGTAAGCTGAATGACTTGATTACTTGCTTTTTTTTTTATCACCTGTACAGAGCAATAATCGCAGTGTGTGAGGAATTTTTCTAGTAGGCTAAGTACTTCATTGCATGGCAAGGATTTAAATAATTCCAAATGGTAGCTTAAGACAAAATGACTTCCACATACAGGGAAAGAAATATGGAATTTGATCACAGAATGAAGCATATCATTTTCTTTTGGATTACGGTTTTTTGTTTTATGAATTCTTACATTCATTGTAATTTTCTATGCAAAATGACTAGGGTGAAAATATATTTCACAGTAATGTGTGTATAGAAGCTATATAAAACTGTATGCTGAGGAGCCAAGACAGCAGAGTACAAAGATTCATATATGATAACTCCTAACCCACAGCCCATAAAATACTCATAAAGAAGAACTCCCAACAAATTCTGCAGCAGTGGAAGTCACATAGCAACGCAGTGGAGGAGATTTCTATTCCAGACAGACTTGAAAAACTGCAAGGACCATCGCGCATCTTACCCAGAGCAGAGCCCAGCCCTGCCTTGGCCGTGGTCACACTGAGAGGAGCAGATCCAAGCAGGCTTCAGGGACAGAATCTCCAGTGGCAGCACAGGTCCCTCCACCAACAGGCGTGAAAGGTCAGAGAGAGGGCCTTTATGGCTGGCTGATAGAGGAGCAGTGTGTCTCTGTAACTCAGGCCCCCTCAGGAGGCAGCAGGGGAGGCAGGAGCAGACAGGAGCTCCCAAAGCAGACAGAAGCTCTGACCCATTGTTGAAGGTCTCCACATAAACCTCCTGAGGGAACTGAGCCCCTGGTGGCAGTCCTGCCCCGACCTGAGCAGCTGAACATAATCTCACACTGATTAGCAGCCCCGCCCCTGCTGAAAGCCTTGAGGCTAGGAAGCAGCACTTGAACCCCAGACCCCAAGCACTAGCTGGGAGGATCAGAAGGCAAGGTGCGTGTGGAAAGGAATTGCAGAAGTCAAATAATTGGCTGAGAAAATGCCCAGAAAAGGGGAAAAAAATAAGGCCATAGAAGGTTACTTTCTCGGTGAACAAATATCTCCTCCCTTCCTTTCTGATGAGGAAGAACAATGCTTACCATCAGGGAAAGAGATAGAAGTCAAGGATTCTGAATCCCAAACATCCGAAATAGATATCCAATGGGCTCAGGCCATGGAAGAGCTCAAAAAGGCTTCTGAATATCAAGTTAGAGAGGTAGAGGAAAAACTGGGAAGAGAAATGAGAGAGACGCAAGAAAAGTATAAAAAGCAGGTCAACACCTTGCTAAAGGATACCCACCCCCAAAATGCTGAAGACAATAACATCTTGAAAAATAGGCTAACTCAACTGGAAAAAGAGGTTCAAAAAGCCAGTGAGGAGAAGACTGCTTTCATAAGCAGAATTAGCCAAATGGAAAAGGAGGTTCAAAAGCTAACTGAAGAAAATAGTTCTTCCAAAACTAGAATGGAACAGATGGAGGCTAATGACTTTATGAGAAACCAGGAAATCACCAAATGAAACCAAAAAAATGAAAAAGGGGAAGATAATGTGAAATATCTCCTTGGAAAAACAAGTGACCTGGAAAATAGATCCAGGAGAGACAATTTAAAAATTACCGGATTGCCTGAAAGTCATGATCAAAAAAAGAGCCTAGTCATCATCTTCCATGAAATTATGAAGGAAAATTGCCCTGATATTCTAGAACCAGAAGGCACAATAAGTATTCATGGAATCTACTGATCACCCCCTGAAAAAGATTCAAAATGAGAAACTTCTAGGAACATTATGGCCAAATTCCAGAATTCCCAGGTTAAGGAGAAAATATTGCTGACATCTAGAAATAAAAAAATGAAGTATTGTGGAAATACAATCAGGATAACACAAGATCTAGCAGCTTGTACATTAAGGGATAGAAGGGTGTGGAATAGGATATTCCAGAAGTCAAAGGAAGTAGGACTAAAACCAAGAATCACCTACCCAGACAAACTGAGTATAATACTTCAGGGGAAAAAGTTGTCTTTCAATGAAACAGAGGACTTCCAAGCATTCTTGATGAAAAGACCAGAGAGGAAAAGAAAATTTGACTTTCAAACACAAGAAGGAAAAGAAGCATGAAAAGGTAAACAGCAAAGAGATGTCATAAGGGGCATACTAAAGTTGAACTGTTTACATTCCTACATGGAAAGATAATATTTGTAACTCTTAAAACTTTTCAGTATCTGGGTAGTTGGTGGGATTACACAAACACAAACACACACACACGCACATGCACACACTCACGTGCTGGCACATGGAGACACACATACACACTTGCGTGCACACACAGAGACAGAGAGCACAGAGTGAATTGAATAGAATGGGATCATATCTTAAAAAAATGAAGTTAAGCCGTGAGAGAGAAATGTATTGGGAGGAGAGAGGGAGAAATGGAATGGCGCAAATTATCTCTCATTGAAGAGGCAGGCAGGAGACTTTTTAGTGGAGGGAAAAAGAGGGGAGTTGAGAGAAAAAACATGAAGTTTACTCTCATCACATTCGACTAAAGGAAGGAATAAAATGCACACTCATTTTGGTATGAAAACCTATCTTAAAATACAGGAAAGCAGGGGAGATAGGGATAAGCAGGGTGGGTGAATGATGGAAGAGAGGGCAATGGGAGGAGGGAGCAATTTGAAATCAACACTCTTGGGGAGGGACAGCATCAAAAAAGAGAATATAAGCAATGTGGTCAGGATAGGATGGAGGGAAATATAGTTAGTCTTTCACAACATGACTATTACGGAAGTCATTTGCAAAACTACACATATATGGCCTATATTTTATTGCCTACCTTCCCAAATGGAGTGGGTGAGGAGGGAGGGATGGGAAAACGTGGAACTCAAAGTTTTAGGAACAGTTGTCAAGTATTGTTCTTTCTACTAAGAAATAACACGTATAGGTAATGGGGAATAGAAATTTACCTGCCCCTACAGGACAAAAGAGAAGATGGGGAAAAGGGAAGGGAGGGATGTTAGAAGAGAGGGCAGATTGGTGATAGGTGAAACTAGAATGTTCGGTTTATTGGGGTGGGGGGAGGAGACAAATCGGAGAAAATTTGGAACCCAAAATGTTATGAAAATGAATGTAAAATGTCAAATAACTTAATTAAAAAAATAACAAAACTGTATGCCACCTCAGGGAGGGAGAAGGGAGGTAGGGGGATAGGGGTGTAGGGAGGGGAAAAATCTAAGATATATGAAAGTGATTTTAGAACACTGAAAACAAATGAAATAATAAAAAAAGTAAAAAATAATAAAAAATAAAAAAAATAAATTCATTCCTTTAACTTTTGAGGCTACTAATCTAAATTAATCTTTCACATGTCTATCAAAGTGAGAAAATGATAACAGTCTGAGGCCATCTTAACTGCTGAACTATTAGTTGACTACAACAACAGCAACAAAATCTACAACAATCGCCTGAGATTCCAGAGTTTGCAGATTGGATGGGACCTCATTGAGCTTATTCTTATTCAAACCTGAAAGGGATGCTGTTATATATCCATCCTAAACCTCTTCCTGTACACTCCTGAGGCAGAGGAACCCAAAGATTTTCTAGGCAGTTGATTTGAGTTTTGATAGCGCTAATCATTAGGACTTTTTCCCTTTTCATACATCAATTTCTTTGCAAATTTCATATTTTTTTTTAAATTTTTATTCCATATTTTGCCTACTGAGGATAAACAAAATATGATCCCTTCTCCACATATTAACCCATCTCACTCTTGAAGCAAATATAACAAAACACTGTTAAACAAATCAATTACTATCAAATAAGTGTGTTGTTAACTGTATAATACATAATATATATTATCAACATTACCAACCCAACAGGGTGCTACCATTATTTTTTCAAATTCAGTAAAGTTAAAAGAGATAGACACCATCCTACAACATCTTTATATCATTGTCACTTTCTATTTTGCTTTTGTCAGAGTGTTGAACAGATGGATAAAAAGACTAATCTTTAAAATTTAATAATAGTATAGGAATGTAAACTCCTCTTCTGTAGTTGCACTGAAATTATCTTTGAGATACTTCCTGTGATATTCACAATAGTGAATATTTTATATGCCTCATCTTAATCCTATATATTTTTACTTCTACTCTTAGCTTAATATTTTTTTTTATAATTTTATTTATTTAACTTTTTACATTCATTTTCACAAAATGTTAGGTTCCAAATTGTCTCCCCATTTGTCCCCTCCCTCCACCCCAATACACCGAGCATTCTAATTTCCCCATCACCAATCTGCCCTCTCTTCTATGATCCCTCCCTTCCCTTGTCCCCGTCTTCTCTTTTGTCCTGTAGGGCTAGATAACTTTCTATTCCCCATTACCTGTATTTGTTATTTCCTAGTGGCAAGAAAAATACTTGACAATTCTTCCTAAAACTTTGAGTTGCAACTTCTCCCCATCTCTCCCTTCTCACCCATTCCCTTTGGGAAGGCAGGCAATTCAATATAGGCCATATCTGAGTAGTTTTGCAAATGACTTCCATAATAGTCGTGTTGTGTAAGAATAACTATATTTCCCTCCATCCTATCCTGCCCTCCGTTGCTTCTATTCAGGGGATTCTCTCAATATTTATTTTGCCCTCTGGTTCTAAAATATCAGGTCAATTTTCCTTAACAATTTCATGAAAGTTTATGTGTAGGCTCTTTTTTTGATCATGGAATTCATGAAGTCCCATAATTTTTAAATTGTCTGTCCTGGATCTATTTTCCAGGTCAGTTGTATTTCCAGTGAGTTATTTCACATTGCCTTCCATTTTTTCATTCTTTTGCTTTTGTTTTATAATTTCTTGGTTTCTCATAAAGTCATTAGCTTCCATCTGTTCCATTCCAAGTTTTCAGGAGCTGTTTTCTTCAGTGAACTTTTAAATCTCCTTTTCCATTTGACTAATTCTGCTTTTTAAAGCATTCTTCTCCTCACTGGTTTTTTGGACCTGTTTTGCCAGTTGAGTTAGCCTATTTTTCAAGGTGTTATTTTCTTCAGCATTTCTTTTTGGGTCTCCTTTTGCAAGCTATTGATGCAGTTTTCATGATTTTCTTTTATTGCTCTCATTACTCTTTCCAAGTTTTTCTCCACCTCTGTTACTTGATTTCCAAAATACTTTTTGAGCTCTTCCATGGCTTGAGAACTTTTTATATTTATTTTGGATGGTTGGGATGCAGAAGCCTTGAGTTTTATGTCTTCCACTGATGGCAAGCATTGTTCTTCCTCATCTGAAAGGATGGGAGAAAATACCTATTCAGCAAGAAAATAACCTTCTATAGTCTTATTGCCTCCCCCTTTGGTTTGCATTTTACTAACCAGTTACTTGACTGTTGGGTCCTTTTCAAGAGTAGAAACACTGTGGGCACCTGTAAGGTCTCAGTTCCTCCAAGGTGGCTCTGTCCTGGACTGCACACTTGTCTGGGGGCAACAAGAAACTTTTCTGCCAACAATCTTGGAGTAGTAGAATTCCTTCTCCACAACAACCTCCAGGTCTGCCTGGCCAGCACTCTTCCTTACCCCAGGACCGTGCTTAGGGCTGTTCAATTCCTCCAGGGGCTTTAGATGAAGGGCAGGGTCACCAGTCAGGGCTAAAGTTCAATTCCCCCAGGGGCTTTAATCTGAGGGCTCTAACAATGGATGTGGGCTGCTGCCTGCCACAGTCACTCTGCCTGCTGCTGCTGCCTCCCCACTGCTTGGATTTGGGGCTAGGGCAGGACCCTGCTCCCTTCTCGCCCAGTTGAAAAGCCCTCTCACTGACCTTGGTTATCTTTGACTCCTGTGTGTTGAGGTATCTGTGAACCGCATTAGGTGCTGGTAATTCTATCCTGGAGGCTTGCTCTGGTCCTGTTCCCCCTAGAGCCATGCAGCCAAAGCTGAGCTGGACTCCATTCTGTCCGGTGCTGCATACCTTTCTTGTTCGGCCTTCCAGGTCACCCTTGCCTGGAAATCTCCTCCATTCTACCATTGTGTGGTTTCTGCTGCTCTAAAATTTGTTGAGAGTTATTCTTTACAACCATTTTATGGGCTATGGGGGAAGAGCTAGTGTATGTGCAAGAGTTTGAAATAATCAAATATATAATCAGTCTTAGAGAGTTGTGGCAGGACAGGTATAGCAATACATTTGAATCACATAAATTAGTCTGGACATTCTTAGGCATTCAACTTGGAGTTGTGACTAAAAAAAAGAAACCCAAAAAACCCAAAACCTCATTTAATTGATCCTATACATTGGGACCAAATTTATAATACTAAGCAGATGCCTAGAAAAGAACAAAGATAGAACGGTCCTTGCTGTACTGATAATGTCTTTTGTGTTGTAATATAATAAAGTGCCTCTGATAGAATGGTGCCATTTAAGATTTTCCCCATCCATTAATGGGCCTGTCTGACCCGGGTCCGGGTCCTTCAGGTGACACTCTCTCAGTGGGCTTCTGCTTCGGACGTCTCCGGATTTCCCTCCCCGGGGGACTCGGCGGAGGGACTCAGTCGGACACTTCTTCAGGAGGCATATACTTTATTAAGTGCAGAGGAGTCCCCCGAACAGCCCAGGGCGTTGGTTTAAGTAAGGTTCTAGTTCCGGGTAGCTATCCATTGTTTAAGTAGGTTTCTATTTTTAGGTATCCATCCTGATCCACCCCGAGGGTGAGGCTTTCATCTCATTGGAGCGAGCCCCTCCAGACCAAACCAAAAAAGGGGCACGATTCCCAACCCAGGTTGTGTCCCCTTCTGGTTGGTTAGTGGTTATTTAATTTCAGACCAGGAAGTCTTTCTAGTGCTGAGCTGGCAGAGCCACGTCAGCAGGTCAAATCTTCCTAGTTTTCTCATTCCCATCCCCCCAGGAGGTTTATTGGTCCATTACGCCCCTGACAACTCCCCCTTTTTGTTTTATAAGGGCAGGTGAAGGGCCTGTCTTAGGCTATGTGGCCTGCCTCCATGCCTGGTACCGAAAGTGGGCAGGGCCCCTGTCTTAGGCTATGTGGGTGGCCTCCGCCTTCCATGTCACTGGTAGGTGGACCCACAATAATCCCGTCTTTGGGTACCTCTGCAGCCAATGTTATGATTATCCAGGTCATGGGACCACAATATTCCCGTCATTGGCACAATCACAGCGAAAGCCCATTATGAATCTTAGTGGGG
This sequence comes from Bettongia penicillata ogilbyi, assembly GCA_023548195.1. Lineage (NCBI taxonomy): Eukaryota > Metazoa > Chordata > Mammalia > Diprotodontia > Potoroidae > Bettongia > Bettongia penicillata. Next base: position 558,775 of record JAJHZJ010000557.1, on the reverse strand, counting down.
TGATAGTAGTCAGCGAGCCTTAATTTAGCCCCAGCCCTCATTAGTCCGGTAATCAGGATCGACCTCCGGTAATGACCCCTTTGTGTTTTTGCAGAAGTATATCAGCCCTCAGCTGTTCCAGGGTACTCATCCATAATTTCATAATACATGACAATAAGCAAGGTAGGCAGAGACAAATCACACATAACAGGGCAATTCCCAATCCAGTAACAAAAAATGTATGAAGCCATTGTGTAACATTAAGATTTCTCAACCAGTCTGGAAAAAGTCCATGCTGATTTTTCATATCCCTCTTATAATGGTCTGTGGCATTTTGTATGCTTTTAATTATCTCATCTAACTTTAATATATAAGTATCTAAACTTTGGAAGTCATCAAGTCTGGCAATAGCATCTTCAAGCTCTGTGCTAGCGTTAAGCATGAGGGCAGTCATGCATGCAGGTCGTAACAGCTGTGTATCGCACAATAGCCCTTGAAGCATTGATTCTACCTGTACCATCGTGGCCAATGCTTTTACCACAGAGGTCAGCGCGGCTAGCTCAAGTGCCACCTGTCTATTTATCTGTTGTTGCTTCACCCATGCCGCTTCCGAATAGACCATAAAGTCGGCCAGATCATGTGCCATACCTTTAACCTCATTCTGCAGTGCCGCAAGTTCTATTTGTTGTAAAACACTCACGGCTAGTCCAATGATATCCATTGTAGAAATGTCCAGTCCCCGTCTCACTCGTGCCACTCGGGCAGTGATCATTTCAAAATAGTCTGAGTCCGCAAAGGGTCTATAAGATCCTACCGGCAAAAGGTTACCAGGGGTATTTTCAGCAATATTACAAAGGTGCCATTCCCTGTTAAGTCCTTACTCTGAAGGGTGTTTGATAGGGACCCATTATGGCAAATAATGTTAAAATCATGGGTGCCAGTGATGCTCCCGTCCCTACAAATCAGGAACATTTCAGTGTCTGTAGTTGTCTGTGTCACTACCTCAAAAGAGTTGCAATGTCCTGAGCTAGAAGATTCATCGCAGTGGTACCCACGTTCCGTAAGAAGGTTAAACCACTGTTTGTTCAGTGTGGCATTGTCTGTGAGGGGCACACTATTGTCCGTCATGTGTATGGCCTTTCCGAACGCCGCTGCGGCGTTCCATAGGTGTGCCTGCAATACCACCGTGGTATTGATCTGGTTGCCGGATACCGCATGAGGGACAGGTGCAGTGAAGTAGGGTCCTGGGATGCCATCCATGAAATACAGGTGGGTGTTGTTTATCATCTCTCCTATCACCGGATAACCTGTAGAGCAAACTTGGACAACATCAAACATATTCGGGGTAGGTATACATGTGGGTAAGGGTGATTTTGGGAATCCTGATAGGTAAAACATATAAAGGGTGTTTCCAATCTACAAGTGTTTGTTGTAACTGCACCAACATCGGCAAGATAGCCGAAGAGGACTGCGAAAAATCTGCAGTGGCAATATGAGTAAGGAGGTGGTAACAAAAAAGGCTATCTGTAATTAGATTAAAGGGTTCAGAGGGGCATAATTGTAAAGCTTATAAAACAGCATATAGTTCGTTTTTCTGGGCAGAGGTATATGGTGTTTGTAAGATCTGCAAAATTTTCTTGGCTGGGATATAAACTGAGGCCTTATTTTTCTTTGTCGCATCTGTAAATATGTTAATGCCGTCGACCGGCGTCGATTGCACTAGGTTTTTTGGAATCGACAAGGGCAATAAAGCCCACCCCCTGAGCGATGGAGGCAGATGACCTTGAACAGTCTGGTGGGTAGTTAAGACCACCACCCAAGTTTTTGATTCATGTGCTAATTGTGTGAATATCTCTACAGAATCCTCTATTAATATGATAGGAACCTTACCGGTAATGCCTTGAGCCAATTCTGAGGCTTTCATTAGCAGCAGTCTCCGTGTCTCTAGCTTAGAGGGGACACTTTTGTTGGGTTTGGAAGGATAGACCCACGCCAAAGGGCCAGCCTGTTGAAATATTGAGGCAGCTATACCTAAAGATGGGTTTGACACAACAGTTATATAAACCGGCTGTAGCGGATCTATGCGTTGGACAGTGGATTCGTTAGCTATGCGCTCTATAGCATCCATAGCCTGCATAGCCTCTTTGGTCCAGTCTCTAGGGGAATTAAGTGCAGAGGGTCCTCTCAAAATTTGGTAAAGCGGTCACATTAACTCATTGGATATAGGTGCAGTGTTCCTTAACCATTGTATGGACCCTATTAATTTCTGGAAGTCGTTTAATGTCTTAACCGCTGTTCTATCTATAGAGGGATTTTTTCTAACCTCCGTTTGTGTGACGATTCTCAAATGGTAAAAACCCCGTATACAGATGCCAAAGGGTTACATTTCTCTTCTTTTGTAAGTTACAAAATGGCCTAAATTTCATTCCACGAACAAGTCCCACAAAGTCCTTGTCTGACCAAACTACTATTGTCCCATTTATCCTCCAGGTGAACAGATTATAAGCGTGTCATGTATCTTTCTCATCCCATGTCTCTTGTCCGTCCACAATAGTGGCACACCAGGGATACCCCTCTGTTCCATTCACCTGTATGTATTTAAAACCAAACCCATTCCAATTCCCAGAAATACCCTTCTATAGACAAAGTGGGAAACCTGTGACTAGTCCTGAAAAGTTAGTGTCTCTGAAAGAGAGTCCCATTATTATCATAGTCTAGTCCATCATCTTTAAACATGTGAGAAATATTGCCTTGGATGATAAACTTAGGCATTGTCTCACTCCATGACATCACCCTTAACCATGGTGGATTCGTGACGAACGCCCATCTCTGTGGTTCCTTCGGTGCTGGGTCGATGGACGCAGTGTTCTTTGAGTGTCATGATAAGTACGAGAAAAATGAAAGGAGTCATTGTGACCTAGTTGATTAAGCTTCTCCAGAAGTTTTTTCATCTGCCACTGATAGCACCTCCTCACTCCCTGTGACCGCTTCACCTTGGCGGTTGTCCTCTATCATTGTTATCCTTTTCACTGGAACCCAAACTTCTTTATTATCATCTGTTGAAACACAAACATACCCTTTTCCCCACGTTAACACTGTATGAGGACCAAATCAATTTTTATTCTCATCGTGCCACATTACTGGCTACTTTCAGGGCACTTGTTATTGTTGATTCATTCTTTGCAGACTCCTCATTAGGAAATGTTAAGAATTTCATAGCAGCCAATAAGCCATCATTATAGAATTTTAAATAATTTAGAGTATAAACAGCCAATTGTAATTTATCATCAGTTTAGAGTATAAACAGCCAATTGCGAATTTATCAACTCCTGGTCCAACTCCTCCTTTTTCTTTTTGCAAGTAGGTGTCCAGGGATCGATTTGCTCGTTCCACTATAGCTTGACCAGTGGGATTATGGGGGATTCCAGTGACATGTAAAATGGAAAATTCCACCATGAACTGTTCAATGGCTTTACTGACATAAGCTGGACCATTGTTTGGTTTAATGCTTTTTGGTACTGCATGATTTAGAATGTGACCGAGTGTGTGTGATATAAAATATTGCTGTTTTGGCCCTTATTGGTAGTTGAACTTCCATAGTTATCTGTTTAATACTATCTGCCCTATCAGGAATATAGGCTGACTCTACTCTAGGTATCAATGGTACTGTATACTTTCTGTCTGTGATGTATTGCAAGGTTCTTTCACATATAATAATGCTTGCAATACTTCATATAATTCATTTTGTTGTGTAGAAGTAAATGTTGTTTTAAATTTATGCATCTCCCTTTTAGATGGAATATACATAGATGCCCTAAAATTTTTTGTTGCATCTGTAAAAACATTAACTCCCTCTACCAGTGAGGAAGAGCATTTGTTGGCCCAAGATCATGGCCACGTGGCAAATTGCTGCCCAAAAGGAATTGGGAGCCCGTGTTGGAAATTCTGATTAATCAATATCTGTCATTCCACAAACTCTTGTATGCAGTTCTCTATTTGTTGACTTGTATACATAGTATATATTGTGTGAGGTTTCTGTCCTATTAACATCCTTACTCTCTTCACTGCCTTATGTATGACTTGGGCTACCAGCACAGCATAAAGCACACAAGCTCTGTTCTTTATCTGAGCCAAATGTACAAACTCAATAATCCCTTATTTTTGATATAAAACTCCAGTGGGTATTTTTTCAGTGAATAAATTGTTACTTCCAAGTCCTGTGATTCTAATATCCTGCTAATAGTACACCCCATAATCTTTTTCTGCACTAATTTCAAACATTCCAGTGCTTCATCTGTCCATTTTCTGCATGAGTTTAATTGAGAAGGACCTTTCAATAAATCATATAATGGTTTCATTTGATCAGTTGTAATTCCCAACTGTGGCCTACACCACTGAATTACTCCTATCAATTTCTGAAAGTCATTTAAAGTTGTAACCTTTGTAGAATCTATGATAGGTGACTTCAAACTTAAGCCTTACCACCTTACATCATTGTTTCACAGGGTAGTTTCTCCTTCTCTGATTACATTTACTCTGAAAAAAAAAAAACTTTTTAGAAATTAAGTTGTTAATAAGTTCAAACACTAAATTTAACTTTTGCTTAAGCCAAGGAATGACTACAAGTTCAGATTAAAAGAGCAAGATCTTTTCTGCTTCATAGACCATTACATATTAATTTACCAATACATTGTCTTGAAAATGAAAATTTAAAACCGTTTAAAATTTGTCCTGTTGTTGACAGTCATTAAACTTTTACAAAAAATGTAGTTGAAAACCTTCAAAATAATAGTTCTCTTCTCTTGATCTAATCTGAAATGATAAAAGTTACAATTCACTGTAGACCCAGCTAAATGATGAGTTGGGACTGCAGGGCAAAAAATCTTAATGGTTCCATCCTTTACTCAAGTAAATTTTATTTCTGTGTCCACTCCTTAAGGACTTTTTTGAATGAGAGGGTTTTGAATTCCTCAGCTGAAGGGAGGGAGACTTCTGGACAACTGCCCAGTGGCGCCAAGTCTATTCCATTCTGCTGGAGAGTTTCAAAAGCTTTATCTCTGCTGAGGTGTCCCTTTAAGATTTATGCATATTTCCAATTTGCCTAGTGCCAAATAATATAACAAATCCTGATCTGTTTTAAACATCCAATTAGGAGTGACACGTTTCACTTAATATGTGAACAGAATAACTACCTTTTGGTTACTTCTCATTATACAAAATACTTTTCTTTTAGGTGAGGCATGAGATAATGAAAATGCTGATCAGCCTGCCCCAGATCTCTCGTCTGTCTCTCCACCCTCACTATCTGGCCAGGATCGGGAAGGCAAGAGAGAGAGAGTTCAACCAAAAACCTTCAAATAATTTCCAAAATTTTTATGCTTTCCTTAAACTTCATATCCATGTTGTTTTCCTAATGGGCTTTGATCAAAGCCCCTTTTAAAACTGCACAGACACTACGTCCCTGCATTTCCCATCCAAGACTACACCTTGCAATCACATAAACTAAATAATATAAGATTAGTTCCTCTCTTTCTCTCTCCCATACTTCTCCCCGATGCTGCAGCCATCAGAGAGAAGGGAGGAGGGGGAGGAAAAGAGATAACTTTCCAAGGTCCAGCTACCATGGAGCTGACCGTAATAACTCACAAACACACGCACACAGAACATGTAAAGACAGAACACATATACAGACAATAAAAGAATCCAAAAAACTGAGAAAAAATTGTCAGAAATCCTCTGTACACATTATAACTCTGGCTTAATTTCTATCACTGTGTAACTAAGCCTTGCATAAGATTCCTTCTCTAAGCTTTCTCCCGTACAAGATTGCTTTTTTAGACTTACTCCTGCAACTTTTTACTGCACCATAGATCTGTGCCGAGTGCCAGGGCTGGAAGAACATCCGGGCTGCTGAATTTGCCACTGTGCCACAAATCCTGGGCAAATTTTTTGCTGTGCCACAAATCCAGGCCCTGGGCCAACTCTGGATGTATTTTCTGGTTGAATTTCTGACTGCACCAACTCCCTCTTTCCTCTCGGTCCTATCTGGTTGTGATTGTCTCCTGAGCTCCCAGACCGCCAATGCTCCGAAGATAAAAAAGGGGGGCAGTAGAGGGGGATCTCGACTCCTTGTCAGAAATCTCCACTAGGGAGTCTCCCATTTGTATCGCACAAGCGGCAGCCCAGCAAGTTGGACGTGGGGTGCCCACAAGGGCTGCTTTTTCCACCCCGTACATGACAAAACCAGTCTCAACGAGCAACCCAGGGGTGGCATCCACATAAGAGGCCATTTGTGTCCCCACTACTTGCCATGTTTGAGGAGTTAATTCTGCATGGCAAACCCATGGTGATATAGTTTGTATTTTTACTACCCACTCCCTACATTCCTTTATATGAATTTTTGTGCCCGCTTCTCGGCAGACTTTATAAAGCTGGCACGCCAATACTCCTGAATCCTCTGGCTGCAATTGCTTAGCAATTCTATTGCCCATTTTCTCCTAGGTAGCCCCGTCTACCTAGGGTGTCCGACTCTTCCGCCCTTAAGCGAGCGGGATACTCACGTCACCTGGCGGGGTCCCGTCTATCGTGTGCCCCACGATAGGCGCCAATTGACCCGGGTCCGGGTCCTTCAGGTGACACTCTCTCAGTGGGCTTCTGCTTCGGACGTCTCCGGATTTCCCTCCCCGGGGGACTCGGCGGAGGGACTCAGTCGGACACTTCTTCAGGAGGCATATACTTTATTAAGTGCAGAGGAGTCCCCCGAACAGCCCAGGGCGTTGGTTTAAGTAAGGTTCTAGTTCCGGGTAGCTATCCATTGTTTAAGTAGGTTTCTATTTTTAGGTATCCATCCTGATCCACCCCGAGGGTGAGGCTTTCATCTCATTGGAGCGAGCCCCTCCAGACCAAACCAAAAAAGGGGCACGATTCCCAACCCAGGTTGTGTCCCCTTCTGGTTGGTTAGTGGTTATTTAATTTCAGACCAGGAAGTCTTTCTAGTGCTGAGCTGGCAGAGCCACGTCAGCAGGTCAAATCTTCCTAGTTTTCTCATTCCCATCCCCCCAGGAGGTTTATTGGTCCATTACGCCCCTGACACCTGTCCATTAAGAGGAGTTTTATTAGGGAAGTTTTGTAGGAAGAGTCATACCTTTTGTTAATTTTATAATGAGGCATCACAAGGGTTGTGATACTCTCTGGCTCTAAAAAGTATATAAAGTTTCGCTTTGAGGATTACTGATTTGAAGTGCTTTGTTTGGCCAGAGGACAATCTACACAGCACAAAGGAATACTCCATCCCACTTTTGGAAAGCCAGATTTTGGTGCTTCTCTCTCTGGTAACTATCTGTAACTATGTATGTATGGTCAGACAATTATATGTCTGTCAGTCTGTCAGGCAGCTGGAAGCACTATCTGTTGATTTTGATTTCTCTGAAATTCAGGGTACAGACTTTTCCCCCTGAACTAAGTGAATGATATATATATATATATATATATATATATATATATATATATATATATATATATATATATATATATGATATATATATATGATATATATCATATATATATGTATGTATATATATATACACATATATATGTGTGTGTGTGTTTATGTGTGTGTATGTATATATGTAAGTATGTATGTATACACACACATATATAATATATGTGTATACATATATATGCGTGTGTGTGTATATATACATATATGTATAATATGTGTGAGTGTATACATATATATGTGTGTATATATATATACATATATATATATATAGTATATGTGCTTGATTAAAGTAATTGTTCATCACTTGAAAGTTGACTTTCCTTTTAGAAAAGTAGATTAAAGAATCTGTGATAACAGGTCTTCCTGGGTTTGTTGGGGTGCTTTCTTTAACATGTACATATCAAAAATATTTATAGCTGCAATTTTTATGGTAGCAAAAAGAATAAAAATGAATAAAAATATAGGTGCCTCAACTTGGAAAGAGCAGAACATATCTTGAGATATTTTATCAGTAAGAACACCAACATAAACAGGGAGGCCTGCTATCACAGGTTCGTAGATCTGCATTCATAAAAGGAAAATCAACTTTGGAGGGGTCAATTATCACTTTAATCAATCACATGTATCAGTCCTTTAACTAAGCACATACGTCATTCACCTATTTCAGGGGAATCAGCACCCCAAACTTGAAAGAAAATAGAGAGAAATTAAAGATTAACAGACATGACTTTCTCTGCCTGAATTCAACAGACAGTTTCACCCCATCTATATGACCAGAGGTACCAGAGAGGGAAACAAAACATCAGGGATCTCTAAGCCAGTGTGCTCCTTAGGGACTTCCCAGAGTCTTTCTCTGGAACTCAAACTAATCTCCCTCAGAACCTATATGCTTTTTAGACCCAGAGAGCGTCACATCCCTTGAGATTCAGTGCCTCATTAACAAAAGATGTGGACCTACTTACAAATCTTCAAAGGTCTGACAATGGGTGGAAAAGATCCTCCTCAGTAACATTCAAATACATGCATTATACTTCTTGATTATATTAAAAAAATCAAAGATCCTATTTTCCTTGCTATTACAAATATAAAAAGGCAATGACATATTATTGATAAGAAATTTTAAATATATTTAGATTAATATAAATGCAAGAAAATAGTACATGCCATTACTACCAAAATAGAAATAACAAAATCCAGTAAAATAAAACTAAAAAACAATGTTCTTTTGTTTCTAGTGTTTTACAATCACTACTATATAACTTAATTCTTTTCACTCCCTCCCCTTCCTTCCCTCCTCCATTCCCCCTCCCTTCCTGAGAGAGTATACAATTTTTATAGGTTCTGCACATACATTCCTATTAAATACCTTTTCACCATAGTCATGTTGCAGAGAAGATTTAAAATGAATGGGAGAACTCACATAACAAACCAAAACGTAACACAAGAGAAGATGATCTGCTACATTCTGCGATTGAATTCCATAGTTCTTTCTCTGGATATGGAAGGCATTTTGCCTTAAAAGACCATTGGGAATTTTTTAGGCCCTTGCATTGCAATGAGTTCTAAGTCTACCAGAAAAATTCCTAACACACTGTGTTTGTCACTGTGTACAAAATTCTCCTGGTTCTGCTCCTTTTGCCCAGCATGGGATCATATAAGTCTTTCCAGGCCTCTCTGAAGTCTCCTGTTCATCATTTCTTGTAGCACAATACTATTCCATTGCATTCATATACTACCATTTATTCAGTCATTCCTCAATTCATGACCATCCCCTTGATTTCCAGTTTTTGGCATCCAAAAAGAGTTCCGCCGCAAAAAATAAACAAACAAACAAACAAACAAACAAACAAATAGATAAATAAATAAACAAATGAATGAATGAATGAATGAACAAATAAATAAATAAGTAAATAGACGAATAAATAAATAAATAAATAAATGAGTGAGTAAATAAATAAATAAATGGATGGATGAATGAATGAATGAATGAAATAAAGAAATAAAAATAGTGAAATTATCATACCCTATATCTTGTCCTTGGAGAACAAAAAGGGAAATGTATTGTGGAGTAAATACATAAATACTATGTGATATGAGTTTAAGATGGAATTAACTACAAGGAACAATCTCTGTCAGAACAGACCTGATCAAGAGAAATATCAAGATTTGTTTTTTTTAGTCATTTTATTGTTGTGTACTACTCTTCATTACCCTATTTTGTGATTTTCTTGACAAAGATGCTGGACTTGTTTGTCATTTCCTTCTCCAGATAATTTTACAGATGAGGAAACTGAAGCAAAAGGGTTAAACGACTGACCAGGGTCACAAAACTAGTATATGTGGCCAAATCTGGACTCAAGAAGCAGAGTCCTCATCCTTATTCCAGGCCCAACAATCTATCCACTGTACCACCAAGCTGCCCATTTTCAAAATTACACCAAAATTAACACTTTCTCGCCCCCAAATCACCTGACATCCTCTCCTTTTTATTGAACTTCCAAATATATGTCCTAAATAAGAAAAGTGGCTGAGTAGCTGCCATAAAGCTTTGGATAATATTATAAATGTTTGTATCCCCTTCTGTTATGCCACCTGGAAAATACTGATGCTAATTAAACTCATTAGCTTCTCTCCTGTCTCTTGATTTATTGACTTCTAACCAAATGAACCTAGTGGAGAGGAATTAGTCTCCAGGGAAATCTCAGGAAGGGGAAGTTTCTGAAAAGTATTTTTATAATGTATTGGAGAGGTAGGAGGTTATGGATTCAGGATCCTGTATGTCTTGTCAGATTCCGTTGTGATTTTATTCTTAACTATTCTTATTCCTCAACAGTAGAAATTTTGGAGTGAGTGGGAATAGAATGTATATTCAGAAGTAACAATGAGATTTTAAAAAAGGCCTAAATCAGATGTTAAATTTTATAATGTATTAAAAAGGAATTAGAGTGTCTTTGCTTTTTTCTGTCACATTTGAATACAATTTCAAATATTTTAGAACACTGTAAACGTGTCCATTGATTAGAGAATACCCATGCACTTACTCTATTCATAAAACAAATGGCATATCAAAGGCCATTTTAAGTGACTTGAGGAAGTGTTACCTGAGTCCTATAGCTTCTATTTTAAGTTGAAACAAAATTAATGTCTGTTTATATCACTACTTATTGTCTTTTTGTCCAAGGTTTATGAATAACATACATTTTTATGATGGGGTAAATTATTTTTACATATTTTTTGGCTAACAATCCCATAGGTAATGGGGACAAATTGAATATACCCAAAACATTCAACATGGAAGGGATGGTGTTATGGATGACAGAATGTTGTATCATTCAAAATAGTTTTCAAAGTTCATATATTTTCATTTGAATAAATTAAAATACTGAAATTGTTGAACTTTTCAGATTTGTGTAATGAAAATTTAATTTATACACTATAAAATTGTATGATTGAGGGGGAAATGAAGCATTATTTGATCTTTAATTGGCTAATTTCATATAAAGAAAATAATGAAAAGAATTTTAAAGAAATCTTTGATCCTTTTCTCTAATATAGGCAAAGTAATTATCTTTAATTTACTTAATATTTCCTATATTCAACCTAAATGTTGGTATAAACTATGCTCAGTAGGTCATTAGCAATAGTATAATACATTAATGTGCTCTTGGAATTTATCACTGCGTTGTCTTTTACAAAAGTTTTGGGTACTAAAAGCAGTAGAGCAAGGGATGCAAGGGTAACTAGATATACACGTAAGCTAAAAGGATGGACAATGTATGTTGAATATATTTTGGGAACTTCATTTTCAAATTACCTGATTAGGTGTGTTTTGGTTCAGCTCCTATCTTATATTCCATGGAATAATAAGTGATATATATCACAAGGTACACAAACATCTTGGAATTGTCCGTTTCTTTTATTATTTTATGCAACAACAGAAATGACAATCACATTATAAAATATTGAACATAAAGTATATTTAGATACTTTTACCTTCTTGACATTAGAGTTTACTCAACTACGTCACATAAATACTTAGTAATTCAGGACTGCATTTCTCTCTTCCTTTCAATGATGTAGAATTTGTTTTCTGAATTCCCATGAGAGAGTTGAGATAGACCAGCGTTATTTCTCTAACAGCTATTTCTGCTATGACCAGGGTCTTTAGTAGTTTGAGTTAAATGAACTATATACAGTATCTAGATTCTGAAAGATTGAGAAGGGAGCCTTAAAGAGAGCAGATCTTAGGTACTAAATCAGTTCCTGTATGTGTTGTTACTATAAGTTGGTTGGGTTAGAGAAACATTTCTGTTACCTCCCTTCCTGCTTTCCTGTCAATAGTCTTGTGATAAGACCCTCTACCAATCAATATCCATTAACATAACGTGTGGATGTGCATAATCAGTATGCATTTGGCATTCCTGCAATACCTGATAGGGCAAGAAGGCAGAGGCTTAGGGAATGGAAAAAGGAGGGTCTTTTTTCATAAAGAGTGTTTTCTCATTTTTATTGACTTATTGTACAGTGTTTCCATATAAATTTATATACAATAACATATGTGATCATATTCCAACTCTTTACATCTGTGAATATGAGGAATTATAAACTAAAATACAGGAACAGTGATAGAATAAGGGAACATCAATGATATGCAGATTTTAATATTTTGTATAATGTTCTTTGTCGTTTCCTTCTTTACTTCTAGACTCAACTAAGAAGGGATAGACTTTTAAAAAAAAAGAAAAAAAAAAACTAGTTGCCTCTAAGCCTTTGACCCTGGCACTTGGAAAAATAATGTAGGTTTCTAAAAGCTGTGATCTCTAAGGTAACCAATAGAATTATTGGAAAATTTTAGGAATGCAAAATACTTGAAGGCATTTTGGGAAGGCATTAATCGAGCCATATGAACAGAAATAAACCACTTGCATAACTGTCACATACGCTTTGCATTTGTGGGAGTCACTGAATCCTTACATGAGCATGTGACACTCGTCCAAACAGTCCAAATTTGCTCATGGGATGCAAGATTTAATCTCCTGTATGTCTGTAGAAAGATTCCTTACTTGTCCTGGGAAGAAACACAAAATCTGAGTTGGTACTTCAATATTCTCTACTTGAATTGCCTGTCCAGGAACTTTGTGAGTTTTTCACTGGTGTTTGTGTGGGGTTAACTTCATGAAAAGCTGAAGTCTGTCCACTAGACCTTGCTTAACCTCCAGTTGTCTATACTCATTCCCTTATGGCCAAGCACTTGGCTCAAGTTGCATGCCCTCAGTGATTTAGCTACAACCCTGAACTTTGGGGACAAAATTGAGAAGATGGCATAGATTATTATTTCTAAAACATGGGCTCACCACTAAACCAATGAATGATAAATTTCCTGCATATGAAATTCAGAAAAGCCCAGGCAAGTGAAATAGCTTCAGGGCCTTGGAAGCTCAGGCACTCTGATTGATCCAGGTATTCCATAGGTGTGATGGAGATTGTTCAAATGGATCTAATTTATTTCCCATCAACTGAGGTCTCAGTAGGGAGGTATCAATCACTACAGTTTTAAAGAAGGGATTTGGAAAGGGAAGAGGGCACTGGAAAAGAGGAGAGGTAATAATTAGGGTATAAACAGATTATTGGAAAGAAAAAGAATAGAATTGGAAAAAAAAAGGTTTGCTTAGATTTCAACATCAGCAAAAAAAAAATAACATTTTTGCTAATTTTATCAAATTAAAAATATTTATTAAAACTTGTACACATTAGATAATAGTTGCAAAGATGAATATTCTTTTATGCAGTTATGAAGAATTTTCTTTATTCAACTATTAAAGTATTAGTTCAATGTGGAATTATTATTCAAGTACATACTTTAAAAGTGAAAATAATATATGTAGATTATAAATCTATATAAATAGGCATGCCTATCTGTATAGACAAAGGTTTCTAATATATAACTGTATAATATATTCCTGTATAATTATTATCATACATACATATGTTAATAGATGAGTCTACGTATATAGATATTATCTATAGATCTCTATATCATATATCTGTGATGCAATTCTTATTGTGGAGGAAATTTACAAAATCTTTGTACTGTGACTTTAGGGGAACCCTGTTCTCTTTCCCTTCCAGTATTCCAAAATCATCTTAGAGGTCAAAGAAACTTAGCCCCCAGGGTTATGTAAATAAATGTTGACCCTCAGTCTGATTTCATTTCACCATCCAACCCCAACTAACCCCCCACTTTAATGAAATTAGAGACCTCCTTCCTGATAAATATGTTCTGATGAGATTTTCACCTGAACTTAGGAGATCTTGTGGAAACACCACGGTTACAAAAAATGTTGAGAAATTCTCAACCCTAAATATCTGACACCCCGTTTTTTTACTCAGTTTCCCAAATGTATCTCCCAAATAAGGAAAATGGCCAAGCACTGTCACCTACCTGATAAGCTCCTTTTGCAGTCCAGCTAAAGCTGTGGAAAACCGTACATTTGTATTCCCTTCAATTCAGCAGTTGCTAACCCCCTGGCAAATGCCCATCAGCTGATGCTAATTAAGCTTTTTTTTTTTTTTTTTTTTTTTTTAATCTTCTGGCTTTTCTGCTTAATTAACAGACTTCTAGTCAAATAGACTTAGGTAGGAGAAATTACTCTCCAGAAGTATCTTAAGATCTCTGGGCTGAGGTATTCCAAATATCAGGTAGGAGAAAATGAAAAGAACCAAAAGAAGTTGGAGAAATAAATATAGAAAAATGGAACAGGGAGGACATGGTTTGCAAAATTGATAAAGATTCATGAAATAAAGTACACTTTTATGAGAAGTACTGATTCCTAGTACAAAATGTCTAGAGATTTTATTAACATCTTTGGGATAGCTTGCTATTTCTCAGTAACATATTTTCCGGTGAAGTCTGGATGCTTCCCAGGAAGTCTATGAATTTAATTTCTCACATCACGTCAGGGGATAAATAAATGCCTCCTTCATAGGGATTTAAAGAAATTTTAACAATAGATAGGAATCTGAGATGTCTGAGTTTTATTACGAGTGATATTGGAGAGATTTAGCCTTTTTTAATAGTTAACCTTTTCAGGTAAGATAGATCAAATATAGATTTTTTTAAAACAATTATGGGATCTCTGTCATTTTTTTTATCTATTTGGAAAGTAAAGAAGTATAAAACTTTCGTGAAAAGGAAATCTCAGAATGACTATTTTCTCTGTGCACTCAGCAGAGGATGATCCCACATGAAGAAAGTCAGTGGCATAACTAAGAGACCAGCTGAGGGTGAAAAATATCCTCAAGATTGAATTTTGAAGAGAGATATTGAAATCAGAAAGAGGAAAGGCTCAAGGTTCCAATTACTCTTTGGTTCTTAATTTTCTTTGTTCCATGACAATAGTTTCATATATTTTGATCACATTCCATTCTAAGTTTGGTATATTGGGCTCACATTTCTTCTATTTTGTCAATGGGAATAGAAAGTGCATTACTGGGAGAGAAATTATTATTCTGTTAAATGGAAATTATGGGGGGAAGAAAGAGAGGAGTTGGAAATGCCTTTCTTTTGGTCTTTCTGCATTTTTCTGTTGCTGGCATTTGGACTCTAATGGTTTTGCTTTGGTAGATTGATTAGCAATTTTAATGGAATTTCCTGGGAGATGTCTTTTCCTGTTATGGCTGTAGAGGCCTCTGTAAGAGTTATTTATTTATTTCTATTCTGTAATTTTTTTTTTTTTTTTTTTTGGTGTCTTCCCCAGTTCTCTATTTTCTTTGTGAGAAAATAGTCGACTAAAAGGAAATAAGCATGTGTCATGGAGGACTGAATTAAAACTTGGGAGATTATTCATTAGTCTCCTTGCATTCCTTCCTTCTTTGTTAGTATTTCTTATTCCACCACTTTCTTCCCCCTTTACTTCAGGCCTCCAGTAATACTGATGATGTGTTAATTATTTTAAAAATTATATTATTAGAAAAGAAAATCGCTCTTTCAGTCTTAAAAGAATTATATGAATATCAGTAAATTAAACTGCCTAAAATGTGTAAGGACATATTGTAAAAATGTTCCAAAGGAGATTTTGTAAGATATTTAAGGACAATTTTAGTGCTAGTAGTTTAATATTGTCGTCCAGCCTTCAGAATTTTTAAGGATATTAGAAGTTGAGTGGAACTATTTTTCCTCTCTCTCTCTCTCTCTCTCTCTCTCTCTCTCTCTCTCTCTCTCTCTCTCTCTTCCTTCCTTCCTTCCTCCCTTCCTTCCCTCCCTCCCTCCCTCCTTCCTTCCTTCCTTCCTTCCTTCCTTCCTTCCTTCCTTCCTTCCTTCCTTCCTTCCTTCCTTCCTTCCTTCCTTCCTTCCTTCCTTCCTTTCCTTTCTTTCTTTCTTTCTTTCTTTCTTTCTTTCTTTTTCTTTCTTTCTTTCCTTCTTTCTTTCTCTGTCTTGCTCTCTCTTTCTTTCTTTCACTGTTCCTTTCTTTCTGTCTTTCTTTTGCTCTTCATTAATACTTTCTGGAGGAGCAGAGTGGTAGTTAAGACCAAAAAAAAAAAATGTATCTTTGCTTTCAGGAAAACCTGGTTCCAAGCTGGCCTGAAAGATATAAGATATGTAAACTTGAGCAAGTCATTTATCCTCTAATTACCTTTGGGCAATATTTAAAGGTAATAAATTTGAGAGAAAAGTTGTGAGTTTGTATTTATGGAGAGAATTTCCACATAAATTTCCTACATTTATAGAAAAGATTCAAATCCAAACAATATAAATTATATACATATATGTGTATATATGTTTGGAATATTATGGTTATATGAAATGTAGCATTTGCTATATCAATATATTTTGAATACGAAGCAAATAATCAGCATAAATGAAATTCATTTATATACCATCTAAATATTTAGTGATCACAATGAACCTACTTTAGTCAAATATAAAAACATAGAATCTGAGAAGTTACATAAGAGTCTACCAGTCTAGTAAATGAGAGAAATATATCTTTCCCCTCTAAAATCCAGTCAACAAAGAATGAGAAATTGTTTATGCTTTCATGGATGTCACTTGGTGTATGTGTGTGTGCATATGTGTGTATAATATATAAACATACATATGCATGTATGTGTATGCACATATACATGTGTATGTATATATCCCTATATGCATATGGATATATACATATACATGTACAAATAATCATGTGTTTGTAAATGTTTTGTAGTTATTTATGTTTACATGCACAAACATATCAGATATATACAAATGTGTAAATATGTGTGCATTCAATTATTCACAAAATTGTGTTTGTTTTTCATTCATGAATTGAACCGTGGCATCAAGATGATGATATGACTTGCAGTTGACTTTGACATTAGTGAAGGAGATCTGTGCAAGGTCATAAATCTCACTTTATTCTCCATACGCAAAGTAGAATGTAATGGAAGTACTTGTACATATGTTTTATAAATATGCACTTTTGTCTCTCTAAATTTTGCATCAAATAAGTGATAAAATCAGAGAACTAAGATCAATTAGATACAAATAAAAATACATAAGAACACAAGACATTCCCCAACAGATAAGTAGTAAAAGAATGTGAACACATACTTCTCAAGATAATACAAACCATTAATGGGAAGACAAATTTAATAATCCTGAGAAGTAAGTCATCATAATTTTCAAGTATTAGGAGGTTCTTCATTATGTCCTGGATATAGTTTACAGTTATTTCGAAGTTCTCTCTTTTCATATAATCTTAAAATTTCTCTGTTTCAGGAAATCAACATCTACTATCATTTGTTTACTATTCCTCTGTCCAGAAGTAGATAATTTTGCTCTTGGTCTCCATTGAAGATAAACATTGTTAAAGCAAGCAAGGTTAATTTCCTCCTCAGACTTTCTCTATTCTTACAATTATTTTGGTTCAAATGAGTCCACAACAGTAAAACTGGGTAATAGCTCATTTGATTAGGGCATTAGGGACAAAGGAATATATATTATTAATTTTTCTTATTCTCACACTATTTGCAATACAGTAAGATTGATTTATTTTAACAAAGATTATGTTTGATAGAATTTTCTTCATTTCAGTTGTCACTTTAAGAAAGTTTCACCACACTGAATAGATAATTTTCAATGCTGATTTGCTGTTTACCTTTTATTTGCTTATAAATCTGTTTATTTATTTGTTAATTAATTTGTTTTTATGTTTACTCATTGTTCATTTATTTCTGTTGCTGCAGGGAACACCTAATATAAATCAGAAAGAAGAATACAATTACTGACTACATAGGTTGAGCTTTCACCTCATTTTTACACTCTTCAGGTTTTTTTCCACTCAGTCACCAAAATGATAATCTTTAACTCTATATCTAACTGTTGAGGCTTAGAGGGCCTCAGAACTCCAAAATACTGACACAGCAGACCCTGCCTGAATGAATTCGATTCCAGCCTTTTTTCAGCCAAGGAAAAACAAAGTTTACTTAAGAAATGCTATATTGGGTATACTCCTAAGAAATCTGAGCATTTGTTAACACTTGTCAATTTTTGACAAATAGGCAAGACAGAAACTGAGCTAGATTGATTCATAGAGGCAAAGTGGATCTTAAACACAGAAAGACTGTGGGAGTGATCTAGGGTTGGCCAAGTAGTCTGGGGTAACTAGAGAAGGGTTTGAGAAAGGGTCTTAATGGGAACCCTTCTCTAGTTACCACAGACTATTGGGCCAACCAAGGGCATAGAGATTTTGATAGGATCAATGGTGGGAAATACCCAGAGGTGATCTGGAGGTGAGACAATTGAGGGCTAAGCTGGATTAAGAATTACCACTTTGGGCACGAAAAGCCAAATCAAGTTGGGATATTAAAGGAGAATTCAAGGGGGTTCCCAGAGCCTGTGCCTTATCATAACCATCTTGCCTTGATATTCCGTAAACTCCATTGGTTTTCTATCACTTTTGGGATCAAATATAAGATCCTGTCTTAAGTATTCAAAGCCCTTTATAATCTTACCCCCTTTCAATCTTTCCAGTCTTTTCTGACCCATTTTCAAAACAGTGACTCTAGATATCTTGACATTGCTTTCCTAAGACTCTCAATTGTGAAATAGGCATTTCCACTAACATAGATATCTCTCAAGATTAGTATTTTATCCCTCCTCGTATTCATCTCCTGTGACCTCTGCCTTTTCTCAAGTCTCACGTAAAGTCTCACCTACTGCAAGAAGCCTTTCCCATTTTCCCTTGATGTTAGCAGCTCCCATATGTTGTTTATTTATGTTTTATTATATATCTATATATACATATCTATATCTATGTGTGTGTGTGTGTGTGTGTGTGTATATATGTATCTTATTTGTACACAGTTCTTTTCATGGAGTCTCCCCCATTAGGCTGCAAGCCATATGAGATTAGAGATTGTATGTTGCAATTCTTCAAATTACAAGTGGTTAACACAATGCATAGTTCCTTGAAAAAGAAGTTGAAAGCTTGTTTATTTGAATTGTCCACTGTGAAAATACCCTGGGTCCCCAAAACGGTTTTTGACTTGGGCCACAAAACCAAAATTTATCAGAGGTTAAACTAGAACACAGCTCATCTTGCCTCTAATGCCAGCTCTCTATGCCAATCTTCTTTCTTATTTTTTTTTCCAATAGAATTAAAATAACTTACCTGGTCATCAGCTTAGGAAATGAAGTGAATACAGAAGTGAAAGTGACTGTGATATCTTCATTTAAAAAGACCTAATTATATGTTAGTATTTATCAGTTCACCAAATGTTAAAATGAAAATGCTTTTTAAAAAAGCTGACAAGGCACTAGCTGGGCAAATCTAGGTGGGGGTGGACAGGAATCTCAGAAGCCAAGTAACTGGCTGGGAAAATGCCCAGAAAAAGGAAGCAGAATAAGACCATAGAGAGCTACTTTATTGGGGAAGAGGTGTTCCTTGCCCCCTTCATTTCTGATGACGAAGTACAATGCCTGCCATTGGAGAAAAACGTGGAGGTCGGGGCCTTTTTATCCCAGACATCCGAGGAGGATGTCATGTGGGCTCAGGCCATGGAAGAGCTGAAAAAGGATTTTGAAAATCAAGTTAGACATGTGGAGGAAAAAATGGGAGGAGAAATGAGAGAGATGCAAGAAAAGCATGAAAAACGGGTCAATACCTTGGTAAAGGAGACCCAAAAAAATGCTGAAGAAAATAACACCTTGAAAAATAGGCTCACTCAATTGGCAAAAGAGGTTCAAAAAGCCATTGAGGAGAAGAATGCTTTCAAAAGCAAAATTAGCCAAATGGAAAAAGAGGTTCAAAAGCTCACTGAAGAAAATAGTTCTCTCAAGACTAGAATGGAACTGATGGAGTCTAATGACTTTCTGAGAAACCAAGAAATCATAAAACAAAACCAAAAGAATGAAAAAGTGGAAGAGAATGTGAAATATCTCATTGGAAAAACAACTGACCTGGAAAATAGATCCAGGAGAGACAATTTAAAAATTATGGGACTTCCATAATCATGGTCATGATCAAAAAAAGAGCCTAAACATCATCTTTCATGAAATTATCAAGGAAAACTGGCCTGAGATTCTAGAACCAGAGGGAAAAATAAGGATTGAAGGAATCCATTGATCACTGCCTGAAAGAGATCCAAAAAGAGAAACTCCTAGGAACATTGTGGCCAAATTCCAGAGTTCCCAGGTCAAGGAGAAAATATTGCAAGCAGCTAGAAAGAAACAATTCCAGTATTGTGGAAATACAATCAGGATAACACAAGATCTAGCAACTTCTACATTAAGGGATGGGAGGATGTGGAATAAGATATTCCAGAAGTCAAAGAAACTAGAACTCAAACCAAGAATCACCTACCCAGCAAAACTGAGTATAGTACTTCAGGGGAAATATGGTCTTTCAATGAAACAGAGGACTTTCAAGCATTCTTGATGAAAAGACCAGAGCTGAAAAGAAAATTTGACTTTCAAACACAAGAATGAGAAGAATCATGAAATAGTAAAGAGCAAAGGGAAGTCATAAGGGACTTACCAAAGGTGAACTGTTTACATTCCTACATGGAAAGACAATATTTGTAACTCTTAAAACGTTTCAGTATCTGGGTAGTTGGTGGGACCACACACAGGTGTACACCCACACACATGCACACACACATGTACACACACACATGCACACACACATACACACAAGCATGCACACACAGAGACAGAGAGCACAGAGTGAATTGAATAGGATGGGACCATATCTTAAAAGAAATTAAGGTAAATGGTGATCTAGAAATGTAGTGGGAGGAGAGAGGGTGAAATGGACTGGGGTGAATTATATCTCATTCAAGAGGCAAGCAGGAAACTTTTTAGTGGAGGGAAAAAGAGGAGAGCTGAGAAAAAGCATGAAGTTTACCCTCATCACATTCGACTAAAGGAAGGAGTAAAATGCACACTCATTTTGGTATGAAAACCTATCTTACAGTGCAGAAAAATGGGGGAGGAGATAAGCAGCGAGGGAGGGATGATGGAAGGGAGGGCAGTGGAAGAAGGGAGCAATTTGAGGTCAACACTCTTGGGGAGGGACAGGATCAAAAGACAGAATAGAAACAATGGGGGGCAGAATAGGATGGAGGGAAATATAGTTAGTCTTATACAACACGACTGTCATCGAAGTCATTTGCAAAACTACACAGATATGGCCTCTATTGAATTGCCTGCCCTCCCAAAGGGAATGGGTGGGGAGGGAGGGATGGATGGGGAGAATTTGGAACTCAAAGTTTTAGGAACAACTGTTGATTATTGTTCTTGCAACTAGGAAATAAGAAATACAGTTAATAGGGAATAGAAAGTCATCTGGCCCTACAGGGCAAAAGAGAAGATGGGTTCAAGAGAAGGGAGGGATGATAGAAGAGAGGGTATATTGGTGATAGGGAAAATTAGAATGCTTGCTGTATTGGGGTGGGGGCAGGGGATAAATGGGGAGAAAATTTGGAACCCCAAAATTTTGTGAAAATGAATGTAAAAAGTTAAATAAATAGATAAATTTAAAGAAAAAAAATAAATAAAAAAAAAAAAGCTGACAAGTGGCGAAGACCAGAAATGGCTCTTCGTTCTTTACTTAACTATCTCACTCTGATAGATAGTGTATATTACTGAAATAAGTACTGAATTTGGGCTTAAAAGTCCAAGATTTGGTCACAATTATATTTACTACTTCGTAAACTTTGTTTACTTTCTCAGCCTTCATTTTCTATTTTATAGAAATTAAAAAAAAAATATTCTAATATTATCTGCTTGCCTTATAGAGCTATATCAGGATAGCGAGGGGATAGTATACTTGTATAAATAAGATATTGTTACTTTTAGAAATGAATTTCAGTGTAATGAGCTTTACATTCTCAACTCAAAACTTCTAACACAGTCCAAAGTTGTGGTTGATATATTGTAAATTTTTTCTAATTAATCTATTTGTAAAATCATTCTTTCAGTTTTACCTTGATGAACCAAACCATGTTTGCAAATGACTCTGAGATCCTCATTTAAAAAGACATAATTATTTTTTAGTATTTATCAGTTCCCCAAATGTTAAATTAAAAATGCCTTTTAAAAAAGCTGACAAGTGGAGAAGCCCAGAAAATGACTCTTAAGGCTTTACTTAGATACCTCACTTTGATAAATATATCCTTCTTAAACTGTGAAACATAATCACAGCATTTAGGCGATGATAATTACTGTAGCAGTGGACACTGATAGTATTCTAAGAATAATACATACCTCATAATTATTACGTTAATTATTGATGGTTGTAAATATCTTTTACCAAGACAATAGAGCCATCACAAGTCAGGCTTAAACGTGTGTATGTGTAAGAGGAGATTTTTGTATTGAGTACATTTTTAAGTCCTATAAATGAAAAGAGAATGTTTAAGTGTAAGTAAGGAGGATTTTGCCATACTTTTAGAGTTTAGTTTCTTAGGATCCATGGTCATGTGCATGTATACTTTTCAGGTGTTACATGATAACTCCCAGAATAGATCCAAGGATTCTAGATAGTAATTTCCAGAATCATAGTGACAGACAGTCCTACTGAGACTGTGCTGTGCGATAAGTGGTGACATAATGTAATATTTACCACACTTGTGCAGAATGATGATATCGCTAAAGTTAACTTGTGAGCTTAA